>VZRE01003851.1:281508-338734 GCA_013396775.1 Cephalopterus ornatus | reverse complement strand
TAAAAAAAAAAAAAAAAAAAAGAACAATATTTCCAAATTTTTTTCTGGTAGTTAACTGCAGTTCTCAAAGGATCATTCAGTATATGGCGACAAAGCTTCATTAGCACTTGGGGAAAAACATCCCCCTGTAAGGTAAAAACTCTCCAAGCTTCCATCTGTCAGCACCCACAGGGCAGCTGCACCCACCACGGCTTGGGAGCAGGGGTGCAAAATAAACAAACAGCTCCTGTTTGCAATTGCTGATACTAAAAAAGCAAAAACCCCGAGGACCATTCTTCAGAGCATTTTCTTAAATTTGCACACCCCCCACCCTCTGCCAGGCAGGTCTGGGCAGCCCCAGCTGCCTCCTGGGGGCAAAGCAGCTGCGGCACATCAACAAGGTCACCTCTGGCCATGCCAGAAGCTCATCACTTGTCAGTCCACCCTTAAACTGAACATTCACGGATGCCAAATAGCCAAATAACAGCCACTCTTCTAAAAAGGCGGAGGTGGACCCGAGAAGGTTCCTTCTGCCAATTCAAAAGGGGTTGGGCACACATGGAGAGGACAAACACGTGGAAGTCATGGATGCAAATACTGCATGTGCAGCACAGGGTGTGGATGGGCTGTTGGATGGGGCTGGGCAGGAGCAGGGGATTGCTAAATACCAGCCATTCCTATTCTTCAATTCCCTGTTCTCAACTATGCACCCCAGGCCCTGGCGCTGCACATATTTCCTCTTTCCCCTGTCCACAATCCCATTTAACTGGTTTTAACGTGCACAGGAGATCACATACTGGCACATCACAGTGTCTGAATAAGTCTTAGCTGAGGAAGGGCTCTTCCATTTCCAGTCATGGAATGATGAATCCTTTGAGAAGCTGAACTGGGAATTCTTTGAGAAGCTGCTCAAAAGCCCTCTCCAGTGACACCCTGAGCTCTGTTGCCCAACTCCAGAAAATTGACAGGGAAAGTATTTAAAAATGTCCTCTCATACACTGAATATCACTAGCAAACTACAGGAGGACACTTGTAGTTTGAGACTCAAGTTCTCAACAGCATCTCGCAGTTTTTCATGACAGCTGATGGGCAAACTCAAGAGAGCAACAATGACACAGCTCCAAAGGTGTACAGACCTTTAACGAGAATCCAGTTCAACATTAAGTTATACTCCCCTTTTGTAAGGGCTGGGCTATGAACAAAATGAATCTAGAAATATTTTTAAGTACACACAATGTCTTCTCCTTTTGTGCCCAAGCCTGGAGAGTCACTGCAGGCTTTCAGCAGGCGGGTCCTTAGCACTCCCCAGGCACCCCTGACCTCCCAGCCCCTTCATTTCCTGCCCTGACTTCAGAGATAGCCGGCTTGAGAAAGCAGCAGGACAGGGGAAAAATAAATAAAATAGGATTCCCAAAGCTGGGCCTCCCTCTCCGGGCTCCCTGGGAACCCCCAGTGCGTGGCTCAGGCTCCCTGGGAAGCAGCTTCATAGAGGGAACCAAAAAGGAAAAAAAAAAAAAGGAAAAAGAAAAGTGCTGAGGGTCTTTGAGCTGGTGTCTGTTAGTTCTTGTGCAAAACCGAAGAGGGAAACAACAAAACCCCCAGAGGCAGCATCAGCCACGCACTAATGAAAGATGTGTAGCAATTTGGAAAACCCTTATCCCACTCCCTATCCCCATCAAAAAAAGGGTATGGGGTGGCTGTGCACATTTTTCCCCCCCTTCGTGCTCATTAGGAGACCACTCACACAGCCCTTCTGTTGCAGCTAACATATACCACTGCAAGTGAAACACCCTTAAACGCACGAGCCAGTTTTACAGAGCAGGATTCCTGCTGTCAGGGAAGGCGCAAGCACGCCACAGTTAAGAAACGAAAACACACATCCCTATTATCTCTGGTATTTGCGGCGCTAAGAGGCGTCCCAGCCCCAGCTCTTTAAACACTGTAAAAGCACGCTATAAAGGGGGTTTGTGCTTTTTTCCATCACCAGAAAGCGTGGGGAAAGTTATCTCCTGTGCCCATCCCATCTTGCTGCCACACCACCAGCATCACCTCTGTCTCGTCAGCTCAGCAGCGGCAGCACCGGGGGACCAACTCAAAGGCCTCACCACCAACCAGGAGCTGTGCAGCCCCAGTCAAACAGTGGTTGAGTTTTATCACCATTAGCAGTCATCGTTGTTTTTCAAAATCTTGTTCCAGAATGGGCATTTTCCCCCTGGACAGCACTTCCTGAAAGCAGGGCGTTGCATAACAGTATCACTTTCCACCAGAGAAGATTCCCATCCCTGTGGCGAAAGCTGGGAAAAGGAGGACCTGAATGCAACAGGGGCTGAACGGCTTGAAAACATTTCAAAGATGCATTGGAACGGTGGCGAAAGGCCATGATTCTAAGACTCTGTGATTATCAAAGTCCTTCTTTGACAAGCTAAAATTCCATTACAAGTATATAAATTTTTAATACATAATAAATATGAATTCCGCCCTGCAACCCTTGTGCATCACATCTCTGGGGGTGGGTGGGGGTTGACCCTGGCTGGATACCGGGTGCCCACCAAAACTGCTCTGGTACTCCCCTCCTCAAAACATAATGAAATATAACGAAAATATACAAAATATAATGAAAGGCTCTGGGTCAAGTTAAGGACAAGGAGAATTCACTCACCAATTACTGTAATGGGAAACACAGACTCAGCTTGGGAAATTAGTCATGGCCATGACTGTCATTCTCTGGATGCTGGTGGAAAGGGGTATGTTTTGGGAGCACAGGGGAATACCAGGGGAAAGGAGGGACAGTGTCGCAGGAGAGCAGAAAAGAAAGCTCTGATCAATTTTCTCCAGTTAAAGAGGAGGCACTAGGAACATACCACCCATTCCTTCATTTCCTTGCATTCTATTCCATAGAAAAATTGGATTTTTTTTCCTTTAAGCCTTTTTTTCAGGAAAAGGCACATACAGCACACTTCCTTAGCACTCCAGCACCATGAAATGCAGGACACACCATCAGAACATCACTTCATCCAGCCCTGTCACTGAACTATGGAGCAAAATCGCTGGGGCAACAAGGTTAAGCTTAACGATTCCCTTTGGGAGATGGAGCCTGATTTCATATACGTGCCCTAAACCACCAGCCTCCTCCAGATGAAGACAGCCAGCCACGAAGGGCTGTAAAGAGCTTCCTCTTCAGAGAGCATTCACATACCCTGTGCAGATCAGTAGGTCACACCAAAAGCATAATAGAGTGTTCCAGCCTTTAACCCAAAACACAGGCAAGGGCAGGAAATGCCATATAAACTCCAAACTCACCCTAGCTGAAGAAGAGACAGATTTTACTCAAAGGCAATAGGAAAAATGATTTTGCCATCCTTGGCATAGAGATTAAAACAAGGACACCAGCTACTTGTGCTGTTTCTCTGCCCTGCAGCACCCGACCTGCCCCGAATTCCCCACGTGGAATGCTGGCTAGTCCCATGCTGGTGAGCCTTCAAAGGGGGGCTGAGCCCAAGGGAGAAAGAGTTGGTGGCTGCAGGGCTGCACCCTTACCACAGGGAGGGCTGGGGAGCAGAGGGGTGGCTTCCTCCAGCACGACAGGGAGAAGGGAAAGCTGTGATGTGGAAAGAGAACATGATGGAGAAGGACAGCAGAGAGCCCTGGGGAACAACTGCGCAGTGCTACATGCATGAGCAGTGCCACCCTTGGGGACATTGAACCTCTTCCAGCATCAGAGACAGACCCCTGAGACAACTCCCTGCAAACACACAGATTCATTAAGCTTCTTGCTCATTGTTTTATTGTAGACAAGATGTTTCTTTCATTTAAAGCTTATAACTTACCCTCACCACAGCTTGGAGTTGCAGAGTTTAGTAAGAAAGTGCAAATAGTTTATATTCTGTGTGCAAAAGAAAGGTAAAGCTCTAACCTGCTTCAGTTTCTAGCATGTAAGCTTTACAAAAAAAAAAATCTGAAAAAAAAAAAGAGTCCTTGCAACTCTTGCCATTATGGTTTATGGTTTTGTTTGTTTATTTTGTAATAAAATGTTAATTATTTGAATTGCTAGAAACAATTCTGGGGTGTCCTGCAAGCCCCAGGCTGCAAAGCAGCCTCTGCATAGGTTGTAGTGAGCATAATAACCAGCAGTGGGCCAAGAAACATTGCCTGGCTGATGCTGATGACATGAAACAAGGCACTTCCAACTCTGACACTCTGTAGGACGACTTCTTGTCTCATCCTTTCCAAACTAACTGCTTGTTTTCACTCTGCAATTGATTTTGTGATTAGCCCTTTAAGACACAAGGGTCAACAAGGACAAGTCTGTGAATCCACCAGAGCTGATAACGCTGAGTGAGGTCTTTACCTTCTGTGTGTGGCTTGTCCAAGTTTTACTGAGTTTGCTGCTGCTTGTCTGTCTGCACCACTGACACATCCAGAGAAATCCATGCCATGCACAAGGACTTTTTAAGAACCCTACTGCTGCACAGAATCCTTACCTGCTGTGTTTTGAGAACACCACAGCTCACCTCCCTGAGTAACTCCAAGCCCAGGCTGTGCACGAGCTCGGATCACCAGGACTGAATCAAACAACTTGATTCCTACAAAGCCCAAAACACGGTTCCTTCCCAGAGCAGAGCTGAGCAGTTACAGAGAGCAAACAACGCCATGGGTCCAGCTGGCACTCCTGCTCCGGGAATGTCTGTGGGCAGCGAACGCAATCCTCCCAAATTGCATTGCAGTTGAAAGCAAACACAACAATGAGTCCATTCCCCAGCCGGGCAATGCAATCTGTGCCAGGAGGCTCAGACACAGCCCCACAGCCACCAGCGCGAGGCTCTTGCACAACGACAGGCCCCGGCTCACGCCACTGATGCTCCATCTGAGAGCTGACCTCCCCAAATCCCAAAAACTGGCATCTCAGGATATCCCTTCTGGAGCCAATGCTCTCTATTTTCCCATGATGGCAAGGGCGTGAAGCAGCCACTCGTGACTTTAATGATTCTCTCGCCACAGTGCTAGATAAGATTTTAGCATTTTTGAGAGTTTGACCATTTTCCATGCCAACATGCCAATGCCCTGAACAAAGTAAGCAGAAACCTAAACGAGAGACTGAGACATGGGGCTGCTGTCAGACAGTGAGACCAAGAAAAGCCTCTAAAGACCATTGCAGTGAAGATTTATTTGAAACAAAAGCAAAGCCAAAAAAAAAGAAAAAAAAGAAATCATTAGTAGTCACTTCCAAAAGCTTCAGAGAACTTTATACAAAAGGGAAACTCAAACCAAAGTCAGCTCCTAATGACAGAAATTCCTATGAAGAAAAGTTCTTTGTACAAAGAACAGAGAAGAAAGATTCTTGTGTCACTAAACCTCTTTCTCCAGCTTTTCATCAGTCAGAAAACACCTCATTAACAGTTAATATCTACATAATGGTTGTATTTTACCAGCACCTGATTTTTTTAAGCTTACCCAGCCTTGTCAGTAGACAGTGCAACTTCAACCACTGTACTGTCTGTATAACCTGTCTGCCAATATTGCCACCTTTCAAATACAGCTTGAGACCATCTAAGCCCTCCTCGTCCCAAAATGACAGCCACTTATGCCCCACTTCAGGCTAAAGTTTTCCATTTCTCATCAGATACCTTTCAAATCTCCACAAAGTACTAATATTTAAAAAATAGCAGATAGCACAGATGCAGTTTATCTGTCAATGAACAAGTAATACAGCCTTTGAACTGCTCTATTTCTCTCCGAGGGCAGATCGAACTTTCACTGAAAAAAAAAAATGAAGTCAAGCTTGTCAAATTCATGCTTTTTTCTGTTTTAGATCTCCCTCCCTTACCAAACTCCTCTCCCATTGGCACCATGACATTCTCTGGCAGTGACATGTTGTTATGTCACTGCAGCTTCTCACTTTCCACTCAGAAAATTCAAAAGCAGCTGCTGACACAAGCTGGGACACTTGTACACTCAGTTCGGCACGAGCTGTTTCTTCATATCTCCTTATGAAAGTGTTTAGGATATAGTGACAACTAGATTAAATGAAAAAAGTGGGAAAATTTAAACCCACTTGCCTCTGGCTTAGATGAAATCCCAAGGCAAGGACAAAGAGATGCTTCCAGGCACATTTTTTGCTGGCCACGCTTTTGCCGTTATTTGTGACACATACGTGGGACAGGGATGGATGAAGCAGAGCTTTGACACCTGGTGTACAGCACCTGCACTCAATCCTTCCCAAAATCCCAGGTATATTGCTCTACTCTGTACTCATATGCACACAGAAAATGACAAAGCAGCTTCTGTGCAGCCGTGCAGGGAAGGAGGCTGTTCACATGAGCTCCCACACTGAATCCACCAGGCTCCAGCGGTCTGACTTTGCCAGATAAGCTCTGAGCAAGAATGTGAAGCCTGGGTGCTGCTCCAAACCCAAATCTGAAGTCTCTGCTGCTGGCCCATCGCTGTTTGACTAGTTCAGTCTGTGATTGATGAGTTGCCACTGCTTGGAGTCTTACAGAGGAGATTAGATACCTCTCCAAAATGAGAGGTTTTAATCTGTTTTCTGGAAGAAATCCTGCAGTGGGAGGTATCAAACACAGATTTAACAACCCTAATAATTCTTTCTGGCCTTAAAAAAATCTAATCTGTAATCTGAGGGGTGTCAGGCATCTGTTATCCAGAGCTGAAATTACAACTGTGCTGCTCCTCTGCAATCGTATAAACCTACATAAAAATCTCTCAAGACTTATCTCAAAGGAAAAGAGAGGATAAATATGAAATGTTTAATAACTACTGACTTGCTGGTCAACAGATGGACACTGCAAACTACAGTGCATCTGGAGCTCTTTTCTTCTAAAAATCCAGGCACAGCTTGACTAAGCAACCACCAGAACCTGCATCATGTGCCTCCATAGCTCCATCCTTGAGCACCCAACTGGTGGGGTCAGGGGATCCTTACAGCCACCTCTTCCTCTGCAAAGCTCAGGGCAATGCATACCCCTGCCCAACATCCCAGGGACACGCTGACCTTCATTTGAAGATGACACCAGTTTTTCAGAGATCGGATATTCCATATTACCCTACCTCAAAAGAGGAGCTGTGCAAGACTGTAGCTCATGTGAGCTTTATCTAGTAAAGAACGACTAATGCCAGAAAGACAAATTAAAAATCAAGTGTACACATTACTGCTTGGAGGAGTATTTCCTTGAAGTTACCATTGCACCAATACAAATGGTGCAATGGGAGAGCTGGAGAGGAACTTTTGACAAGGGCATTCAGGGACAGGACAAGAGGGAATGGCTTCAAAAAGCCAGAGGGCAGGGTTAGATTCAATATGAGAAAGAAATCCTTGACTGTGAGAGTGGTGAGGCCCTGGCACAAGTCACCCAGAGAATCTGTGGTGGCCCCATCCCTGGAAGTGTCCAAGGCCAGGTTGGATGGGGCTTGAAGCAACCTGTGATAGCAGAAGGTGTCCCATCGGAATGAGATGGTCTTTAAGGTCTCTTCCAACTCAGACTATTCTGTGATTCTACAAACTGGATCATAAAGTTCCTCTCAGAGCCAGCCAAACTCAGCAAAGCCTGCATGAGGATGCACAACCTCCTCCCTTAACTGCTTAAAGATCTTCCAATCTGTGCTCTGAATCTGCTCATCCTAGTACTCATTTCCAGTGAAACATTTAACTGCAGATTGACACTTTGATGAAAACTCACAAGAGCACTGTAAACTTGATGTCATCACTAAATAAAAGCTTCACTTTGAGTTAATGTTTCATCAAAATTTCTCAAAGTACTCAGTCTTAATTAAAAAGAGCCAATGCTTTTCACTATCTGTGTTTCCAAATCACAGCCCCCCATACTTTACTACTTCTCATATAGAACTGGCAAATACCATCTAGATTCTGGTAATTCTGTTTCCACAAGATGTCTTAACCTCTACAATAGTATAAAAACCCATTTATTTTCCCCAAACTTGGGAAAAATCACACCCATTGCCAGCCCAGGTCCAACAACCTTAACCCATTAACAGAAACATGCCCTCCCATACATCCTTCTCCTCATTGCAGGGAGGCACTGGGCAGCAGATGACCTCTGTCATGCCTTCCTCAATCCCTGCTGAACAGGGAGAAGGCTCGGAGATGCCAAAATTCACTTGCCCTGTTATTTCACAGCTCTGATTTCGAGCTAACAAAGTGTAAACCCTATTACTGAAGGTTTCATTATGCTGGTGCTTTTACAGCCACAGATAGTGTATTTATCTGTCTAGATTTAAAAGGCTTAACACTACATGGAGGAGGAAGAAAGGCAGAAGACCACATCAAAGGGACTGCAAGGGCTTCATTTCACATTAATTACCAGAGGAACTAATGCCAAACGTGCAAACAGCACTGAAGAAATTCACTGTGGAGATATGGGGCCGCACAAGGTGGTGTGGCACAAACACTGCCGCCACTCTCCTCTTCCAGGGGGAAGTCCCTCTTTCACAGCAGGAGCTTTGGGGTTTGTCTGTGCAACCAGAGGAGCCAAACCTGCTGGGAGCACCCAGCAGGGCAGGATGCAGACACCAGCAACCGCATCCCTCTATTCACCGAGGCTTGAGGCAGCTTCAAGGGCTTCCTACTTCGCTCCATAAGCACGGATAAGTGTGGCTTCCAAATGTGCTAAGAGCCTGAAATCTCATCAAGTTCAGCCAAGCTCTGAGGTTCAGCACCTTTGGGATAGGAAAAAAAAGCCACCAAAACATTCTGTGCTCTAAAGCAGGCCTTACATGTATCATGCACATTTTGTTGAGGCCAAACCCTGTCCTCCAATGTGCACAATCATCTCTTCTAGAGAACACGAGCATTCATGAACCGTCAGACTTTTAAAGATGGGCCTTTGATCTTGTTCCCAGTTATTTATTGAGATTCACCCCAGAGAGCAGTAAAATGTATGAACTAGTGGGAGAAGGCAGATTTTACATTCTACCAAGTTTAACAGAGCAGAGAAAGCCATATGCA
The DNA here is from genome assembly GCA_013396775.1 of Cephalopterus ornatus. Lineage (NCBI taxonomy): Eukaryota > Metazoa > Chordata > Aves > Passeriformes > Cotingidae > Cephalopterus > Cephalopterus ornatus. Next base: position 329,778 of record VZRE01003851.1, on the reverse strand, counting down.
TTTTAAATATTATAATTTACACCAGTTCTGTTAAAATACAATCATACATTTTTGAGCAGAAAAGGTCCAAAGCATTTCTAGCCAGTTGGACTATTTATGCATATTTCAGAGCCCCTCTGCTCTCCTCCATTCACCTCCAAACCTCAGCAATACTAAATGCCAAGGGAAAGCTCGGAGATGTATTATACTTAAGTCCAAGCCGCTTAACAAAATCTGCTCCACTAACACAATTACACACACCGCTTTTGCAAGACCAGAGACCCAAGGAGGGTATTAGCTCTTCATTTACATTCAGCCCTAATCTGACATGTCATGCAAATGGCACAGGAGGGAAAACGAAAGCAAAAAACCTCCCAGCCCCTCTCTTACCCCTGAACTACCAGACCATCTGCAGTTTCAAAGAAATTCTAGCAAGCACAGCTCAACATCTGCACCTCATTAAGACCTAATTTGAAACAATTGCTATTCCCTATCTCTCTTGTTTTTCCTGGGTAGAGCAGCTTTGATGTCTCCCAGTTGACAAAAAAAAATACATAAGAAATAGGCATTAAAATATATCAACTGGGAAGGTAGGAATTCATTCACATGAACAACAGGTATCAGTGTCCAGCAAAGAGAAACCAGAGCCCCAAGCTCTCACACCTCCCTCGGCCACAACTACTGTACAGGGCAGGCAGACGCTGCCTCTCTTCAACCACAGCTCACTCAAGGGACTTGGCCTCTTCCAGACCAGGACTGGGAATCAAGGATTCCCTGTTATCCCTGGGACAGCGTCATCATAACCTGTTTTGCAAATCTTTGTGACAACAGCAGGTTTGATTTGATATAAGTGAGTAATGGCAAACCAAAACATGAGCCCAGGTGATTCGTCCCTTGAGGAGATAAAGTTCATTTTTTCTCCTCGTTCCTCATAACTCAACATGACTTTGGAAGTCTGGAGAAAACCCACGTTTTGCATAAGTTGCTCACTGACATTTTAAAGGAAAGGCAATCCAATCAAAATGAATTAGTTTCAAGTTCAACAAACTAAATGCCTGGTATTTTAATCAACAGGGCAATAGCTTTCCACCTTTTTTTACCTACAAGAGAATATGAGAGTGTTATGAAAAATCATCCATCAGCTTCCAAATAATCCATGTAGTTGAAAAGCTGACATTCTCCCCATGTGTTTAATCCTATGTGACTCATACATTTATTCTTATAATGAAATTATTATTACTGGAAACCTTCTCTTTGCTAAGTCAGTCTCTGTAGGTGCCACAGATGAGTTGAAAGCTTATGAAGTCAAAGAAGGCCTTTGGTTCTCAAGTTAAGTCAGCTGGTGACCAAATGGCACATGTAGCCTTTAAATGCAGATTTCATAAAACAAAGCAGTTGCTTGCCTCTGCAAAACTTTGCCCAAGCACAGGCTTGCTTAGCTAAGCCAGAGGTGGCTCAAAGTGTATTTAGCATATGGGAATTTTCTGGTTTGTTTTCATCGGAATCTGATTAAAAAAAGACTGATCCTTATGCAACTGTGGAAGAGAAAAACAGAACTAAACAGAAAAGCCTCAAAGTTCTGATGAGCCAGAACAGACCTGCAAGGAAGCACGAGACTACGAGACTCTTTCGGACAGAAACACAGGGTGACTGCAGCAGCAGCACAAGGCACAAGCCAGTTTGTGCTTGGCCCCGTTATCCAACCCTCCAGCACAGAGACCACTCTGCATTTCACACTGGAAAACCACTGCAGAGGAAGGGCTGGATGGGGAAACACCAACACACACCTGGGGAGACCAATGCCCTGCAAAGCTGCTGCTCTCCATGGACTGAGCAGGACCGCCCTGCCCTACACAAGCACTGCCGGGAAGGCCTGAGGTCCATGCAACCACAGCCCAGCCAAGTGCTTAGATTTGGCTGAACCTGGGGGAACACCCCAATTCATCCCTGCTGCTCCCTGCTCAAAAGCCTGTGGTACACCCTGACTCCCCCCAGCATCAAAAAAGGAAACAACCCTCTTGTTTCGCAAATCAATAAGGACAAGAGAAGGCACTGCCTCACAAAATAGAAGGGGGGGGGGGGTGGTTAAGGGAGCACCCAGCACAGGGTCCCCCAGAAAGGGCTGAGGTCTTTGACCCTGCATAGCAGCTTCTGCAGCCTCAACCCACACGACATCCTTCATGGTAATGGAGATGGGGGAGGTGGGATCTGTCCTGTCCTTACCCTACTTAGGTTTGGCAGAAATCCAGAAATTTAAAGGCCAGAGGAAAAGCAACTTAAGGAGATAAGATTTACAAGTAATTGGAAGATCTTCCACCAATTTGACAGATGAGGGACCAGGTCAAAACCAGATGTGACTTGCCAGTAATTTTCTAGCATCCCCTCATCCTCATTGTGCAGAAAGGCAGTTTTCCCAGAATTTTACACTAATGTACACAAACTTGAGGAGAAAACTCCCCAGTAACATTGCTTTGGATTGAACCCATCCCAGTTAGTTTAATCCAGTTTAAAGTTGCACATTGTGCTGGCAAGCATGTTTTCCCAAGTCGTAGGTTATAAATATTTACAATTTCTAAAGTAACAAAATGTGAATAAATACTGCGTACAGCTCATCAGGAGTGATGTTTAATGCCAGGCACAATGGCTTGGACATACAGTAGTTTCAGTTTTTTACCCCATGGATGTTTCAGCACGTTATTTAACCTACTGCCACCATCGTGAGAAGGGTTTAATCCAGCGCTGCCCCTGGAAGAGGCTCTGCTGCTCGCTGCTCGCTCCCAACTCCAGCCCCATCCAGCCCTGTGCTGGCCCACTGCCAGAGTGACTGCAGGGTGAGCCAGAATAGAGATGACTCTGGACAAACAGAGACAACAAAGTTGAGTTGAATCCCTAAAAGTTTATGCCAACCAAGTGGACAAGGTGGTAGAAGGACAAGAGGCAGCGCAGGGTCAAACAAGCTCTTCTGGTGGCAACGTGAGGGGATTTGGTTCGTGCCTGGGAAAATGTGCTAAAGAGAGGTTTCGTGATGTGTCTAAATAGATCTAAGAGCAGGATTTCTCCAGGAGTAGCTCCTTTTCCCCATCACAGGACCTGGGCAGAGATTAGTGAAAAGACCCCCAACTCCAAGTACACCACCATGGACAGAGGGACGTTGCACCTTTTGGTGGCAGCTTATTGTTCATCCATTTGTTATCGTGTGAAGCCAGACTGGAGGCTCTGCCTGCAGTCATGGCTGAGGTGCCTTCATGCAATGACCCCATAAATCTGTACACATGCATTTGCATGTGTAAACACATCTGCAGAAAAATAAATAGACGAAGCTTGAATCTGGCAGAAGCCTCAGAGTTGTTCTCCCTGGAAGGCTTCAAACACCAGATCTGAGCAGGATGCTCCACCTTGTCCTTCCTCTCCAAAAAGACCTGGAACACACAGAGCTCTAAGCGACCAAGTGTGCTTTAAAATAGGGCATTTTTGAACTGCAATCAGGATGAGAAGAGATACCCTAAAATACAACCCCCTCACCTAGAAACAGGCAGGTCAGCCCCTGCCAAGGCTGTGCCTGCTCAAAGCTGGGCAGCAGCATTTGCTGAGGCATGTGATCTGGTACATCCCCAGCTCAAAACAAGCATTAAGACTAACAGTAGACACTCTTCCTACCTCAGTGCCCCCCACAAAATTTATCAATGACAATTGCAAACTTCCAGGAAAGCCGGAGCGTTTCATGAGAGCAAGGACATTTTCAGTTTACATAACTGAAGTTAACAAATGACTGGACGGACTTCTGAAATCCCCCTGTAAACTCACTGAGGCAACTCAGCTTAGAAATATCTCATAATTAAAAGCACCAGCAAACCAAGCCTCATGCATGGCTATAAACAGCCCGAAGAACCAGCAGTTGCAAAAGAAAAGACAATAAACCCAAACACCCACACACACCTCAATCCTCCTTGCTTGCTGCTTAGCAGCTCCTCATCTTTTTTCCGCTCCTTTTACAAAAGATATTCAAGGGCAACATGGATCATTTTAGGACTCCTGTTACTTGGAGGTATTTTTCCAATCATTTTTAAGTGCACCTTTTCCAACCACATTTTGCCCTCCCATGACATGGGAGCAGCGAGCATCTCCCTCTTGTCTCCCTCTGCTCAGGGCACCAAGCTGCACCAGAGGCCAGGAGCATCTGCAAAAGGGCTGAAAATGTCTTGGGCTGACCCAGCTACCCACCACAGCCAGGCATAAAGAAAAGGTGAGTCCATGCCCTCCTTTCTGAGCTGCACCCAGCCATTACATTACAAACACTCATATTTACTCTTTTTATTAAAATGCTTCAAAAATTCTACAGTTAACAGATAACACTCCTCATTCTTCTGTAGGAAGTGGAAGTGAGACACTGGCCCTGCTTCCTCTGTAAGACTGGTAGCCCCACGCTTGTCTCAGCCCACTGATAGTGAATTTGGAAATGAGACACTGCACTCTGTGCACACTAGTTCCAATTATCTTTAAACAACAGCAAAGCCACCGTGCATGACACCACTATTGGGAATTTATCAAATACAAGGAGCTTCCACGCACATACCAGACAGCACAAAGCCAGGTTTTTATCATGAAAACCTTTCCAAGGTCCTGGAAATCCAGGGGTTTTCCTGACATTTATGAACCCTCTATACTACAACAGAGCTCTTGTAGTTCAAGGTTTAGGGTGAAAGCTACTCTATTGAGAAATGTCTTAAGTTGCACTGTTTGGGAACACTGTGTACCATTGGATTTATCCTTTCATTTTTTAGGATTGTTTACTCTAAATCACAAAGTCTGCTTGTAGCTGTCCTGAACCATGCAGCTGGTCTCCAGGGAAGCAGAGTGCCATAAAAGGGGCAGCAATACCAGGGCCACCAACTGCCTCCTGTCACCCACCTGCACTGACTTAAAAATAATAAGAGTAAAGAAGTCCAAACATCTCTTCATCTCTGACTTGTCCTCAGGCCTGAAATGGGATGCCAGCAACAAGCATCATCTCACTCTACGGAAAGCTGATCTTCCAGTTTGTGGCTGACTCAGATCTGAGCTGTAAATGAGTGCCATTAATTCTGCCCCAGAGCCATTTTATTCTCCTCTCCCCACCTCATGCCACTCTGCAGAGCTCAACCACTCTGCTGGTCAACATGGACTAAAACTCACCTCCCTGTGCGTGGCAGAGGATTCCCTTTCTTGACACCACATCTACTACTGCAGCACAAAGATTTATCACTGCTCAAAACATTGTTCTGCACAGAGACAGCAAGTAATATCTCTGAAACCCACATGCTTCTTTTGTTTTGCTTTATCTTCTTAAAAAAGAAAAAAATTTATGGAATCAACCCTCCCTGATATCTTCCTTTTTTTCCAAGGATTTTCTTGTACACCCCCACATCACCTGGGAATCCTGCTCACCCCTGATACTTTTTTCAGCAATTCGATGACATACCAGGGGAATTTCCAGCACCGAAAATGCAGCAGCTCTAATGGCTTGACAGTTATTTGCTAACCTGAATCCAAAACTGCTCCAGACTTCCCTTCAGCATTACAGCTGGCAGAGCTGCACTTCCAATAAGCCTCACACCTTCCCTCCGTGTTTTATGGGATGTGTTATTGCACTGCTCTGACAGAACAGTAACAGCGCTTTGCGGCCACCCAGAGCACCAATCGTTCAACATCCCTTTGACTGCTCAACACTGAAAACATTAAGGCTGCAAAGAAAAGTCACTTTAGGCTCCAGATATTCAGCCACTTGAGTGAAGAGCTGGTGGTACAAGCAGCAGCATGCCTACAGCAGTGACTGAGTAGGGCTGTGAGGGGAGGTCTCTGTGGGATGGAGACGTGCGTGTTCAAAAGCATGTCTGTCTTTCATAAGCATATCTTCTGCAGCAATTAAAAGATACTGCCTCCCCCCCGTAGAATACATTACTGGTGTACGATGAACATGCCTGCATCTCATGAACCACACAGGGACCACATTTCTCCCCACGAGCGCAGGACAAGAAATTCTCCGCTCAACAAAACCTGTGCAAGCACAACGCTAATTATGTCCATGGAAGCAGTTTGTAATTAAAAAGCCCTGATCAGTATTGTCGATGCACTAGTAAGACATAGAACCACACAATGATTTGGGTTGGAAGGGACCATTAGAAGGGTCATTTAGTCCAACCATCGTCATGGGCAGTGACACCTTCCACTAGATCAGGTTGCTCAGAGCCCCGTCCAACCTGGCCTTGAACAGGGATGGGGCATCCACTGTCTCTTTAAAGGTGGTCTCTAAACCCAGACCTGTAAGGTTTTAGCCACATGTATTTATCCTTTCTGGCCAAGCCACTTGGTGAGGGAGCCACGCTCAGCCCGGCAGCTCAGAGTGGGTTTGGCATCTGCTGTTTCTTTCAGCAGACTTTGGCTGCCACCAAAGCAGTAATTAGGCTGTCCTGGTAATGACAAGCACAAAGTGCAGCATATTTAAGCTGAGTTAGTCAGGTAGAGCCCCCTCACGGATCCTCTTGGGAACCTGAGCTCTTCTGGTCACCCCAAATGATTTTACAACTCCCACCTGAGTAAAGAGATGTAAATGCAGCCAGAGACCACTGCCTGTGGCTCCCAAGCAACTCAAAGACTGTGTGAATGGTGGCACCAATGCCATTGCCCACATGTCAGAATTCAGCACCTATTACACGAAAATACATTTAATGGCAAGCACCCAGCTAAGTAAGAGAAGTGTTTTATGGTCCTGATTAAAGAGCAAGTTTCCACCACCAGAAATGAGCTGGATGTTTGCCCCCCTTTTAAAATTCTGCCAAATGACAGGGTTTCAGCCTGCCACGACTGTCTGATTCAGTCCCAGTCACCACCAGGCAGAGGAACTGGAGTGCAGTGCCGTTTTTTGGTTGGTTTGGAAAGTGCTTACAGTCAAATAGAAAACCTCTAATGTTAAAAGAACTACTGCAGAAACAACCAGCAACAACAGCCAGTACCCAAGTCAAGCCATACACCACAGCTGTGACCAACAAATGGAATGGTACACGCCTCAGCTTTTCCCTAGTTTTCTTTTTTTATAAAGTGGGTTGATTAAAAACAGAAGGATGAAGTGACTAATCCCCAAAATAGAGGAAAAGGTTGGGTCAAAGTGACACTGGCAGAAAAAAAGCTATTGAGGTACACAGTGAATTCAGCTCTACAGCACTTGTGCTTATCAAATTGTAAGCTGTCGTTTCAGATTTGGACAAAACCATAATTGTCCAGGTCACAAATTTTTACTTGTTCAAACTATTAAGTTCCCCAACAAGAGAAATTTCTTTACGAAAACACAGCAGCAATAACACTGCCTGAACCCATATATATTAAAATTGCTTTTAGGTCAACCAGGCAAGAGACATGGATCCAAACAGACCTTAAGGTACTAAACTCAACCTTGTATTAATTTAGCAACTAGAACAAAAGAAGCATTTCTGTATTTCTTGTCTTTCAAGTTGTGGATGTGATTCCTCTCTTACTCAGGATGTAAAATGAGAGCCCAGTCCCAGGTTTTTATTGCAATCCTCCATCTGCCTCAGAAGGCATCATGGAAACTTCACTGATGGTGGCAGTTCAGAGAACAATATTCACTATTCCATGTTCACTCTGAGCTGTCAATAATGTAGTTGTGGGCCTTTTTACTGACGAAAAGAAAAAAAAGAGCTAAAAGACTGAGAGAACAAGCTTTTCACACGGCTCTGTCCTCATAAACTGCAACTACTCTTGTATAAGAACTTTTTTCCTATTTTTAGTTGACTGTGTGTTTATGGGCAGCTCTCACAACCATAGATTGAAAAAAAAGAACATATACAAAAGTACAGTGTGGTTAGTCCATTCAGAGCGGAAGCACCTTAAATGCCATAATTCTTTACCCTTACTGATCATGGTCATTTTTCCATTTTGCAAACTATCTCCATGAAAATACTTTACTTACCTATGTCCCTAACTTTAGTTAAGTGTGTCACTCCTGGCTTCAGTTTGAAAAAATGAACATATACTCAACAGCCAAATGCACATCTCGGAGCCAGGCGTGAAGAGCTTTGTACTTAGTAAGTATTAATACATTTTCTGTGTTAACAGCAAAGTACTGGTGCAACTAGTTCTTCTTTTCTGATGCCTCCATATCCAACAGAGCACAGAAATAGTAACATTTTAAAGTATGTGAGTCCAAGCAATGCATGTGAATGTAATTGCTGGGGCATTTTATGTGCTGCAAGGCTATATTGCAAGATGATTGATTTCTTATGGCTGAAGCTGTCATGTTCAGGCAACATTAAGCTTTGAGTTACGGTATTTAATCTGCAATGTGTCACAAGTTCTAGATTGAAGAGGATAATTGCATATTCATTTCCAACCCCCCAAAAGCTCAACGAAAATACTCCAAAGGCAACAAATTAAGGAACCTGTGTGTTTCCTTTCCCTTTCCTGGCTACAAAATACCACTAACCATGTAACTCATTCTGTTTGAGGAGTCAGAGGAGATGAAATACATAAGTCACTATGGGAATTTATCACTCAGAAGCAACAAGGGGAGGGAGAACATTTTCCTCTCAGACCCCCACCGAAGTTTAGGGCTGTGATATGCTGCTCTGGCTCCATGTGCTAAACTCCCAAGGAGAGTGAAATACCAAACCAAAATCAGCTGAACAGGTTTGAAATACCAAATTATCTTCTTAGCCATCAAATAAGCTCCCAAGTGAAAACACTGCCTGGTACAGCACAGGAAACCAGTTCTCACCCCATCCTAGAGCAGGGATTAGAGTCACCAGAGCTACATTTTATGGTCTGTTTCCAAGACCAGCTTCGGTTCACAGCATTTGGTAACTTAATATGAGGGTTTTCTTTAGGGAACAGCTACTTTCCTCAGCTTTCTAGGCTGTTTATAAACCTGAAAGACCAGATTAACACATCAATTGGCTCGTACAAACCAAAACCACCGAAAAACTTACTGAAACTAAAACCAGCAACAAGTCAGAACTGGGGGACACGCTGCCAGCATCGACACCAGGCTGATGTACAGTGCGAGGAGAGACTGGCAAAGGAAAGAACTGCATAATTGGTTCTACAAAACCCAGAGGAAACCCTGTCCTGGAGGACATCAGTGGCCCTTGATGCCCATCAAGATGCCTGGTGTTTCTCAGTCCTCTCCAGAAATGCAAACCCCGGGGCCAAATCGGCAGCCAAGGGCTCGGCAACGTCTCGGAGATGCCTCTTTAGAGACAGATCCACGTTGCTTGGTGCAGCATCTGTGCTCCACCGTGTTCTGCATCTGTCAGTCCCCACCACAGCCAGAGAAATGCCTCAGTTAAAACGCTCTAATTTCACTTAAATAAAGCATACACCAGCTTTCTTCTCAGGTTACCAATTTAGAGCATGAGGCTAAAACGCCTCATAAAAAAGTTCTGCGAAGTCTGGAAGTGCCAAAAGCCGTAAGGAACGGGGGAAAGCAATTATCCATCAGTTTATTTAGACTTGTTCACTGAAAATATTTAAGCAGGAATTTCACACAGAGATAAGCCACTCAGTAAGGCAGGAGGTTATGGTAGGGATACAAGATATTACATGTGTGCAGGCATAGGTTAGGGCAGGGAGCATTAGGACTGGATGGCATTTCCAATTTAATCCCCTTTTTCAGTTGCAAGTAGCTTTATTAAACAAATTTTGCAAAGAACTAAAGTTTTCCATGCACCATCTGAGCCCAAAGGCAGTTTTCCTCGTAAAACTTTAAGCAACGTTAAGTCAGAGTTATGAGCGCTAGAAAATAAGAAAACACAAACCAGGTTTTAGAGAACCCATTGGTTGAAGAAAGGGAAAAATAAACTCATGGGAAAATTTACTCACAATTATTTTTACTTTAAAAAAAAAAAAGGCAGAATACTTCTGAACATATGGGCATCAGCAATTCCAACTGGGAGAGGGGAAACCTCTGGGCTAGATAGTCCACACATAATGAAATACGATCCCTTCCTCAAGGGCCTGACAATCAGGGCTGAGCCCAGAGACCCACAAAAACTCAGAATCGTTCACCCCCAGCCCAGATTTTTAAATATGGAGAAAAAGAAAAGAAAACATCAAGATAAATAACACACGCTGCACCAAGTAAGGGCAAAGTTAAAAGATTCTTATTAAAGAAAGGCAATATCACAGCCATGTAAAAAAAGCATTTAGGAAAGAAACTAACATCACGATAACTCTTAATTCCCCCCCAAATTTCATCTTTCTAATTAATATTTTGCAATTTCTTTCCAAAACAGCAAGCAGGAACCTGCCATTCCCCCACAGCTCCCCTTCCCTGTCCAGCCCCTTTCAGGAGAACTGTGAGAAAAACGTGATGGGAAAAAACATTTCTTAGGAAAGCAGAGCAATGCTTTCACATGCATTTCTCTCCAGATATCCCTCTTCTCCCTACATTACAATGTAATTTCCTCTCCAAGGTATTCTTTATCGCTGGAGATTAAAGGCACATTTTGTGGCTGTTTCATTTGGCCTCTGCTCAGATAAACAAGTAAACTTCAGGAACGCAGAAGTCGGCAATCAAGATCAGTTGAGTTGACAGCAACCAGATAAAAAGAAGCAGGTCAGGGTCTGGTTTGCTTCATTTTCTTGCACATTCTCTTATCCTGCTACAGACAGGGCTCTGGGAGGAACTATTGGTCACTTACACGAAACTACCTTTTTAAAAAAAAAATAAAAGAATTAACTTGTGGAAGAAAATTCACAGCATTCAACAGCACCATCTTTTATAGTTTACTTTTTTGCTGGAAACAAAATAAATTCACATCACGGGTAGTGATGATTTTCCTGCCCCCCTTCTGCCTTCCTCATATGCTCTAAAGGAAAGACACGGGGTAGGGCATGTGCTGTTCTTCACTGCTCTGAAATGACAGAAGACGTAGTGGGAAAGATTTTGGAAAGCCAACACTGGGAATAGGTGACCTGCCCCCTGTGCCTCCACCACTCCATCACATCCACAGTCACCCAGCACAACCTCCACTACCTGCTATACTACACTAAACCAGACATCATCACAAGGTTACAAGACTAATTTCAAGAAATAAGTGTAAAATCACCCTAAAGCGGCCCTACAAAACAGAGCTGGGGCAGCCAGGAACAGCAGCACTCATTCTGCATCAGATAAATTTCAGTTTTCATCCCAAAAGGGGCCAAGGTGACAGACAGGTTGTTTCAACCCAGTTATTTACCACAAAAATCAAACCACTAAAAGCTCAAAGTTTTGCAAATTTGATTAGCTCTAGAGGATTAAGCTTCCTGCATCTCCAAAGACAAGTATGGCAAGCTGCCCATGCCTGGAAAAGTTTGCCAAAAGGTATTTTAGGGCCACTTCCTAAAGTCACTCATTCATAGTTTTGTTATTTCTTTTGGGTTATTTTGTTTCAGATTTATTTAGGTTTGGGGTGTTTTTTTGTTTGCTTTGTGGGTTTTGGGTTTTTTTTAAATAACCATTCAAGAAAGAGAGCTAGGAAAAAAACTTAATTTTAGGTTAAAAAAATAAACAATAACTGAAGTTCCTATAGCAAGAAGTTAAAGAGAGGCATTCATGCTGTACTGCGCTGGGAGCTTTATTGATGGTTAAAGATGATGTTCAGTTCAGCAGAGCTGAGGAAACATATAGTATCATTCATAAAAGAAAACAAATTCAAGCTGAGAAAACAAAGCCTATGAATTTGCACTTATCCTTGTAAATAGTTTAACTGAGGTAGGTATAAGCAAAGAAAAGGGAGAAGTGGTTTTTAAAAGGATAAGAAACAAAGAAAACTTTTTGATTCCTAGAGGGTTTAATGCAGAGTCTGTTGGCTGGTTGGACCACATCGCAAACAGAAGATGAGAACTTCAGGAAAGTGGAAAGAAATTGAGCTCTAAGAAATAAAGATCTTGTTTTTATTATTGGATTATTTGTGTGGAAGACTCAGCCAAGAGTAATAGAAGCGCAGTTTGGAAGCAAGTCTTTTTTGAGACCAAAAGGAGCTTATAGTTTTCCCTGCTGTATCATGAAAGGTTTCTGCAGAACACAGGGTTGAGCTCTCAGCTCGTGGCAGATCTTAACACGCTCCAAAAAGGGGGGTTTTGCAGCAAACTGCCCACCAGCCTTTTGGAGACCCCACCACCCAGGGCAGCTCCTGCACTCTGCAGATTGCTGCTGGTAGAGACAACCAACAGGGGAGGCTTGGTGTCAGTGCACACTTAGAACTGTGAGACTCCTTCAGCCTGACCACAAAAATTTATTTGCCTAATAAATGCACCTTTAGGCTACTTTAAACACACTGGTGGTGTCAATATTGGTGTGGGATGCAACAATGAACTTAAATCCCACGGGTCTCCATCAGGAGGAAACAACACAACGCTAGGGACCAGCCCAAATCCCCGTGGTCCTTGTCCTGAGGGCATCTGCCCTGCTCTGCTTCACCCTGGGGACCAAGAGAAACGTGGAGGGGCCACAACAAGTCAGGGCAGAGACAAAAGGCTTCACAAGAGCCATTAAATTATGCAGCTGCTGCCAGGGAGAAGATGAGCAGGGAGCTGGGGGCACAGGCTGAGGAGGAAACTGTCTGTTTGGAAGGAGCAGAATCCAGCCAGAAAGAATTTAAGAGAAAAGATAATTATAGGAGCATTTGGATGGGTCTTAATTCACTCTCTAAACCAGCTTCCAGGGATGGTACCTTGAACTGAGGTCAGGGAATGATGAGTCATTAGATTTTAATACCTCTATTAGTACCAATGGATGTACTGGAAAACCAGAGCCGAATTTCCACTAAACCTGAATGTGCATTATTTTGGCAAAAGAGCACTTTTCATTTCAGAAGTTTAAAACAAATAAAAATCACTTCTTTTGAAACCAGAACACAATAAAGTGAACAAGAAATACATAAGCAGCACGATGCTCATTTATTTCTCATATAGACCAGGAGGAATGTAATTTAAAACGTGAACTTTGGCAATTCACCACAAGGTCTTTTCAGACTGCAGAATTTTCAAAGAAGAAATTAAAATGACAAAGATGTTTAAAGTTGAGAAGTGCCTACCACAAACACCAGAACTGTCAGACATAAGGATATTTGCCTTAAATGCACCAATTTCAACTCATCTCTGGCACAGCATTCCTGACTTTGAGACAGGCAAGTCTGGCATGGTGCTCTGAACACACTATTTATATCATCACATCTGAAATTTCAACAGAATTATACAGAAGAGGCTTTTTAATGAAAATACTTATAGGCTGCACGTGACAGAGCGATTTAAACTTGTTGGGTAGAGCGTGGCTGTGCGAAACTTGTACAAGAGTTACCGTGAGCACTCTGTTGGATAACGCTGAAGATTTGTGATAAATATCTACACATAGCACCTATTTCTGAGCCCACTTTGCTTGCACAGTAATTGGATGCATAGAAATAGGGGTTTCATATCAGTCATCACCTGGGACAGTTGGACTCGTCCTGGACAAGGTGTCCCCTGGACCTGGAGGGTGTCAGGAACATCCCAAGCCGGAGCTTCTCCAGGCAGGATAAGACATGACAAACCACTGCACAAGTTTGTTTTATGTCACCACTGATTGGGGAACAGTGGCTTTTCCACAGGATACATTGAAGTAACCCATTCACTGCTTCCAGTTGAAATTAATAGGCAACCTCACCCTTCCTTATCTAGGCAGCAATTACTTCCTAATACAAGCAAGGAAGTCATGCCAATTTTGCCCTCTGGGCCTCACAAAGCACACAGCCTAATTCACATTATCCAGGAGCAGCCAAGCCAAAAAATTTTTTGGAGGCAGAGATATTCTTATATCTGCTCTCATTAAGCCATTTCCTGTGGTATTTACTAAGCAGCTACAGTCCTGCCAGCATGCCTGACAGCCAGACCCCTCCCAGCCTCTCAAGTTTTTAAGGTGTCTTTTATTATTATTATTATTATTTTTAATGGTTTTTTAAGGGACTAAAAAAGAGCTGAGAAGTTTGGCCAAGAAAGCACAACCCAACTGTTGCCAGAGTTGTTCCTGCTGTTGGCTCTGCAGGAGTCTAATGGCACGTTACACTCCTCTGCCCCACTCGGAAAAAAAATATTAAGAGTGAAAAAAAAAATCCTTATTAAAAGTAAACTGCTAGAAAACAATGAGAATTGGTGTCAGACTTCTGTCAAGCAAACAAACTCCTATTTCTCCTGTGATTTGCCAAGTGTACCAATCCCAGCTAAGCTTTCAGGACTCCAACAAGTCACCAGCCCAGTTTATTTCACATCTTATCCATCACTTCTCTGCAAATTTTTGAATACAGCCATTCCCTTGCTCATTGTCTGGGGGTGGTAATGTTTTACTTCAATGTCACCTTCCAGAAAAATAAGAAAAAAAAGAGGCAGAAGTGACTTGAAACCCTCATGTTTTACAAATCTTCTGATATTTTAAGTTATTTTTTTTTTCAAAATCAGCTTTCTCGTGTAGACACACACATCCAGTGAGACCTAAATTTATGCTGCAGCTAAATAGAGCAGCTGAGAGGGTTAATTAAACATCACAGCACTTAAACTCCCAAGCATGCATTGATTTATTTTTATTTTACAAGCTACTAAAAAAAAAAAAGAGAGATTGTAAGGAAACAAGCAGAAATCCCAAGCTAAGCATGAGTTGGATTGAATTAATTTAAGTCAGCCTGGGCTTACTTGGTGACAGCCTCTGCAAAGGGACTGAATCTGTAAATGCCTCATGAAAAATGGTAAAATTTGAGTTGAGCTTACAAGACAGCTCCAGTGGACTGTTTTTCACCACTACAAATTATCATAATTTTCTCTCATATTTCTCTACAAAATATCCATTTTCTTTCTCTTTTAGAGACCAACATCATCACTCTAACCAGTGTGGTTACATACTCCAGTTTGCTGCCAGAAGTGGTACAGAGGACATCCTTCAGATAAAGGCTTATTTTTTTTATGTCTTAACAGGAAAGAGCAAAAGCACTTTTTTCCTCCACGTTAAGTGGTCTTAAAGATGGGATTTGAACTGCTCTGGAAGCATTTATATAATTGAATTATAATTTGCTTCATTTAGGCTTGTGGTCTCTTGTGCACTGTCCAGTGCACAAATCAGGCATTTTGTACAATTCAATTACAAATATACCCGGGAACCTTCTAATCTCATATTAGGTTTCATAATTGATTCCTGCTGTCAGCGTTCAGTCTCTGTATTTGGTGAGTTCTCTCAAATCATATGCAAAATCTAATGGTGAGCTATTTCAGATGTTTATAGGTTAAAAAAAAAATATATAATTAAGTGTAATGTATAGGTTAAGGCAGATTTTAGGGACCAGATCATAATTACAGAAGTGGGCATAAATCCATCCATGTGTGCAGAGTGGGAATGTTCAACAGAGCAGCAGCAACTTGTGCTTGAGATACTTAAGCTCTAGGTTTTCCGTGGAGAAAGAATAAATACGCACTACTGAACTGTAAGGCAAAACGTAGAGTTTAATCAGTGCTCTCCTACTAGAAAACAGAGTATTTGTATTTTTAGAAACTGGAAAAACTCACAGTAGTACATCTGTTGAACAAACATGTTAGAACTCTTGCCTAAAGTAATGGAAAATGTCATGCTCTGCTGATAGAGCAGCACAGGCAACAAGCTCCTTTAAAAACTAAAACCAGGTGATACTACTCTGGATTTTAGCGAGACTAAGCCCTTCCCACATCAGTTTACAGAATCTGAGTGAATCATAAGAGTCTTTTTCCAGAGAATCCCCACTCCCCCTGTTCTTTGGTCCATCGAGGCAGCATGGGAGAGCTCACTTCCCACAGAAGCCTTTCATAACCATCTGAAAATCAGAGACTGTGTTAATCAAAATGTTTTTTATACAATCAGAATAGGTTCAGCAACCAAAGGCAATGCCAGGGTTTTGAATTAACTACCAACTTTTCCATGGAATTTGCTGATGTGTAGGGTTTTGCAGGAATCTTGCCTTCTTATAGAAGAATCAGATTATATTTAAGTGATTAAAAAAATCCTAAGTGCATACCAAAACATGGAATTAGCTTAGGAGGACCAGAGCTTCACAGGACTATTATCCTGTCTTCAGGTTACAGATTCAGCAGAACAGATTCAATTTTGCTTGTAATTATACCCAGAATCATGGAATCATCATTAGGGTTGGGAAAGTCCTCCAAGATCACCAAGTCCAACCATTCCCTCAGCACTGCCAGGTCCACCCTAAACCACGTCCACAAGTACCACATCTACATCTCTTTTGAACACCTCCAGAGATGGGCACTCCACCACTGCCCTGGGCAGTTGGTTCCAGAGCATGACAACCCTTTCAGTGAAGAAATGTTTCCCAATATCCAATCTAAACATTCCTTGGAGCAACCTGAGGCAGATTCCTCTCACCTCGCTCCAGCATCTTGAAGTCTTTCTTGCAGTGAGGGCCCCAAAACTGAACGCAGGATTCGAGGTGTAGCCTAATCTGCAAAAATTCTCAGGAACTGAGGGAGTCCTGTTGGATTTACTCTTCTGCAAATCACAGCAATTTAAAGCCAAACCCCAGCAGCCTCTGGGCTCAGTGTCCCGTCCCACCTCTGCCAACGTGCTCCAGCCCATCCATAGCTGCTGCCACCTTTTCACAAGCTCATCACCTGGAGACATACCTCCCTCTCTGCTTATTCCCTCAGCTCTTGCAGAAATGCAAACTTTTGAATAATAAATTCCATAATACGTAGAAAGTGGTGCCCACTACACACTGCCCTACCCAAGTGACACGAGGCACGACTTTGTGCAAACCGAGATGGATGGATGCGGTGGGAAACTGGTGGACACACAGAACATTGGGTTTGACAAAAGCAGAGACTTGCATACAGCAAGTATCCACTTCAAAGCCCAAATTTAGAATGTCTGGTATTCTTTTTCCCCCATTTGTTTTGTTTTAAGGGTTCATGTGTGCAGTTTCATGAAGCAGCATCCAGTTTTTCCCTGAAGGCTCTTTTAAAAACAAGCCAGTGAGAGGGAAACCTCTGAAGCTACCTAAAGTGAATCTCCAGAGTCATCACAAGTATGAGACTAAGTTTTTCCCCTTTACACTGGGGTGGGAACATAGAAGACAACAGCTTTCCACCTTCTACAGCATGTGTTGCATGGTTAAAAGAAAAAAGTTTTCAGCACGTGAAATTCATAATCAGACCACACCAAACAATTATAAATATTCCTTCAGCCTAAACACACTTAAACAATGCATTTCACAAGAGAATTAAACTGCTGTGGCTTATCACAATATAAAACCCAGTAGCTCTGGTGGGGTCCACAGACCTGCAACAGTTTGTGATATACAAAAAAAGGGGGAGAAGAAAAACCCTCCAGCCTGGGGGGCTGCACATCTGGACGTGTGCAAGCACAACTGTGAACCTAATGGGTGACCTCGTGTTCTCTCACTGGCATTTGAGGCTGTCCAAACACAAATGATGGATTTTACAAGGCAGACTGTTAAATGTCACATCCTTCGACAGCCAGGCTTAGCCTCACAAACCAATATCATGACCCAGGGAGGCACGGGGTGGGGCTGGATGGAGGACACCACATCCACTGTGGATTTATTGGTTCGCATTGCTCAATAGCACTGTGTGGCTAGCAGATTGAGGGCAGAGCTACCCCCCTCTGCTGAGGCTGGAACAGCTCCAGATTAAGGCTGGACACAGCTTTGGAGCCCCCCAAATCAAGGTGGATGTCGTTCAAAACCTCCTGCACCGGAGTCTGGGCAAGAGCCCTCGAGCAACCCCTTCACACCGATGTTCCTACAACTCAGCGTTCTCTTAGGAGGAAACAACAGCAGTTCCAAAAAGTTTAGGCCAAGACTTTTCCTGGGGTGACAAACTATTTTGCAGTCTTCTTAACAGCCTCATTTGAGGCACTTCAAAGGCTCCTGCCCTGTAGTAAAGCGTGCAGCCTGTGCCCTTGCAAAGGGCGAGGCCTGCACACAGATTTTATTGCCATGAAGCGATTGTTCACTTCTGAAGTGTTTTTTGCCACTCTATTATAGCTACAAGGGCTTTAACCAAACCAATAAAAGAACACTTAACAGCAGTTTTGGAATGCTCATCGCTCTGCCCAAGTGAGACAACCTGCATGGTGCAGCTGTTACCACGACACATCAGTTCACACTGCTGGAATCTCTTCAGGATGGCCTTGGGTTGCTCATTTTGGAGACCTTACCCTATATGTTGACTTTACCAAGCCAGAACATGATGATTTTTACACCTCTATCTCTTGATTAGAACTGGACCAACTGAGTTGTTCACGTCACCAAAGCTTTAGAAGCTTCTCTATTATCTCTCAGTTTTAGGAAAGTGTACAAAGAGCAGATACTTAAAGGTTTATCTGGGGGCTCTGACTCAATTTCAAGAGTTAGAGATATCAAGGAAGAAAGTGATTCAGCTCCCAGCTCCCCAAGATCTAGGAGTCAAGTTAGGTCCTTGCTACAGAATGGGACAAGAGCCCCCCAAAAATTCCATCTTCCATTTAACTCACTTCATCCATTCTTAAGAAAATTCAGATTACTCAAACACACTTGTGTCCAGTTTAAATCATGTGAAGCAGGTCCTACATCTTGAGGCAGGGGTTCAGCAAGTCCCCTCAAGTAGATGTGAAGGTCACATTGCTCCGCTTATTCAAAGAAAAATGCAATGCAAAAAATACTTTTTCCAAAATAAAGATAAAATAGAATATGAAATTTTGAAAGAGGCAGAGCCAAAAGCATGCATTTTGTGCATCTCTGACTTCTAAATCTCGCATTCACAACAGCACAACTGTCTCCATGACTGTAACACCAGACTTCACTGTGCTTTAAAAATCTATTTTTCACTCAGTCCCACTTGTCTTTCTGGACACTGAGCTAGAACTGAGTTTTTAGAAATGGATTTTAATGTTACAGATTTGATGTACGTAGTGAGGGACAAAGGAAAGGCCAAGCCAGGGCAGCAGGAGATGCCCAGCAGCTCATGCTGGGGAGAGGCAGCCGAGCACTGCAGCACACACTTTCCAAATGAGACCCAGATGGATTTCCTCCCCTGCTCTTCACCCAGGCCAAGAGGATGAGCCAGACTGTCAAAGAACAAGTACACTTGAACACATTGCTCTTGCACATAATCACACTGTGAAGTAAAATGGAAGTAAAATGTACATGCTCAGGTCAGACAGGAGTGAAATATCCACACGTGTTTCTGGCAGGTCTCATTTTCCTCTTCTGCAGCTTATGTCAAAAAACAATTTGTCAAGTACTTTCTACATTGCTATGCCACACAACCAAACACCAAAAGTGTCAGAAACTATTGCTCACTTCTTTTTAACCTGCCTCAGTAACAGTCAGGCGAGTTACAAGCCCTCAGGTCGCTTCATTTCCAGAGTATGTATAATAATGGTCCTTAATTGAGGTGTCTGGGTGCTACATATATAACACTATAAGTGCGAGAACTGCTACAAAAGAAGAAATAACAATGTATACCTCGCCTCTCCCAAAACACACACCCACACTCAACAAATTCCAGAGCTTCAGGGTGATTCACTTCAACTACTGATCCCACTGGAGGCTTCTGTAACAATTAAAATTACTCTATTGTCTTTTTCTTCAGGTTCAGAAATATCCAGGTGAGCTCTGAGTGCACCCGCATTTCTACTTTCAGACACTGCACCCCAGTCCATCAAACCGAGTTCGCATGGAAATCATTCCCATGGAACTTATTTGGATTTCCCGTTTACTCCTTCCCTCCATCCCAGCTGAGACTGAAGTTCCTCGTGAGTGATCTTGGGACGTCACCCCATGCTCTCTGACCTCAAATGCCGTGGACAGGTTTTTCTGAGCACTCTCGTGTTAACATATCACACAGCCAAGGAAAAAAAAAATGTGTTTGGAAAATTTCTCCCTGGAAGTGAGCCATGCACAGGCACGGATATTCTCTGCAAATGGGAGCCAGTTGGTATCACACTGTAAACGTGTTCAGTGCTCATCATAAAAGAGGGTCATTCCAGAGGAAATGGACCCGTGATTCCATCCATGTTTTACAGCTGATCTGGATATTTTCCTAGCAGGAAAAAAGTACTGATCAGGAAACCTCCTCCCCTACTAAAGATTCTGAATGCTTTTCGTTCAACAATATTATAGAGATAGGAGAAAGAAATAAGCCATAAACAAAGATTTAATTGAAATTTTTATATTATTCAAAAGGAGATATTAAATATTACCTGAAACTGCAAGTAAATTCTGTAATCAAGCCAAAACTAAAGCCTAACAACTAATTCAGAAAAATAATGATGAAATTGGAAATGTAATTTCTTTTGTGGTTTGAGACAGGACTCCAAAGGAGGGGAGAGAGTGGGAAACACACAGATAAAAGTCACTTCAGCCCGCCAGAACCTCAGGTAGCTGCTGCTTCAGTGCAATACATTTAGAGATCTCACTTGTAAATGAAGACCCCAGCGTGGTTTCTGCTGCTTGCAAGCAAAACAAAGACTCCCAAAGCGCTTTGTCTTACCCAAGTCCTCAAAAGGTATTCACACACCAAGTGGGAGAATTTGGAGAAGCCTATTCACTGATTATCCACGTTCAAACATGTTTTTGCAAGGCAGGTTAACCCAGCTAAAGCATTATATTTCTCCTACAGATGATCATATTGAGTTTCAGAGCAGCCAAACTGGCATCAAAAAAATGCTGAAGAATAACCACATAAATCAAATACATTTGACGAAGAACAGATTTTTGTTTTAATCTAAATAAAGATCTGATCTTTCCATTCACATGGACACCTGCTAATTGCATTGCCAAAAAAGCTATAGACCAGTTAATGAGCAGACAGCCAGTTACATGAAGAAATATGTCAGAAATAAAGTCATTCCATTTTCTAAATTAAGAGTTCCTAAAACGAACCACAGAGACAATCCCTGGTCAGGATTTTTTTCCTGCAGTTGATCTATGAAAATTAAGTTGATTCTGTATTATGTTGGTTTTTCCACGTATAACTCAATTAGCATGAAAACCTGTATGAAAACCACATCCTGATGTTTGCTGGCTGCAAGAGCATAAAATCACTTACGTAGATCCCAAGCTGCTCTGGCCAGCAGAGCTCTCTGTCATTTATTTCCAAAGTGCAAGGCATTCTGGCACAGCACAGGTTAGGGTTTAAGACATCTGATTTACTTCAAGGGTACCCTGAAGAGTCAGCCTAGCATGAAAACACATCCACATTTCATTAAGGTCATTCAGAAGTAACATCTGCTATTGATTCAGTCTGAAAACTCACAACTAATCACTATAAACAGTTACTTAAACAATCTTCTCGTCAGTAAAAATTTACTCAAAAGGAGTAGTCCCTTTCCATGCATAAAATTATTTTGTTATTCATCCCCTAATTACAGAGATACAGGGAGAAAAAGGACTCTGGTTAGAGAACTATACCAGTCCCATCAGTACAAGCATGGCCATGTCCCTTGGGTAGAGCCGTCATTTAACACTTGCCAAATTTCAGTTCAGGTGTGCAAGTTCAAGAAGGGTGCAATGGTGAGCCTTCCCCACCTCCTTTTCTAATTCAACCAAGGAGAAGGAATTTGAAGGGCAGGTAAGACTTGCTTTTTCAAATTTGCAAAACCAACCACCAGGGAAGGAAGGAACATTCACCACGGTGAGACCATCGTGGTGATCAGAGGCACTTCCATGAATCTAAAACAACTCCATCTGCTTTGCAGCTGAATGCGTGAAACCTCCTAAAGGGATTAGGGGAGCAAGGTGTGAACCTCCTGACAGTGGCTCTGCTGTGCAAGTTTTCAGTCTGACTCACAAGTCCCCAGCAGCGTCGTGCACTGCCACAGCTCACACGTGTGAGGGACAGACAGACGCACGCCCGACCTTTTGGTGCAGCCCCACACCATCGTCCCTTCCATCAAGAAATTCATGGTTTGTCCCAATGGATAAAGGATCTGTATTGTCACCCATTTTACTTCCAGTTCCCTCTCTAGTTCTGCACTTCCTAAAGAAAAAAAAAAAAACAACAAACAAACAACAGTGGGCTGCGGAAATAAGAGATGCGTTAGTGTAAACAGGGATGTTTTCAAGCTGAAACTATTCCAGCCATTTAGAACTTTCCAAACAACCCCAAACCTTTTCTCAAGTGATTTTCCTCATGGTTAAGCAACAGACACACACATTAATTAAAGCATTCATTTAACTCGGGTCAGAATTAGTTGAAGGCCTTTTGGTGCTCAGAGGAAAGAGAAAACTGGAAACCATCCTGAGCAGAGAAATTATTCAGTCACTGGATTTCTCACTACCTGTTGCTTCCTGGGGATAACTGCTCATAAAGAGCCCTGAGACTTACATGTCTCAGCACATTTCTGCAGTCCTCATAACAAGCCGGGGACTACTTTGCCCTTCAGCCTTGGTGGTTCAGGAGATTATCATATGCACAGAAATCCAAACTCAGCAAACTCCTCCTGGTTGAAGATCCTGCTGTGCCCCACAAAGCCCTGCATGGGGACAGCTCACCTGAGGCCAGGGACTTGATTACACAGATATTTAAGAACATTTGATCTTTTCTCCCTAATTACAATTACTCATACATACACGTTCCTAAAAGACAGTCCAGTCTGAAGCATTTGGAACTATTTTGCAATAACACACAGTGGAGCTGGATGCCTACCCATTGCATTTGCAGGTTATTCCAGAAGAGGAGGCAATACAGAAGCAAGACCTTCTTGCTGAGTTTCTCTCACTATTGAAATACTCTTTTTATGCACCTATGCAGCAGTGGATCCTCTCACATTTTTACAACAGCCTGGCTCAAGCATCACTCTCTATAGAGAGAAAAGCATGTATTCCTTATTTTTTAAATGTAACTGTGCACACATGTTTGCACACACATGTGCATTATACACACCCCACTCAAAGGCAATCTTATGCAGGGAGTTGTGAGAGGAATTAACTGCGTTTTAAAGGCAGGGAAGTCAACCCATGCTAAGGAACGCTCCACCAGAGAAGGTATTTACAGCAGAAATGGTCACAGTGTCTACAAGCATCAGTGTGAAAACTCAGTCTGGCACAACTGTTTATGGCTAAGTGCACAATAAACAATTGGGTTTACAAATTTCAGGTATGTGAAAACACATTAATATGTCTGCCTGAAAGATTCCAGGGACAGCCATAAACACTGTGGACACAATAAACTCAATTAGTTCAGTAAACAAACATGTCACTGATATACTCACTTAGGAAATATTCTGTGGCCCGTTATCAGGTTTTGAGTCATGCATCCTGCACTACCAAACAGATAGTTTTGCATGTAAAGTTTCACACTGTCCTCTTTAATCCCACAGCTACCTGGAATTCCTCTGCAGCAAATCCCATGCTCTCGGGACAACATCTTAATTATGCCTGTGGAGCAGAGACAGCCCAGAGCCAGCTCTGACCACAGACTCATGCACCAGTAAGCTGAACTTCACAGGAACATTGTTCAAATCGTTATTTCCAATCCCTGCTCCCAGTAGGAATCTTGCCTTTGGCTTCCCACCGCAGGCGTCAGCTGCCCGTCAGGCTGCTGGGGCTCCTGGCTGAAGGTGAGCAGCCACTGCTGCTGTGCCCACAGCTCCCTGGGAGCCAGGGCACCCTTAAACCCCACAAAACCTGCCGGACTTGGGCACGATGGGGTCTTTCCCCCCCAACTGTACCACCTGGTCTGGCTTTCCCCAGGGGTCACACCCCAGGCACTGCTACCTCACGGAAGATGCGCCACAATTTGCTATTGCTTCTTTCGGTAATCACAATAAAACTGTGTGAGCACAAAACTTGGATAAATACACCCTAATTCTGTCAGGTTTTCATTCACCTCACTGGTTTATTTTTTTTTAATCTTAAGAAAATGACATTGCTGATGAACTTCACAGCGGAGCATCCTCTCTGGAGACCAGAGCAGGAGCTGCATAAGAAGCTTTGAGAGGTTTCTTCTGCTGGTGGTATAGGAGGTTGGGCATCCCTGCTCCAGTGAAACAAAATCCATGCAATCCAAGCCAAAGTACACACTCTCCAAGCCACAAGTCAGGGCCAGGATAAAAAAAATCTCTCCTTTTTGTAAAGAATGGAATTTTATTAGATCTAAACTACCTGTGTGAAATCCAATCACCATCCCATCAGGAAGCAGAATTTAATCCTCTCTTCCCAGCAAGTGTAAGAGTTGATGTTTTCCTTGGCAGTCAAGTTTGTTTCATTAGGAAAACCACAGCTGGATGGAGGTGAAAAGGTGCATTTTCAGTGCAGATCCTCTTTGGTATATGTGGCAAGGATGAAGTTCTTTTCATCAACATGGGAAACCTAGGCCATCTCCCAGCATTCAAGAAATCAAGGGCCTGATACAAAAACAATTTTAGATGTGGTCATCCAGGACACATCATGTCGATCGATGCACAAAGTAGCCTTGGAAATTCAGACCTGAGGAGGCAAATGTTCTCCTGCTCCCCAAACACAGGTCCCCTGGTACAGTCACCACACACTGACATTCAGTGTGTCTTAGATTCCCAAATCCTGATTTACCAGCGTATGACCCACCAAATGAATTAATTCTAACTAAAAGCATGCACCTTTGCAGCTGAAGTCAACATTAATTTCAATTCAAACCATTTCCAGCACCTTCCCCACTCGAGGAAGAGCTTCCTGAGGACGTTTGTGCCCCTTCCTGCAGCCACACACTTCAGGCTAGGGAAAAGGAAGGACATAAAATCACGTCTGCTAAGGAAAATGTATCAAAGCTGGTAAAGAAATCACTCTTTCCTTGAAAAAATAAAGCACGCAATCCCATGTAGGCAGATATGAAGCTATATGAGTTTTGCAGCAAGGGAGGGGGCTCTGTGCACACACAGCAGAGCCTGATGCCACCCAGGGCAGCTTCAGAGCTGCCTTTTTTTCTTTTGTCCTTGCTCAAGGCATACTATAAACATAATAACAATTAAAAAAACGAGAACAGAAATATTTTTACTCCCTGGGTTAGAAACTGGCCGCTAAAATGCATGTTTGTCTCAGTTCAGGGCACGGAAAGTTTCTGATTTTAACAGGAATTAATCTGTTTACCACAGCCTGTATTAATTAGGGTTTATTGCAGAACCATATTCTGTGCTAGAAAAACACCACCACACATTTATCAAATTTTAACCGTGATTATTGTGTTTTATTGTTTCATAAACTTTCAAAATGTCATGTCATGATCTATTTCATCTCAGACTTTCCTTTCCATCTAGAAGCCATTACGTATGCTCCGAGGAGAAGCCAGCCCAGCTGCACATGTATGTGCTGCAGGATCCTGTTTGCAATGAAAATTATCTGCAATTGATTCTCATGGAGACCAATCTTCGCAGGCATTCTGTGAAGCCAGACCTAAATAACAAACAGTGTATGTAAAAACCATACGTTTTCCTGCAGGCAAAGAGAAATTTAAAAAAAAAAAAAGAAAACAACCAAAAAGGGCAGGGGGAAGTACAATTAGTGCAGTAACGGCAGTTCCAGGCTAATGAAATTCTGAGGCATCACCAAAGCGCCAGAGGTGCCTCGCTGCAATTTCAGATGTTGGACCTTCGTGGAAGAGCCCAGCAGCCACAAAACCACCGACTTCTAGAAAAATATTTAACTGGCACCAAAGGCAAACTACATGGTACAGAGCAGAGAGGGACAAGCCAGAGGCACTGCTGGTGCTTCTGCCCTCATAAATAGTGCTCCTGGTCCAAGTGCCCTCAGAGGGGTACGATGAGCCCCAGCAGGCCAGAAGGACAGTGGAGAACCATCACAAGTGGGCTAGCTGTGCCACTGGAGATCTGAAAATTCAGATTTACCCCCATTCTCCCCGCTGCTGGCACTAAACTCACAGCAACGTTTCTTTGCTTTGGTACTTGAGCCCCCACGAGCTCCAGACCCCCTCACCTACAGCAGTGGCCACGTACGCACCAATACTCCCTCCCCATTTATTTCAGCATTCATGTTACCCCATGGAAATTTAAATTACAGCCCCTCTATGGTCACTCTTCTGGGGATTTAATTAACTCAGCAGTTCAAACTCTGTGTGATAAGGTGAAGATGTCTAGGTAGGTTTTGGATCCTCTTTGAGCCCAGTTACAAGGGTTCCATGTTCTCTGTCTTTCCTTAATGGTTTTCCAGCCTCCACTGAGACAGGGAAGATACTTGGACAGCAAAGGCTCTGTCTGTGGATGTCTGTAATTCCCCCAGGAGCTACTGAACTGATTTGACACAGCACTCCAAAGGCATCGTGCTTCAGGCAAAGTCTTGCTTTGCTCAGCCCCTCAAGAGATGGGGAAGGCCATCCCCACACTCCTGTGACGGTAACTGAGCTCGTATTAATGAGCACTTTGGGAAGCAGGGCAGGCTCCGCAGCACAGGGTGCTTTCATCCCACCCCCCAGGAGCTGGGTGCAGGAGGCCCAAAGAGGCACAGCTGTGACCCTGCAGGAGCAGAGGAAGGGTGGGAGATGCACATTACGGATCCTGGGCTGACACAACAGCCCTTGCCTCCTCTGCACACCAACTACTGACCACTGACCTCAAAGCTGTTACAAATCAGCAGATACTTGGCTGTCAGGGCCCATCTGCCCCTCCATCTCACCAGGGTCAGGAGCCACTGTCTCAACATCTTCAATGCCAAAGGGATCCAGCACAGAAACGGGGGAAACCAATCTGTGAATTGCATTAAACCTCCATTTTTGTCTCCTAAAGCAGAGGCCTCTGCCAAGGGAGAGCCCCACCATGCCCACACAGGGTCAGGATGTGGCTTTTACGGAAGAAGTACCCTCAGGAGCTCCCTCCATCTCCCCAGACACTCCAGACACAGGGAGGACAGCTCCAGGGCTGGGCTGGCTGCTCTCAAGGAGCTTGTCCATTACCAGCAGACAGACTCAAAAGAATCCCCAAACCCTACATAATTGATTTTATGCATATTTTGAAGATTTTATGCATATTTCCTATCTTTCCTGGCAGCAGAGTGGATACAAAAGGAATCAGGTCCAGTACTACTTGCTAAACAGATGGAAAAAGTCTGTTCCCTGTAAGAAAGTACCACTGAATAAAATTCAAAGCAGCAGTGCTAAAACCGTAACATCTAGGCCAGTCTTGAGCACCAGTGACTGGATCTCTGCCTCCCTCTGACCTTACAAAAACCAAAGAAATGTCAAAAGCTGCCTATTTCTTCAGCACCAAACACGCTACTTCACGCTCAAGAAGTGCCTCCATCTCATCTCCTCGCCATCAATGCAACACTTATCCTGTTTTTTTATAAAGCCTGGAGAGATCAATATTAGCTAATAATTCTGAAACAATAGGGTTTACAAGTGCAAGAAACACTTTTTTTTCCCTCTCTCTTTTAAACTTATCCAGTTGAAACAGTTTGCTGGGATCTCTGCCAGGACCTGGTGGAAAGTTTTCACATCTGGGCTCTACAATTAAAATGTCAAAGTCCGAGATTATTTAGTGTATCAAGAGTAAATCTAAAGAAAAGCCACACATTTTTAAGTCATTCTTCAATGAATTATGCCAAGACTATCTCCTCATTCAGTATGAGCCAATATTTCGTATACTATTGTAACTATTACCAGGATCTAGCCAGTTTTGAAACTTTTTGTCACTTCATCCCCTTCCCACCCCGATTTCTTCCTCTGCTTCACCAGCAACAGTGCCTCAAGCATCCCTCAGCAGTGGCACCAAACCTGCTGCCACCACACTCTGTTAGCTCTGCTGGATGAGAAATCGGGATTCAGGAGGTGAATACCTGCAAAAAGCCTGGTATGTGAGGGTCTGACATCAGATGGTGAAGTCACCTGTGTTGCCCACTATTTGATCACTAGGACCTGAGTTTCTTGAACTCTCAGTAACAGTTTCAGATCAGTTTTTGCCATGCCAGATAAAGAAGTTCAGCTGTTTAGGGCAGCAGGTTCCCACCCTCCCTTTGCAGATCTGCACTGGAGTCTGCAGACCTGCAGCAGGATGCTGACAGCAGACCAACAGCATCAGAATAAGGCACTAAAAGAAAGTGAATACTCAAGTGTGGGAGTGGAGGGGAAGGGTTGTTTTGTGGGTGGTGCATTTGTTTTTTTTCTAAATAAATCAATCACAGGGACACCTCAGATCCCAGGTTCATAGTTTCCACACATTCTTCTACGCTGGCATGAGCTGTAGAGGAGGTGCAGTGCCAGGACCACCAGCAGCACTTCTCCTCCTGTGATGCGACTCAGTGACCTGCAAGGCCAGAAAAACCCAGAACACAAGAGCAAGCTTGGTTCCTGAAGGACCAGTCACTCATTTTGGCTGGGTTTGTGTGTAGCAGGGGTAGGGGAGCGATGAACTCAAGCTTCAGAAAAGTTTCCTTATGTCAACACTTCTACATTTTCAAGTTGAAAATTTATCCAGAAATTCTGGGAAAATAAAATATCTGTTTCACACACACCAGTTTCTACCAAAATGAAATCAATTTATTTCCTCCTGAAAGTCCCTCGTGCAAAGCAGGATGTGTTGTGGACCAGTGCTGTCCCCACACCATACAGGGATGCAGCAGATGTTTTGTGGAGCCCTCCAGCCCCCCACAAGGGTGACCAGTGACAACCAGAACCACTGCAGTTTCTTAAAGAGGATTCACAGAGGCACTACATCCCAACCTCTCCAGCACACATTGCCATGATTCAAATAAAACCAAAATATTTTTTAAAATATGCTCATTTCTCACTGATGGGACTGCTCAAGCCAATCCTGTATCTCATTTTCTTGGTACTTTGCCTCAGGCTGCCCAAATAATCACAAGTTTCACTGAGCCTGAGTGAAGGCCAGATTGGGACAGCAGCATCCTTACCAAGAACTGGAACTAATGGCTTTGCAATTTCATAATGTGAACCAGAGCAAGGAGGAAATTATTTTGGCAGAATAGAGCAAAACCGAAACCGAAAGGTCAATCTATTTAAGGAGTGGTACCACAAACATTACAGAATCTACAGTTACACCACCTGCAGGAAATACTATCATCTTCTGGATGATCCGTTCAGAACATTGGACAAATCAGAGCACACACAAACCTAATAAAAATCTCCACATCCTAATAAAAACCTTTCAATCCTAATAAAGAAAAACAAAACCTGTTAACAATAACCAGAATAATACCGAGCAACAAAAAACTAGAACCAGGACTGACTGCACCCAAGGATTTAAAGTTCAATTCCCAAAAGAGCTACCTTGGAGTTTTAAGTGCCTTGTTGCATGAAGCAGAGGGACCAGGGATTCACTCAGCAGTGCAGGGCAAGGCAAGGGCTCAGCAAGCGAGGGCCACACTGAAGGCTGTGGGAGGAGGATGGGCTTGATGACTAAATCAATGTCCTTAACTAACCTGCTGCAAAAATACATGTTCCTGTCTAGTTTAATCATTATGGTCCCCCTCCTGCTCTTTTGAGAGGGGATTCAAGAAAGGGCAGCAGGTCCAGCAGAGCATTTAGCAAGAAAGGATGAGATGGGACAGAGGCAGGAGCCAAGAGGGACAGGTTCCCTTTCATGCCCAGGTAGGTTGTCTGGGATGTTTGAATTACAGGCTTCATCAGTCATCTTTCCTCCAAAATCGTGTCTAACCCAATGTGAAAGACATTTACGATGGAGATTTATCTCCTTTTGTTTTTAATTATTCATATCCAAATCCATTTTGGGAAGGGGCAAGACCATGAAGGAAATGACATGTCAAGATACATAAACTGGTAAGGGAGACAAGCAAACTGAAGAGGGCTCCTCCAACCAAAAATATCCACGAACAAATAACTTCAGTTATTGCTATTCCCAATTTCAGATGAATAATTCATAGATGAGAGCTGAAGAGTTCCATGTGAACAGAAATTAAAGACTTAAATGATAACACATTAGCAACATTCATACTCCAGGCTGATCCATAAGAAAGATGCAGTGGGACATGTTAATCTCTGATGTATTTTCACCTGGCTGAGATGAAAGGAGCAAATTTTGGCTGAAGCTTTCCAGCTGACCAGAGCTGTGAAAAGCTTCAGCTCAGCCCCATTTTGTACCACTTACGGCTCTAACCAGCAAATCAGTTTAATGTTGCTTAAAAGAAAGACATCCAAAAAAACAAACTAAGCAAAAAACCCCCAAAAGCAAACAAACAAAACTCCAAAAAACCAAATCAAAACCCCTGGACATCAAACAAAGTTTTGCTCTCTTAAAACTGCCAGGAAGGACCCTTTCCCTGCAACAGTCCCACAGAGGTGTTCAAAACACAAACCTCCCATTTTCCCCCTCTGGAAATGACAGCCTCGATTAGGACCTGGCTGCACAAACCCGATGAAGCAAAACACAAACATTTCACAGCCCACAGCATTCCTGGCTCCCTATCAAAATGCTGGCAGCAGGGAGAGGGAAATCAAACCCTCTGGTCCCAGGCTGAGCCTCCGTGCCTTCATCTTCCAGCTTTTGCACTTCAGGCTATCAGATAAGTACAAATTGCCTGTAACATGCACTATTATTCAGCATCCCAGGTGCTATCAGGGATGTCCTAATTTGAGTGGAAACAGCTTCAGCAAGTGGCCTTGATGAGAGGGGTCCCCCTTCTGCCTCCCAGATATGAGGGCTATATCCCAGCTGGCCCCAATCCTTAGGCTGTTGGTGAATCCTTGGCAAGGGCAGAGCCCCAAACAGAAGAGATTTATAGCTCAAACCCAGGGCCCCATTTCACATTAAGCCAGGTTATTGCTAAATTCTACCAAGCACTGAGGTTTAAGAGCAGAATTTGGCACCAACCCCACAAAAGCTGGCACCCATCAGCAGCAACCTCAGCATCCCCCAGCCCCAGCAACAGCCATCAGCTCGTGCTTCATCAGCGTGGATGAGCAGCACAACAGCAACTAGCAGTCACTGCCCAGCACAGGGAAAGATGACCCTCCAAACTGGGGCTTAGTTTGAGGGGTTTCTCTCTCCCTCTCCTTTGCATTCTGTAACACCCCCCAAGACAGTGTTTCCTTCATTAATAAAGGTCAGTCTGCTTCCACCCTTCACCAATACAGGCATTGCACAAAGAAACCCCCAAACAAAACAAATTAAAACAAACCACAGGGGACAAAAATACCAAAAGACAATAGTGCAATCACAGAACTGAGCTGAGTTAGTAAGACTGCCACAGACAGAAGTCAATTAGTGCTATTATTAACCTTACCCCCACTGCCTGCTGAACATTTTCATCTCTAGGAGTCACGTTTTTGGGATGGCTTCCCAGTGTGTCATCTGCCATTCTCACACAATCCCATGCTGGTGTCTCACCAGGGCCAGTAACCAGGCTCAGCCCCTGCTCCCCACCAAGCCCTGAATTCCACTGAACAAAATGGAAACTGGGCACAAAGGATTCCGGGGACAAACCACTTCAACACTTTCCTGACTTCTCAGCTACCTCTCCTCTTACAGACAGAGCAAGCAGCTGGGTTACAAAGGTTTACTCACAGGGTGAAGTGAAGCCACTGGCTCAGGAGGGTGGAGGAATACACTGGAATAGCTGTACAGCCTGTGTGTAAAAGCAGGGCTTTATACAAGAAAAGCACTAAAAATAACAGCCAGGAAGATTAAGACCCCTGAGAAGCATTCTATGGTTTAACATCTTGAAGTTGGGCCACTTCATCCTTCTGCTCAGGATTTCTCCTCAAGGTGCACATTTGTTAGACATTTCTCACATTCACCAGTTACAGGAGACACCCCATTCCAGAGGAGGTGAGCTAAAACAGACCTCAAAATAACACACTTGTGCCCCTGGTCAGATCAAAAGCTCCCCTGAAGCAGAATACCACCTCCTGCAACAAAGAGGCACAAAGTTCTGCTACAGCCTCACACCTCCAAAACGAAAATGTAAAGGACTTCTCGAGAGGCACCCAGGCTGCCTCAACAGCCACTCACACACAGACCTTCATGAGCTGTCCCACACAAATGTGCATAAATATACGCACCTCTGCTTGCCTGCTTCACTCCAATGCCTCTTAATCCCTGCCTCATATTTCAAAAGACAAGGGGATTCAGATATTTTAAAGTCACCTGCATACAACTCTCACTCCCAGGCTGACCACCAGTCCCAACCTCACACCAGAATAAACAAATACTTCCAAATTGTCCCCTTGCTGCAGCTTCCCAAGACCTGAGAAAGAGCAAATGCCACAAGACTCACCTCAGCCACAGAACTGCATCCCATCAGTCTGGGGCCCCATCTGTGCTGCCAAAGCATCCCACAAGGGCTCAGTGGATAAAGAGGAGAGTGCTCCCTGAGCCCAGGCTTTGTAGAAGGGGAGGAGCCCCTCCCAGACACACCTGAGGTGAGGGTGGTGCATCAGGAGCAGCAGCTGCACCCAGTTACCAGCACAGGCAGGTGACAGTCCTGGTTCTTCACAGGCTTTGTCTGCATCTTGCACACCTTGGCAAGAGCAGGGGGAGCAGCGTTATGGCTTTTACTGTCCCCCTCCCGGAGATATTCAGAGAAGGGAGACAACTTCCAAAATTAGGTATTAAATCAATTTTAATGCAAAACAGTTCAGCAGAGTGTTGAGTTCAAGCAACACGTAATTACCAGCTTAAACCAAACTGGGATGGAGCCACCTAATTTCACCCACTCCCCACAATGAAATCACCTGGGGATGAGCTGTTGGTCATCAGCCAGGGCCAGTCTGGAGCAAAGAGGACCTAAAACCTGCAATAAGCAAAGCCCAGAATAAAACCCAGTAAAAGAGGGTGGGCATTTAGTCACCAAGGAGAAGGAATGTGTTTGTCACTCTCTAGTTTTCACTGCATTTTGCTTTGCCACTTAACAAGCACTAAAGTATATACACATATATGCGGGATAATATATGGAAAGGGATATATATATATATATGTATTTCTATAAAAAACTACTTCTTCTTTATAAACACCACCATAGGGCTGAAGAGGAAGGGGCTTTTCCCAGAGAGGGAGGGGGTTAGAAATGTCCACTGACCTGACAGAGTGGGAGGGAGGGAGAAGGGATGCTCCAACTTCAGATTCCCTTGTTAATCCAAAAAAGTAAGGTTTGGGTTTTTTTTTTTCCTTGCTAAATCCCAAGTCCCCACTTTAACAAGACACAGCCTCCCCTTCTCTGCTATTTTTCTGTTTTGTTTGTGTGTGTGTGTAAAAGCAGCGAAGCCTGGCTTTCATCAAAGGCCTGAATGTGTCTTTGTGTCGCTCCAACCAAAGGGAACCAAACCAGGGGGGTGGTTGTGCTGCTGCTCCTCCACATAGTCCAGACCTCATGTGTCTGATCATCTCCAGTACATCTACAGTCTGTCCCCAGCACCGGGGCATGACCGAGCGCTGGGGACGCTACGAGGCACTGGCGCACTCTGACCTCATGTCTGCGTGAAGGAATGGCTTAAAGACTGTGAACCTTTTCACTCTGAAAATGAAGCAGAGTTCCTTAAAGTCTGGCTCGATGCACATTAGAGCAACTCTGGAGGAGCTTTTACAGCGCTTTTACCCTTAAAGCCAACCGGTCTGCGTAAACTCCCAGGCGGAGTTGAACACCCTTTCTTGGGGGGATTTTACCATATCTTTGGAATTCAAACAAGATTTTTATACAGACCTGATCCACAGAATGGATGGATTCAAAAATTAAAAGAAGAAAAAAGAAAATGCAGCAGGAAAGCAAAGCACGTGCAACTCCTGGCTGAGGCCAGGACATCTCTGCCTTCCTACTGTGCTCCAGCATGGGAGTGACGTGCCCAAGGTGAGGCCAGGAGCCAAAATGCAAGGATTTCTCTTTAGAAATGGGACATACATTCCCAGTTCCCTATCAGGGCCCATTTTTGCCACCAGTCATGCCCTCAAGCTCCTCTGGGATGGCGCATTAGTCCTTTGACAGGGTTTCTGCGCAACACGGTTGAACATATTTAAATGTTTGCACAATAGGGCCCCAGAAGCATCGTTATTTGGTAGTAGTTACTGCCAAAGCTTCCCAAAATATGAAGCAGATCATATCAATACCAACTGTTCTCATCCTCCAGACAGATCTGCTGGGGTAAAAAAAAAAAAAAAAGAAAAAGAAAAATCTGTTCAACATCTCCTCCAAGTTCCTCAATCTCTCTCAGCAGCAAAGCAGCACAAACCTGCTCGATCCTCCTGTGCCGAGTGCGCTGGAATAGCACAAACGGGGGCTGCTCAGAGACAGCACAAAATGGGGAGAAAACCCAGACAAACTCGAGGCAATAAAAACCATTTCCAGATGTACTGCACTGACAGATCTCATCTCTACCAGGATTTTTTTTTTTTTTCAGAAGTCTGACCACAAGCACACAGATGGTGGGGAACATCATCGAACCTATTTAAATTTTCTTTGTAAATACTTCCATCTCCATCATGTCACACTTGCTGGGAAGCCACCCAAGAGCCTGGGGCATGAGGGGTAAAATTTTTATGTGGTGCAGAGTTTAACAAGTCCACCCAGGGGCCACTGGCCTCTACGTGCTGCTTGTATGGCCAACATCCACAAATGTGCTATAAAGAGCCAGAAGCAAAGGGATAAACATGGGATTTCTTGCAATGCATAGGACACATCACATGGGCTGGAGCCAAGTCCACCACTGGAGTTGTCTTGACATAAATGGTCCCAGTGAGCTTGTTCTGGAGGGGACCTACTGATGAACAAAGTCCCGTGCTGTTGGGGTGTCAGTGGTTCTTGCCATGAGGGTGCTAAGGTGGGTTAAAAAGCAATTTGTGTCACACAGCCATACCCAGGTACAGACTGGCTTTTCTTGGCCTTCAAGTCTTGCCATGACTGCAGTCACTGTGAAAAAATAAACCATCAAGGGCAGCCACCATTCAGCAGAAACCAAGTTCTCTGAATGCCTTCCATGCATAATTATATAAATAGGCCCAATTTAAAAGTGTGCCAGAAACACAGCTTCACATGCAACCAACACAGCCCTAGAGCCCTACTCCACCCGACACTCTGCATGGTGTGTAAGATGAATGTGAGGTCTCTAACAAATACATCCCCAACTCAAATTTATGCGGAAAAAAGTGGATTCCTGCCACCAAATCCAGGAGCCCCCTCTGTCAGCCCCCTGGCTACACTCAATTCCTCCTGCACATGCAGTTTTTTCTCCTTCTTGTCCCCCTAGGTCACATTAAAAAAAGCAAACACCCCATGCTGGGTGGGCAGGGGGTCACAGCTTTCTGCCTTGCTCCCACAAAAGGCCATGAGCTCGATCCATCTGCCGCAGGGATGAAACCCAAGAAGCGCATTGTACTGCACAGGCTGCCAAATCCTGGTGTTCAGGGGCATCTTGGCACCAGGGGCTCTTCTGCCACATGACAAAACAGAGACTGACGGTGACAAACAAAGAACAGGTGGAGGTTTAATTAGGTCATTAACCACGTGAGTGCAACCTGTAAGGCTGCATTAACCCAAACTTGCACCCACCAGACTCTGCTCGGGGTGGAAGGCACAGCCTGCAGAG
Source organism: Cephalopterus ornatus (assembly GCA_013396775.1). Classification (NCBI taxonomy): domain Eukaryota; kingdom Metazoa; phylum Chordata; class Aves; order Passeriformes; family Cotingidae; genus Cephalopterus; species Cephalopterus ornatus. The sequence continues at coordinate 294,276 of VZRE01003851.1, read as the reverse complement.
ACCACCACCTCCCCCTCGGGCTGGATGCTGGCTGGGATTACTGTGGAGTCATAGCTGGGAAATGATGAGAATTATTGCCTCCTGGGTCTGGTTTACAAAAGCAGAACAGAAATCCAGCCTTTTTACTGTCTTAGTTTATCATGGCAGGACAGGTGCAGTTAGAAAAAGATTGGTGGCTGACTCTGTCTCCTCGTGCTGCTTCTACTTGCAGTGTGTCCCCACGAGGAAGTGTGCCAGAAACTGGTGTACCTTGTGTACCTTGTGCACCTTGTGCACCTTGTGCACGTGCATGGGGAGTTCATTCCATGGTTCCTGCACATCCAGCACAAACTCCAGCCAGGCACAGCTCCCGTGTGCATCTCTGCCACCCACCCAGCACAACGTGGTTTGGGTTGGAAAGGACCTTGAAGATCATCTCATTCCAACCCCCCTGCCATGGGCAGGGACACCTTCCACTAGACCTTCTGACGAACAGGTTGCTCAAAGCCCTGTCCATCCTGGCCTTGAAACCCTTGGGCAAAAGACAACCCTGCCTCCTTCCTCCCTACCCCTGCCTTAATTAAACAGCTCACTCCAGCCAACTTCCCAGCAAGTTCTGTTTTACAAATGTTTAATGATCTAAACAGTTTTTTCCCAAACTCTTTGGAGGTGTGATCCACTCCCTTTGCCTTCACTGACTCTAAGTAGTGCCTTGAAGTTATTCACCATATTTACAGGCTTCCCCCTTGAACTTCGCTGCCTCTTCCCAGAGAACTGTGACACATATTTTGAGAAAACAGACGAAAGTTTCCTGATCTCTCTCTGCTTTTATGTCTGAAATGACACCTGGAGTTTTAAGTACAATCCCAGCTGGCATGATCAATGCTTGGCTCGTGTTTTGGGTTGGTAGTGGAGGGGTAAGCAATCCACACTTGCGGCTGGTGTCTGGATTCACACCCTGGGCTTTGTAATCCAGGCAAGCCACACTTCTCAGTGAGCAACTGTTGCAACATAATTACTTGGTTAAAATCCCATTAGGACTCTCAGCTACAGCCAACTATGGGTTTTGCTCTCCAATTCACCTTCCTCCCTCCCATGAAATTATGATGGTCAAAGCGTGAACAAAATTTGCAATGCGAAGGCACATTGTTCAGGGGCTGGAGCTCACAGGAATACTGTCCTGTAAGGAAACTCTATTTAACAAGTGCTGAAAGGGACTCTCTTGCCCAGAAATCTGTTAAATAACTGAAAAAGCTATTGATATATTTGCGAATGTTTTAACCCCAGCTGGGAACTAAGTACCACAGAGGCACTCGCTGCTCCAGCCTTTATTGGAGCGTCACGAGTGATGGAGTTATATTTGGAGTCTTTAAAGGTCACTACACCTACTGCCCCTGCAACCCTACAAAGTAAAACACATGACTTTGTCTTGAAGCAACGAAACAGGAGCAAACAAACAGCACCAGTGGAAGAGCAGTGTTTCTGCTTGTGGAGTGGCATAACAGGAGATAACACCAGGTTTATATTGTCCAGGACTTCTCAAGTGGGAAGCCAAGGGCAGAGGCTGGTGGGGCAGATGGGGCTGTTTGTCCAGCCCTTGTCTGGGCACTCCCTGAAAGAGGCCAGAGGGAAGGTTAGTGAACAGTACCTGTTGGTGAATGGCACAGCACCCACCCAGTGCAGAGAGAGCAGGGGGATAACAGTTATACAGCCCCTCTGCTCCACTCTGATTTTGGCTGCTGTTACCTGCATGCTCCCAGCTGCATGCTCAGGTGATGGTGTTACTGTGCAGGGTGTATTTGTGCAATACAAGTCATGAAATGTCAGCCTGGAGCTTCCTGTGGCAGAGAAATAAGGCAGCTCTTGCCCCAGGAATGCATCAGTGGTAGTTAACTGCCTCAAAATCATTTCTGTGCAAAAACTTGCTTCTATCCACACTGCACGAATGATAAGATCAACCTAAAGCCTGCTGGGTTTGAGACACATTCCCATCCTGTTACACCCAGGGTGGACAGGAGATGACAGCACTACTGGCTCAGTGAGCAGGCGTGCAGATACACTAGGTACCATGCCAGCACCATCTATTTTCAATAATGGGCTCTGCACAGCCAAGTCACTGCTCACATGGGTGACATTAATCCTTCATTTGAACAAGAAAGAGGAGGAAACCAACTGGAAGCTAATGGGAAACTCCCAGGTGAGTCAGTCCACGAGCACTGAACCAACCTGCTCCAGAGCCTCTTCTCTGGCAAAGCAGCACTGAAGGGCTTGGCAGCAAAAAATATCTGTGCCTGGATAAATGACTTCATATGTCGAGACAAAGATAAAGTTACACAGAGCCTCTCACAGAGGATATGGTCATCGGGTTTATTTTTGTAGTTTTCATTACACTCAAAATAACTTTGGCAGACTTAGAAAAAATAAATTTTCAAAGCCTTCTCCTATTGATGTCATCAGTTTTAATTAATTTTTGCTGAAGTGGTCTAAAGGCAAATGCTGCTAGGATGGGCTGGTTCCTGGTGTACTGCTCTTGGGCCTCCATGTTCAGACGCTGGGGCTGTCCCAAACGCCACCAGGATAAATCCTGCCTCAGTCCCACTGGAAGGCGGCTCCGGCCCATTTCCCTGCGACAGTGGTTTTGAGGCCAGACTGCCTTTGAGCTCGTGCTCCGACTGTGTCAGAGGTGCCGTCAGCTCTGGGAATAACACTGGTTCCACGCTATTTCCTGCCTCTGAAAGCCGTGGCCACAGCCAGCAGTTGAAGCCACCTCTGTAGGACGTTAAATGTCACTGCTGGCTGACACGGCAGCTGCTCTGTAGGGTATTGTCTGGGTGGGTGTTGAGCTGAGGACGTGCCTTCCCTCAGACGCCAGCATGCTGGGCAGCTCGGTCTGAGAGCAGACCCCGAACTCCCAGACTCAAACCTGCCCTTTGCTGCACACCTGGCTGTCACCTCCCGCTCCCACCACCACCACGAGCTGTCAGCAGGGTACCAAAAGTGTAAGCAGAACCCCTCTGACACTGCTATGATATATCTGGCTGCTGCCACCACGCCAGCAACCCCCTCTGGACACACAGCAACCCACAGGACCACCAGAAAATCATTCCTCTGCTTTCCAGGGGGACTTGGGGCTCCTTCCCCGTTGCTGGCTGACACCCTGCAGCACACAACACATGGCGGGGAGGAGATGCCAAACCAAGCAAGTCTCCCTCTCCTCCATTTATTTCCATCTACTGCAACCACTCAGGAAAACAACCCCTGACCTAAAAGCTTCCATCAACAGAGAGTCTTGAAACCAGAGTTCCCCAGGATGAGATGGGGGCCTCTTTCCAGCTGCTTTCCAGCACCTTCCAGTAAGATGCTGCAGGTTATCTGTGCCCATCCCAGGTAGCTCCTGGGAGAAGGATCTGATGGGTCCTGCACATGTGGCATGCAGACACAGCTCCAGATGTCCTTGGGGCCTTCCACAAATTTCCAAAAGAGACTGACTGGGGAATGGTCTCCAGGAAGGACTGATGGAAGGTAGCCAGCAGTCATTTCTATGCTCAAAGAGCGTTTTTCCAAAAGCTGCTAAGGTCTGCAGATTGGATTTTTGAAGGGGTAAGATTTGAAAACACGTGAAACAGAAAGTAAGTGCCTGCATTTAAATGGCAGCATTTGTCAAAAGCCCTTCTCAGCCAGTTGTCCTTCCTTACTTAGATGCTTTAACACTTGGCTTCTGGCTCGTTTTTTAAAATCCCTGGCACAGCTTTTTCTATGCAGGGGAGAATTCTGATTGCATTTGTAAGTTTAGTACCAAAAAAAATCCTGTTTAAGCTAATCTGTAATTCTGATGTTCCAGCCTCCTACAGGCAAAGGCAGATCAAGAAAGTAAATCCAGCCGAAGCAAAGCAATGGGAAGGGTTCAGGAAACTGAGGGAAGGGAGATTCAGGAGGCATTTTAATACTTGAGGGTGATGTAAAGTTCCTTGTCTGACTCTACATCATAGAAATTACAGAAAAATACTGAGCTTTAATGGCTTCAGTAGGCAGAAAAGGGTGTCTTGAACTGACTGTAAGGAATACTTCAGAGGTTTAAGCTCAGTAGATGCAAACCAACTCAGAAAAGCAGAGATCACTACTAACTTAAAAAAAATAAATACTTGCTTTCGTTTGATATTTTTTAATATCTATTGAACTATCCTGAAGGACTCATGACTCAGAAATGCAGCGCTACGGGCCCAGATCCTGAAGATGCAATAACAAAGAGCTGCTATCACGCGAGAGTGTGAAACAAAGAGCCGGCATGAGCAGGGCTCGGCGCATCCCATTTGGCCTCCTGGAAAACATCTGCCGTTTGTCAGGACTACAAAGCCAGCAGAGCCCTCTCCCGCCTTGATCTCCAGCAATTAGGAAAATTCTGTTGTGCTAATTACCTGGGGAGACAAAGTGGAGAAGGCAGATAGCGAGTGACACTCGAAGGGCAACATTTACACCAGTAAAAATTAGGCAGATATTTCAAGACACTGGAAACCGCAAAAAGTACTGCACCAGACTTCCAGAGCGAGCTGGGGAACGCTGATCCCTGGGTATAAAGTTAGGGTAAACGCTAAATTAGTAATACTACTACTACTAATAAAATTACATAAACGATAGAAGCAAGAGAGTCTCTGGAGCTGCTGAGTCTGCAGAGGTAGGGAGGGTTTTAAAGGATTGTCTTCCCCAAAGTACACATGGTTTGAATTGCTGAGAAGTGGAGCAATCCGCCGTCCTGCCGGCTGGAGCACCACTGCGCTCGTCCTGCTGCCAAGCCATTATTGGGAAATATTTGTCACATATTAACTGGAACATCGGATTACTACACTCAACATTTGACACTGGTTTATAATATACACATACGCTCAAAAGCATACGACACCGTCCCAGTGTGAACTCGAGATGAAGGCGGAGATATGCCCCATCCAGCAGCCAGGAAATTTGGAGTTGAGGCTCCGGAGGTGCTATTAAATGAAAAGGCACGTGGAAACACAAGGCGTACATTGAAACACGCAGTGTGAGAGCAGCCAACAGGGCTGGAGCTTTTCACACCCTCAGTCCACAATACAGCAAGGACCAGCTGCTGGGCAAGGCGTGCTCTTGTGGACTGGGGCTGGTTTTCGCTCATTTTTACCAGATTGAAGAGGAAACATTTGCTCTCAGGCTCTAGCATGGTGCATCCAGCACCTTGAGCTCTTGTGGGACCTTCTCACAGAGCTTAGAGACTTTCAGCATGACAAATACTCCATTTGACGAGAGCCTTTTGCACCTCAGCTTTTAGAAGACTCTGTTGAAAAGGTGGAAAAAATAAAAAATAATCCTTGAAAAAACTGTATGTGAAAAGGCAGCCAGAGCTCACACAACTGACAAACAAAGTGTTTACAAGCATGAAGTTTTAGTCTTGCCTTCGACCAAGTGCTTATCAGCTGAAGGCTGCCCTAAATGCCATATACACAAGTGTCCCTGCACCTGCTGGGTTTCATCCTGCAGCAAAGGCTGGGTGAGGATCCCACCAGAGAAAGAGGCTCAACATGAGGGGACGAGGGGCCTCTGCAAAGTATTACAGCCCTGCCTTAGGAAATGACAATAATACAAATATTGAGCTGCTGTTTCCCAGTGGGACAACACATGGGGACAGCCTGTCCTGGCCCTGCCCAGTGCCCGCAGCATGGAACTGCTGCCTCCCTGTCCCAAATAGCTGAGGGGATGAAAGGCCATATTTGTCCCCAGAGTGGGGTCACCAGCCTGTCACAGGGTTCCAGAGCTCGACCCACACTTGGTCCAGCTGCCCCAGCCCCCCAGAGATGCTCTTCTCTCCCTCAGCCACAAAAATGCCCAAATCACAAATGGCCCAAAGTGACACAAAGTTGTTGTCATCACAACCCCCTCCTTTTGATTGAATGAATAAAGCAAAATGTCAACTCAAAGCAGCACACAGATGTTCAGAGCAACTACAGAGGCACCTTTTCACAGAGTGCTCAGCATTAGAGACAGATAGAACTATTTGAAGCTGTTAAAATTTTTTTAATTATTATTTTTTTAAAAAAACTGTTATTCCTTTCAAGCTCAGGTTGGGTAGGGCTCTGAGTAATCAGATCTAGTTGGAGGTGTCCCTGGCTACTGCAGGGAAGTTAGGCCAGATGACTTTAAAAGGTCCCTTTCCAATCCAAACCATTCTGCAGTTCTATGATTTTTCTTGATGCTCGGAATGTCTCCATGGCCCTGGTGAAACAGCCGGGCCCCCTCTGCCGGCCACCAGCTTCTACTGGCCACTGGCCCCTCTCCACAGCCCTGAAAAGCCTCATGCAGAAGCCAATGAGCCCTACAGGCAAATAGGTGACTTACTGAAGAGCACAAAGCACAAAATGGGTCAGTTTGGGTTGGGGTTTTCTTTTGGGAGGGGTGGGTGTTTTGTTTTACAAGCAGTGATTCAGGATTTCGCTGTAGCCAAAGTAACTTGATCCTCATTTAGCTTTTAAATGGCCCGTAGTCATCTTGTCCCAAACTGCTTTGAACGTGTAGCAAGTCAATTCTATCAAAGCAGTGCCCCCAAAGCAACCCCCACACCCTCAAATACAAACAACCCCCCAGACTGACTGACTTCTAGGAAAAAACAGGTCTTGTTGTTTAAAACAAGCCCAGCTGGCAGGGCCGGCTCTGAGCATGTGCTTTGCTCCTGCCTCTGCCCACGGGTGGGTCTGTGGGGCTGCAAGTCCCCCTTTTCCCAAAGAGGCACGGAGGGAGGGACCACCCCGGCACAAGTGCAGACACAACCCTCATCAACGGCTCTCCAGTGGCTCTCCAGCTCTCTTTAAAGGCAGTAGTAAAAAGGAATTCTTAAGCTTAGCAGGGTTTCTGGCAGAGGAAAGTCCCCCTCAGCTCACATGTTCAGGACACCCACCAGCTTCCAGCTACCCCAGGAAGCAGGAGTGGGGCTGGTACTATCTCCCCATCCCCTCCACAGAGGAATTTTCTTTTCCCCAAGGGCTGCTTTTTCAGTGCGCAGAGGCAAATTGAAGCTCAGCTGTTAAGTTTGAATCCTGGGGTAGCCCAGCAGTGAATGCCAGTGAGGACCTCAAGCTCTCGGGATGTTTGCAGACCAAGTTCTTTGGCTCAAACCAGGAGATAATTCAGCCTTCTTCATGAGAAAAAGGGGGAAAAAAGTTAAGTACGTGCAAAGATTTTTTTTTATTTTGTTCAAAAATAGCTGAAAGTCTTCAGGACAGACCAGCAGCACATCCTCGTGTAGCACAGCGCTCGGCTCCCTGCAGGATGAGACATTTCCTACCCACCAGGAAATCACTTCTCCTTCCCTGGGCTCACAAATTACTTTGACATTCGTTACTAATGACTGTAATGAGTATTTCAGCAGCATGTGGGAAAACCTTCCACCTTCCTCTCTTCCCCCCATCTCCCCAACACAGCAACCACCAAACCCAGTGACCCAGAACAGAATTGGGACTTTTGTGGACAAAAGGAGCCTCTTCAATCCCAATTGCTTTCCACAGAGCAAAGGAAAAGCCTCTTGACCACTTAGGCACACCAGTACACCCTGATTGCCCAGACCGGGGAAAGACGCAGCCCCAGAGCCCCGTGAGGTGGGTGGATTTGTTGTATCAAAAGGCAGAAAGCTGTTTTGACCACCTTCCAAGGAGCTGAAAATCAGCAGGATTTGTGTCTCAGCTGATGGGGCTTGTTACCAGGCAGTGAGGCACACAGGGAACCCCCAGGATCCTTCCACTTGAAAAGCAGTGAGTATGTTTAAGAGCATCATTAGTGAAACGTTTCTGAGGTTATTAAACATAATCTCATAGAAGGGCAAAAAAAAGTCCATTTCTGAGGTTATTAAACATAATCTTTTGGTAAAAAAAAAAGTTCTTTTTATTTCTTCCTGTGAGTATGGACTAACGCTGCATGTTCTGGCAGGATTCATGTCCAGGATAGCAGGAAAAACTGAGCCTGCCCCCTTTGCCTATCCTGCATCTCCATGTAGCATTTATGGATTATTTGTTTTCTTTAAAACTACACTGGAACTATCTACTGCTTGCAAGTCCTCACAACATGCCTGTGCATTCTCCCCCATCAAAGCACCGCACATCTTTCACCCATCTTTTGCTACTTCTGTGAAAAGGAAAAAGAAAAGTCTCGAAGTGCCTCAGCTCAAAGTCATTTGCCTGGTTCAGTGTGACAGCAGAGCACTTCACAGAGCATTTCTATAAATGAGGTTCCTTTACAAACTAATCTAAGCTGTTTATTGTCTCCAAGGAGCATGTACTTCCACAGCAGAACAGGAAGTTTTGACAGTTTTAGAAGTTCATTAAACTCTGTGAGGAAATTTAAACAATCGGTGACAGCTTTCCTACAGCAAAAGAAGTTGCTGCCCTCCGAAAAGGCAGAGAGGCTGCAGCTTTTAATTATAACACTTCCATTAAGCCCCAGTGATTGTGTTACTACTTCTAAATTGTTTTGGCCCAACACCCAGGACCCACAACCCAGTCAAGCTCTTCTCTCTTTTATTCTTATAGCCAAGCATCTCTTTTGTCCAAACCTCAAGCTCCTTTATCTGTAAACAGGCCAAAGCAAGGCACTGGGACAAGTTAACAGTCTGTAGCACAACAGAGTGCTTCAGCTTAAGAAAAAAATACTTCTTAACGCATTTTCCTTGATAAAAAGGAATATATAAAATAGGAGAGGAGGAGCTCAGTGGGATCAGAGCCTCTTCAGTGGCCTCGGAGCCTGGCTCCCAGGCGGCTCCCAGGCAGTGTGGTGTGGGCTGTGCTGGAATGTTTGCACCTACCTGGGGGGCACATGCAGTCTGAGGGAGCCTCTCTTGCCGTCCTCAGCTTTGCTAGTCCTTCACCCAGTTTCTGTTTGGAGGAGGAATAAAAACAGCCATTTAGAGAGCACATTATGTCTAAATGCAGGCTGTGCACACACACCAACAGCCAAGCCATCCAGCACACTCCCTTCCAGGGAAGCGTAATGGTTTCATCCTGTTGCGTTCAGCCTCTTTGGATAATAACCCACGCTTTAGTAGCACATAAATATTAAAGATTTCTTAGCAAGTGGCCAGTCTTCAGCTCTCACATGAAGCATGCAGGGACTCCTTCTGCACATCCCAAAGTCCCTTTAGCAAGCTCCATTGGTAGGATTCATCCTGAGCTCCTGTTACAAGTCCTATGTTCAGTTGTGCCGTGATCTGGCTGATTTTGTACTTAAAATTCATGCTCTGTGGAGTATTAGAGGTTTCCTTTGGAGAGCGATGAGGAGGGGAAGGACAGTCAAGACCGGAGTGCTCACCCACAGCCAGGTCTACCCAAAGCACAGTGTTTTCATCTCCAAGGTGAAAAACTCATCAATGGGACAACTAAAAGTCATAAAAATGCACAGAACTCAAGCAGTGTCTTACGTGGCATATTGCAGGCAGATGTGAGCACGCTCTGCCTGCTCCCTAAGCCAACCACACTGTTCGTGCCCGCTTCCAGGACACTGCCAAGCCCGAGTTAATGAGCCCTGCTGACAGGTATGTTACATTAGTTCAAGCCGGGCACTTCACGGCTGGGGCAGCACAGCAAGGGTGGGAACAGCTCATCTTCACCCACAGTCTTCACTCTCTCAGTCCTCCAGGAATGCTCTGTCTTACCTAAAGTACTTGCCAAGAGACAAACCAACAGTCTGATAACTGGAGTCCTTACATTTCAAAGAAAGAATATTCGAAGCACTTACTGAATTTGGGGTGTTAAGACTTCAATTTTATACAGCCTATGACCCAGTCCCTGTTCAAATATTTGAACACTGCGGACCATTCAGGAATTAGGCTACCTGTGAATTAGGTTATTTTCCTTTTATTCTGAGGATTAAATAGTTTTATCTGTTGCTGAAATCCTATGCCTTCCTCTCTAGCTGCTAGGATGTGATGCTGAGAGATCCTGAAAGTATCGACATGGTTTCACAGCACTTGATAAAGCAGTTGTCCTAAGGGAAGTGCAAATGCCAGAACAATCCAGTTGCTTTCTGCAAACAAAACTTTCCTTTAGAAAAAGTGGCAAAAAATTAGCTAAAGGACTTTTCTGACCTGCAGTCTAAATGCCACAGAGTTGCTCAAATTTTATCTGTTTACTTTTAAAATAATTTGGATGATGAAGATGCTTGAGGAAATGAAAATAAGCTCTTCCACCCTTTTAGTTCCGCAGGCATCACTGGGAACAGCAGAGGAGATCTGAATCCTGGAGCCAGGCCTCTGTTCTCTCATTGAATTGTTCTTGTCATGCAACTGATTAATCTGGACACTGTGGACAATAAATCCTTTGTGAACAAAACGGTCCAGCTTTGTTTACAACAACTGGATGTTTCTATAATCCTCCCGTTAATATTTTGCCTCCAGTGTGAAAACTACACGCTTCGAGTTGGGGCTTTTGACACAGAGCAAGTGGAGATGCTGCCACGTCTGGACCATGCTGTTGGCAGGGTTTCAGAGGGCATCAAAGCAAGAGCCTACAGCACATCCCCCTGACGGCACAGCCGAGGGAAGGGCAAGGTCCTGACACAGTCAAACGAGCAATTTCTCCAAAGTTAGATGGATGCCTGTCACAGAGCCAGAAACTAAATCCTCATTGTCCAAATTGGCTTTCATTACCTTAACTACAGACTCTCAACCTTCCTTTATTATTTCCTACCCTCTTTTACTTGCCAAACACTTAAACAACACTAACAGGAACTGAGCCAGTATGTTGATGTTGTGTTTGCTGCTCTTTACACACAGCTCTGCCATAAATTATGCCAGCAAACCCCTCAACTGGTATATGGGGTAATGCTTTTTGGGTTGTGGCAGAACAAAGGATGCCGGGTCATGCACAGAGAGCGTATGGAGCTTTGGTTTCACTTCTGAAATACTGTGGTAAACTTCAAAGGAGGACCAACACAGAATTTAACAAAACAACTGACCCCAGGCATCAGTTGATGTTCATGACGATGGAAATATTCTCTCGCTCTCCAGAAACTCTCCAGCACAGAAAGGGCAGGAGTTGCCTGACAAGCGAGAGGTCTTATGTAAAAGAGTTTGGTCAAGAAACAGACCCTTTCTGAAACTTTACCATAAATTAATAGGTTCATTTGAAATGGCCATTAATAGATGACCACAATGACTGCCATGCATTCCTTGAATTTGTTACTTGATTCAAAATTTGCTCTAGTATTGACAAAAGTTTGGCCATACTAAATATTTCAACAAGCTCACTCTTGCATTAGAAACACAATTATGTGGTTTTGCTTTATTTTCCCCTGTACAAACTCCATCTGAGCATTCCCAGTACAAAACAAGCTTTCCACACTTAACTAAATCTCAGCAAGAGGTTGCACATGATCTTACGCAGTGCCACAGAAACCATTCCCATTGCTAAGCACATTTATTGGAATAATTGGAACAGAACCACTGCCACGACCAGCCGGCTAATTCCTGCCTGGAGAAAAGACGTTAACTCGAGTCTGTGATTACGCCTCACAGGCACCCCTCTGGTCTGGTATTCAGGGTTTTCACAAAAATATTTTTAACGTTTCACTTTTATCAAGGCACATCAATGCAACTCCGACAGCAACAAGCAGCATGAGGAATTGTCTCCCCATGCCCCCAGCGCTGCCTTCATCCCTGCTCACAGCTCCAGAGCTGTTCACAGGGCAGCACATACAAGTACATTTTTGTACGACTGAGGCTTCATGGCTGTCACAGTTTTAATGCAGCACCGTCTTTTGCACCCCAGTCAGGCCATTAATGAAATCCCAGTGTAAAACCTTCCCCAGATGCCAGAATCGATCACTTGGGGTGTCCTTGGGCAGCCCCATAAGCCGTGTTGAATCTTACTGAACTTTATGAACTACTGTTTAAACAAATCCAGCAAATCAACTGTGGGATCTTCAAGCATTTCCTATGAGTGATGGAGACCTCCTCATCTCTCTTGCCTGCAAAAAGCCCCAAACCTAAACACCAGAGTCGGGAAAAAGATAACCCTGGAATCAAGTGTAACTTCTCCTAGAGATTTGGTTTAGTTACAGAGAAAGGCATCAGCATGCATAATAGTTCTCCAAGTAGGGGAAATCTTTCAGCATAGAAATATTTATTGAATAATTTCAGAAAACCCTGGGACTGAAAGTGAAGTAACTAGTGGTGGGTCTCCTCTGCCCGCCATAAATCAGTTCTGCACTGCCAGACCACAATACACTGTGAGAGGCAGTCCAGATAAAAGGGATCATGTTCATAAATTTCTAACAAGGAAATTATGGTCCATTACATCCCAAGATAAATAGTATTTAAGTACTCGAGTTACCTGTGCCGGTGAATAGAATGAGGGGGAAAGTCGCAAGTCCTCAAACCCTGGACTGGCGGCCCTTCATCTGGGGCATTTTGCCTTCTAAACCAGACGGGCACTGCCACTCCTGACTCACGGAAATGGTAGCAAGAAGGGGAAAGTTTGGTAAAGGGCAGGAAGTTTTCCCAAAAGGGAGGAGAAGCCGGTGACACTCGGAGCGAGCCCCGCTCGGGAGCGGAGCCCGGAGCGCCTTCCCGGCGCCTCCCGCCGCGGTGCGGCCGGTCCTGCGGGCGCTGCCCGCCCTGCCCGCCACTCACCTCGCGGAAAAGCTGCTCCACGCGGGGCTGCAGCGCGTCCAGCAGCGGCCCGTGGGCGGCGGCGCCCCGCTCCTCCAGCGCGGCCAGCCGGCCCTGCAGCTCGGCCGTCTTGGCGCCCAGCAGCAGGCACACGGCCACGGCGGTGAGCGAGAGCA
>VZRE01003851.1:267995-280985 GCA_013396775.1 Cephalopterus ornatus | reverse complement strand
CGCGGTGCGGCAGCGGGGGCGCAGCGCAGCCCGCGGGCCGGGCGCCCTCCAGCGGGATCCCCCCGCCGGGAGCGAGGGAAGGAGGGAGCGCGAAGGATGCGCCCGGCCGCGGGGACACGGAGCCGGGGAACGGCAGCGCTGCCGGAGAGCGCGACCGGCCGGGAGGTTTGTGCCTTCTGCGCTGCAGCCCGTCTGGACCGCGGTCTGTTTTAGGGAAGAGACCTTATCTGGAACCCCATCGCGCATTGTAACTCACGCTGTCACCGCGCTGAAGTTCCCCCTCCGCTTTAGGGAGCCCATGAATGAGAGGAACTGTGCTTATATATAAGTACTGAGCATCCCCACACTCTGTCGTGCCTTTTCCTCACTGTTACAGTGCTTTACAACTCTTAACTTACCTGTAAAACGTAACTTCTGGCAATTTCATGCCTTACTGCCGGTCTAGACTCTAAGCACATAGCAAAACCAAACATATTCTTTGCCTCCTGGCCGCAGACACTTGCCCTAGAAGGAGTAATTCTTACTTCTAGAAGAGATGAGTGAAGCATAGGAAGTTAGGAAATGCTATTATGTCAGTAATGATACCAGTGTCAGATTCCAATTAACTTTGTCAATAAAACACACACATGTGCACCGCTAGACAGCAGGGCTGCATATAGATATGATTTTGTAGCTATTTCCAAAGCAGTTTGCCAGGCAAATCTGTATCATTTGCTAACAACTGTTTCCTGATCTCCTTCAGGGCCTGAAGATGCAAAGAGCCTCTTCCTTTACCTCCTTCTCCCGAGCCTGCCAGGACCATCCTTACAAGCTCCATGAGATCAATTGCAGACTCACAGCACCATCACACTCGGGGAGAAGCATCTCATCCTAAAATGTGCCCATGTGACCCAAGCCCTCTGATGTGCAGAAAGAGATGTGAATGCTCTTGCAATTATTCAACCAACAGCTATAGCTTGATCCAAACATGTAAAGATTACAAACTGCCCAAATTACACTCAAGTATGAAGATGAGAAGAGGGGTGTGCCCATAATCTATTTCCTACTGAAGACAGAAGGACCAAGGACAGCCCTAGAGACATCAGAGCCCCAGTCTTGGGTGCTGCTCAGCTGCCAAGAGCCCCACAGAGCTTCACTGGGGAGTCTCGGCGCCTTGGACACGTGTTCCCACAAATTAACACTTGTGTGCACACTGCAAGGCCTGCAAAGCCACTTGGCACCTCACTGCAAATGCCACATTAATCATGACAGGTTTTTTTTTTTGAAGTTTACTGGAAGAAAGTCAATTTAAACAGGGTTTTGTATTTTTTCTAGCCTGTATCTCTTCGATGCAAGGCATTTCAGTACCTACATCAAGTACTCTGCAAGCAGGAGTACTACAGTCTTTCCCTCAATTTGATAGAACTGTTTTATAGTTAGTTTTATTGTTATAGCAGCACATAAACTTTTCTCCCCCCCCCCATCTGCCTTTGATTTGCAGTGCTTGGTTGATACGCTCAGCCAAGTCCTTGCTCTGCCCCTGAAGCTGTGGGATGGGAAGTAGTGTGGGAAGGCAAGGAATTTACTCTGGTCCTGTTCAGCCCCATGGAGCTGACCTGGTCGGCATCAACTGTTCCGTGCTCTGTCCTGCAGAGCAGAAACAATGTCACCAACACCAACATCCAAGGAAGGGATGGGCTGTGATCAAGCCCAGGAGGTGGCACTGGTTACAGAAGATAAGCTTTCAAAGCCTGTCCCCGCTCTATTCTAACCCCACAGTTCAGAGATATGCACGTCTGGAGCCTCTTGCAAATGAAGCCTCATTCACAGCAGTGGAATAAGGACATCAGTTTAAAACCTTACCGCGCGTTAGGGCTAACTCAGCAAGCACAAAACCTGAAGTCAGGCTCCTGTGGAGCTGGAACAATTTACTGTTTCCTTCCTTTGAAGAAAGGTTTGTGTGGTTAAGTCAGGACTGAAATAAAGAGCCAAAATTTGCTTATTGCAGCTGCCCTGACAGACAGCCTGAACACTTCCATGGAAGGTTCCCCTCCTACTGCTCAGCAAGCCAATCATACTGTGTCAAACAGATTAAGAGAGTTGGAGGAAGACCAAGAAAACATCAACTTAGACATGGAAGAACAAAAACTACCAAAGTACATTAATGGGTCTTGGAAACTTGTACCATTTCCTTCTCAACTCAGCACCTGAGCTCAGGAGCCACAACTGAGAACCCGGCCTATTTCTTGGATAATCGTGTGTTCCTTTGCAGCAGCATAGTCCTCCTAAAAACCTTATCACAAAAATCTTCATCTTTAATGACTCAGAACAATATTTAAAGTAGGAAATGCTACTTTTCAAACCTCAACTAAAGAGATTATCTATAAATACTTAACACTGAAAGCATGAGACAAGTTTCCAAGGACTAACCAGCCAGCTGGAATGATGCATGCTGATTAACAGAAAACCAGGGAAAAGGTGACCCAAAAAAAATAACTGCTTAGGATATACACCACTTCCAACCATGTTTTAGAATGGCAACAAACTGTTATGCAGTGTAAATAGGTGGCCCTAGTCCTTCAAGTATTTTCTTATGAATAATAAAATAAAGCTTTTTTTTTTTTTCCCTTTTTTGGAATGTTTCTAGATCTTTGTCAGCCAGCCCAGACTCCTCACCTATAGGCAGATGGTCAACCAGCCTCATTTGCAAAAGGAGAGTAGCAAGGGTTCAGATAGAAAACAATTTTCAAAAATGAAAATTACTTTTATTTTTCACTTGATACCCATAAGACTACAACTGCTCAACAAGGTAAACATAACAGTTATACAAAACATATGTAATTATTTACAGACTTAACTGTACAAAATAATTTAAAGCTTACAAAAGTTTCATGCAACCTCTGCTGACTGACTGACACAGTCTAGGAAATCTCCTGGAAGAAGCATAAAAGATCTCTGAATTTATTTATTTAATGGTTCAAAGAAAGGATGCTGCAAGGCTTCATCAAGAGTAATTCTTTTGGCTGGGTCATATTCCAGCATCCTGCGAACAAGGTCAAACAGACTCTGATGATCCGTGTCTTGGCAATGCATGAATTCCTGAAAGAAAAGAACAGGAGGTGTTTTAGAGAGAGCTTTCACACCTGCAAGTCTAACAGAGCAATAGAAATGTTGTCTCCTACCTTTAAAGGCTTACAGCGCCGCCTGACATACCGGCCTGCAGAGCTGTGCTCATCCCAGTCCAACTGGTCATGGTGGAAATAATGCTTCCTGCATGACAAGGAACATCACGTTAAGACAGAGTCAGTGCATAAAGCAGGCAGATGCTTTCCCAAGTCTTAAAACACCGTAAAGTGTTCCTGTGTCTATCTCTGCATTTGGAGTTAACATTTCTTCTAATCCAAATTTATTCAGAGACTTGCTGCTTTTGTATTAACCACTGTCAGAATAATTAGAAAACAGGTCCTTCAGTATTCCAACCAACAAAGCAGGCACTGAAAACATATTTTCTATTACTGCCATTTAAAGAGATGGATGATCTCGGGTATTTCAAGAGAACTACTTGGTCTCATCTGCTAGGAACTATCTATCTTCTTTCTCTCAATATATATATTCTGACTGACAGCAGGTTCTTTATTCTCAGAGTTTATACAAAAAAATCAATGTTTAATACTGTTCTGGTGACCATTCCAAACTTGGCTTTAAAAACCTAGGAACATTCATACTCAGTTACAGCTCGAGAGCCTGACAATTCATACTAAGATCAGAAAAAATGACTGTCAACTATTAATTCATCTCAATCTGACATCATTTCCTGCAACAAACTAAGAGGTAACAAAAAGCCTGTGAGTCCCTTTGTTGATGTTCAGCAGCTCACAGTTAACAATGACAGCTTTACAATTTCTCTTGTAATAGGAAAATATGAGGCAACTTCCCACTTGTATAGTGAACATACCTGGATTTCTTGATCATGTGAGTGGGCAGAGGCCCCAGGATTCTTTCCATCATTGCCAGGTGTTCTTTACTATCATGTGTCTGTGTAGAAGAAGCAATGAATGCACTTAGCACATTTTTCTCCCCTCAGCCACTTGGTAACAACACTCAACTACAAACAAGATGTTTGCCAGAGTACTGTCCCAGTACCTTTACATGTTACCACCTCAAATTATTAAAAACAGATTATGCAATGCAGATTATACAACACTTTCCACAGTTAAAATGGCCCTTGAACAACAGAGTTCATAAGCCAAGTTTTGTACAAGTGTTTTCTTTACACTTAATTCCAGCAGTATGAGAGACTCTACACAGGCTTCTTCAATCAAAATGCCACAACAGATCATCTTAGATATTCTGGAGGAGATATTTAAACATCTTATTTTCATATATGCATGCTGGCCTTACAATCGCATGCAAATAATCCTTAAGAAGCCTGTGAGGTTATGTCTTTTACACTAACACTTAAGTACATCATTAAAAGACCAAAATCAGTAGCCTGTAACAAACACATTCTATTTAACTTTATGTACACACCTGAAAGACTGTAAATCCCAGGTAATACTCAATCAGAATACAACCAATACTCCACACGTCACACGGCTGAGACCATCCCAGTGCTGCAAAACAGGCAAAGTTGATGGTTTACTTTTAAATATATTCTCAAAAATATAACCACAAAGCACATGCCAAATTTGTATACAGTTACTGATGCTGATCTTACCCCTCCACGACTCCCCAAATCTTGGTGGGAGAGAGTGGGAAAGGAACATGTTTGGACTTCTGTTTTTAGAGTATTTATTTTACTCTTTACTCCCAAGCATTTTAGCAACACCATCTGTTATGGCAACGGTTCCACGACTGGTTATCAGAACCATGAGCAACTCCCCCACTTTATGAAGTAAGGACATGTGAATGAACTGCAATTAACTGTCAGAAGGTTTAAAGAGTCTTTACTGACCTAAAATAACCTCAGGAGCTCTGTAATGTCTTGTAGACACTAATGTGCTGTGATGCTCATCATCAAAAGTTGCACTTCCAAAATCCACAACTTTGATGTCAGTGTTTTTTAAGGTGCGCTCATCTCGCTTCTGCAAGAAAACCAAAATGCTGCCTGTTAGTATTTTTGAAAAGCATGCTCAGCCAAAAGGTATTCAGCACATTATCTGCAAAGTACCAGCTAGCATAAAATGATAAAAATTAAACCTGTGTAAAAAACCCCACTTCTTCCAAATATATCAATTCCTATTCAGCTCAATGATCCAAGAAAGAAGAGAGGGTAATAGTGATTTAATCTGAATGCCCAAAACAGCTGAGTAAAGACCTTTCCCCCAGTAACAAGAGTTGTTTTCCTCTTTCCTTAACTTCCAAGTTAACTTCAGTTACTTGTTATCTCCGTCTTGTTTTTTTTAAAGAGAAGTTCCAAAGAAGACAGAAATAGCACAATTCAAGTTGGGGGAAACAAAGAACAAACTTACCATTTTGGCATTGTACTTCACTATGTAATCAGACTCCACAAACAAGATATTTTCAGGCTTTAAGTCTGTGTGAGTTAGTTTATTATGGTGTAGAACTAGAAGGGAAAAAAGAACGGTATTCCATAATTTACACAATAATTTCCAAAAGGAAAAACCAAAAAACACCCACATATTTGATAAGAGTATTGAAATTTACTTACAGTTTATTGACTGGCAAATTTGATAAGCCATGTTTCTAATGTCATTAATATGAAATGGCAGAAAGCTGTTCTCCTTAATAAAGTCATAAGTACTGAGTCCCAGTAGCTCAAAAACAATGCAAACATGGCCATGATGATCGAACCACTCCAGCATCTGCACACAGCGGCTTGAAAGAGAAAACAAAAAAAAACGAAAACTCCATTTACTGAATAGTTACCTTCCTCAAATCCTTGGTAAATTGACTAATTTTATACTTACAAATTGCTGCTTGGATCCATGTTGTTCAAGTGTTCCAACACTTGTATTTCTGAACGGGCTGCCTCCCGGTATCGACCAACATTTTTCACAATTTTAACTGCTACATGCATTCCTCTCCTTTAAAAGTAAAGCATCACAAACTGGATCAATTATTGCTAAATACCCACGACCCCAAAGCAGCTTGATTTTAGTAAGAGAAACACAGCAAGATTAAAGGTCATGGAGAATTATGAACTGGATTAGGGGAATTTGACTTAAGCACACTGCACTCAACCAGAACAGGGTTTTATGAAAGATAAATGTAATACTGAGCTTTCCTTTCTCAAATACTCATTCTATATGCTACATTAACTACTTCCCAGTGTTCTTATCTCATCTAAAGCAGAATGAACACCAGGAATTCACCTGCAAAATGATGACAAAAATTCAAGAAGTTCTCACTTGAGCAAAAGCATGACCTTTTCTCCTGCAACTTGCACAACTTGGTCTGGCTCTTTTCCAGTGCTCCTATGGAATTAGGGGAATTGAGTAACTTCTAAAGTTTAGATTACAAAGTATTTTGTACCAGTGAAAGCTGCCCTGCACTGACTGTAAAAATTCCAACTGCAAAGTTATTACTTAATGGAACACAGACAGACACAGTTCATTCCGTGCCGTTCACTCTCAGACAAGTTTTAATTGTCTCTGTAGAGCTCTTTCGGTTGTAACGACTTCAAATTATTGTCTGCCCTCACACCATGATCTCAAGCTCCAGAACACACTTAACTTGTGAAATGGCTCAAAAAACTAATCAAACACAGAGGAAAATATATTAAAACCACCTCACAGAACTGTAGATATAAAACATACAGTTAAAATAGTCTAACAACTGTTATAACATAAAGAACTATTGAAAATAGAGCAATTTTCTTCTCCTTCACCAAACATGCCATCACATGGAAGTAATCATTCCATTAAAAAAAACGACTGGATATTAGATTACTGTTTATTCAAAAAAACTTTTAAAGGATAATTCTGATTATGGAGATTGAGGAAAGCAATTTACAGCTCGACCAATTCCAAGCAACTGCTTTCACTAAGAACTAAAACTGCTTTCTCAGTATCTGACTGAAACATCTTCTGCAAGTCAGTCTCCCAAACTAATTGTGTACTTTTTACCTATTCTCACATTCCTGACTTATGGCAGCAGCACTTACAGAAGCAACCGGAAAATCTAATGAAGCAAAACATAGTTCTCAGGCACTAAAAAGGGCACATGACTTCTACTTAGTAGTTTGCACTCTGTGATTAGATAGTTTGTACAGAAAAAAAAGTTATTTAAGGTTTACTTTTGAAAGAAACCCTCTCCAGACAGATGTTTCCTAAGACAAACATGGTTAAGGAAGTTTGTTAGAGACAGATTCTCAAAGGAGAAAAATCCAAAGAATTTCTCTAGATAGCATCTTGTATAAAGTCAATACTATCCTAAGGATTTCACAGAGCAATAGAAGAAACAAAATATATTTATACTGGAAGAGATGACTAAAGCACCTTAAAAACAATCAGGGACACGCAATATCACCTAAAAGTCCTTAACTATTTAAAACTAGGAACAAGCTTAGCTTTCAAAACCAGTATAATTGCTTTTCTTAAATATACTGTATCACTTCATTTGAATTGCTTTCTTTTAAAGAAAATGGCCCTGAGCTTTAATTTCTGATCTTAGAAGTGCCATTTAATTTCTAAGTAAGAGATCCACTTAGAAAGATAATCAACACTTACATATCATGATCTATGCACTCCACTACTTTTCCAAAAGCTCCTTCTCCTAAAGTCGCAACAATTTCATCTAAAAAGAACAAAGATTAGTTAGAACTATACAACTACTTAAAAGAATAATGAGTATTATTAATGTAGACTTAAAAATGTGCCATTATAAAAGCATAATTACTTTAAAATTCAGCATCTGAATGCATTACTTTATTGGACAGGTGTCATGAAAACAGTTAGCCAAAAAACTATCTCTTGTTCTAATCTCAAGATTCAAGTTCATTTACTAATTGGAACTTCTTGAACACAGTATTTAAATTCTACAGAAAAGAAGATATGCAAAAAAACAAAAAAGCACAAAAAAAACAGAACAAAAAGAGCAATGAAGATTTCTTTAGCCCCCCTCCTCTGACATACTATTCTAAACAGATTTTTTTCTGAAAAGTTTTTTAAAAGTGTTGAAAAATGTTCTATACATCTTGCTCTTAGAACGTCTCCACTTTCACAGATCAGGTGACCCTCCTCATCATCCTCTACACTCCTGGATCTTTTCCTTCGGTGACTCTTCTGGGAACGGCACCAAGATCGTCCAGCCAATCAATATATCAGAGTGAATTCAGGGCAGAATACGCAATTCATTCAGCGGGGAGATATTCAGGCATTCAGTTACACACCAGGCCACGAACAGTTGGCAGGAGCAATTTCAAATTCAGTCCCCAGAAATTCACAGGGCACAGTTTATGTTACAGAAGAAAAACATGGCAAGGAACAGATTTTCAGATAAATACTTAAAGTGATACAAGCAACAGAAAAAAAACAACACAATTTTGTCTCTCAAACAGTGGCTTAATTGAAGACAGATTAAGACTGCAACATTGCTATTTCTAATACTTTGCTAACAAATAGTGAAAAACAGTATTTATTTGCATATCTAAGCTCTCAGTCACGTGAAATGCTTCTGTTCTTAAAACATACACTCATGTAACTGATTTTACTTCCCTCAGGTTTAGAGAGAGAAGAGGATATACTCTCGAGTCCTTAATTTGAATGGTATAATCTAATACAACTTGCGGTTTCTACTGCAGAAAAGTGAAATAAAACACCTGGAGCTGCAGATGCATCAGTGGGCATCATGCCAATCATGAGAAATTCAGAGGGCAAGCCTTCAAAGAAGGCAGGCAGCAAACTTCTCCCATCTAAGACATTAGGTGCCATTAGCTGGGCTCACAGCTTATCAAAAGTTTCTGGAATTAGGTGCAGAATTGTTCTTATCAATCTACCAGACATGCACGTTCATACTTCCAATTAAGCCTATGTTAAAAAGGCATGTCATGGCAATTACTCTGAGTAATAGGATGGATGGCATCTCAGCCTCCCTGAAAAAACACAGTTCACTAGGCTGTGAGACTGGCAACCGTGCTTTACAATAGGATAGCTACCTGTCTTCAATTTCAAGACAACATTTTTCAGATCAATCCCAGCGATTTTGACTACCAACCACCTACATTCCCAGCGTCCAACTAGTACTGATAATAATCCCACCCCCCACCCAACAGTGATCCAAAAATCTCAACTAAGAACATATTCACATGCTCCACAAACGGACTCAAATACAAATCCTTTTTTACTAACATATTTCTTAACGTACTGTGGATCAGGAATTGAAGCTCTAGCACTCACTTAAGAAGTCTATTACCACTTATTCATTAATAATAAAGTTAAAAATTACTCATACCGAATGCGATTGGTGACTGGAGCAATGATGTCTCTTATGCTTCCTTTTATGACTACTTTTCCTGCTCCGACCAGAGGATTTGCTATAGTGGTGATGGTGACTCTTTTCATAGTCTCTGTGATAATGCCTGTGGTCATACACTTCACAGAAGTCATTCCTGTACTCCTCAACATATCTCCGGTCATGATGGTCTCTTTCATTTATGGCTCTATCGTCCAAATAATGACTGAAAATATATTTTAAGTGAATGTTCTCCACTTCAAAAACTTGAGCTTCCAACAAGATAAGTGACTTGAGCTGAGTTACACAGTATCTGTCTTTACAGCAAAAATTGACTCCCTCCCCAAAAACAGTGGAGCTTTTGATGTTACTTTATTTGGAATTTAACAACATTGTCAGTCTCAAATACATAGCAGCCATCCACACGAACAATATAGGATCTGTTCACAGTTCGCACTCTAAGAAAGAAACTCAGACTGAAAAAGGAGAAACACTTCCTAAAATATACTGACCAACTCCATTACAATCTTAGAAGTCTCACAATAAGACACTTTCAATACAGAAACATCCCCTTCTATACTTTCAAAGCTCAAAGTGTTAAAGAAAAATAAAACCTAGAGACTGAGAAATGCAGCATCATTCTTAGTGCTCTGCAGTGAACATTAAAAACTCAGAGATTATCTGGAACAATGATTCTTCTGCACAGGAAACAGACCTTTAAGAAAGCTGCTGAGGCACAGAGTCCCCTTACTGCTGTACAGCTACTCTTCCAGCATTTTATAAGAATGAGTATGAGCTCTTAAAAGAATTCCATTGGATCTTCTTCTCAAGGGAAAAAACCCAGAAAAGTACATCTTTCCAGTGAAAGCAGTGTGGGAGAAAACACCAACCACCTCCAAATTAGTTAAGTGAAATTCATACTTACCGTTGTATTTAATGATTAAACAAATGTTCTCTTCCTCTTGTTCACATTAAGTAAATTAAAATGCACCCTTTTTACTTGAAATTTAGTATTGATTGTATTCAATACCAATATTTAACTGACACCACTGAAACAAACTAGTAGCATTTGCTTGTTTTTATTAAAGAATTTTTATTTAATGGGTCAGGTACTGTGTTAACAACCACCCATTAAGCTCGCCTCAAGTGAGCCAAACCATAAGGAATTGATGATTCTGGGCACTCAAAAACTCTTATCCTGAAAACATATTTATTTTAGACACTGCAAGAAACATTTGCACTACTCAGTTCAGAGTCTTATACCTTTCTGAAATGCGACTTGGTTTATAGTGCTTGCTTTCTTGGCCACTGCTGTGGGACCTCTTTCTGCGTTTGCGGCTGCTACTGTGCTTCCTCTGATCCCAGCTCCTCCTGTCGTCCCACTCAGGACAATGGGATTGCTTTGAATGCCTCATCTCCCACTGGGAAAACAAAAGAGATCAACAAACACACATGGAGATGCAAGTCAGCTACTGCAGTCTGATCAAATATGACAGAAGTGGAAGGAATCATTTCCCCAGATAACTCCTGTTCCTCAGCCTCCCGCCCTCCATTATTGGGGTTTGGCAGCACAGCCAGCTCTGTCAGCCCAACATTAACGCTGTTATGAAACACAAATCAAGATTAAATAGGCCAACTCATCTTCACTTAATAGCTTCAAACATGTCATTAAAGCCCGTTCTAAATAAACTCTCAAGTGACTAAACAGAATCACTTCCTTAAAGAGCCTCCTACTGGAAAAAAAGCTTCATCTCCAAATATCCTGACAAAACCTGGATTTAGCTCTTCATAGTATATCGTGCATAAGTCACTACGTGAAAATCAAGTATATAAAAATCAGTCTAAAAACTTCCCTCACAAAACTCTTTACGGATCCCAAAGCCAAGCCACGATTTTTGAACCCTGCCAGCATTCAGGTCTGTGGGTGTTTTAGAGTTCAGCTGATGTGCCAAAGACAAAACCCACCAGTTTCTCTTGCTGGATGTTAGGTGCAGGAATTCTTTGTTCAAACAGGTACATGCACAACTGGGGAAAAAAAAAAAAAAAGAAAGTAAAACAGTGGTAGAAATAAGGAATTTAACGAAACAAATTATTATTCGTTTACTGATCTTTGGCAGGAGTTTTTTTGGAAGCAAAATAAGCTTACATATCTAATCCAGTACATTCCAAAGAATGAATTTACACAAGAAAAAGTTTCCATAGTAAATAGTGACAGTGAGAACAGCAGTTTAGACACAAAGACAGCAGTACAATAGAAAAAAATGATTGTAAATCATGTGTAAATTGTGCAAATCTGTGTAAATTTACATAGAACAATGCTGGTTGCCTCTACACAAAAGAGGAGGCGTTAAAAAGGAAACTCCTAGAACATGTAAATGAAAACATCTATTCTGAAAAAAGAAGTTTTCTGATATTTTCACAAGATTTGTGAGAGGTTGGTAGTCTAAAAAAACACAGTAGACACCTGCACCAATACTTTTTACAGAAACAGGTTTTTAAAATACCAATGCAATGTACATACAGTGACAAACTGTGCAAAAATGAGTGACTGGCAAACCCTTTGGGTCAGTCATGATCTAAGTCTCAAAAAATCTTATTCACTTATAAAACGCTAACGAAAATTAAAAATAATGTGACAAGTAACAAACAAAAACACCTGAAAAATCAAAACCGATCTGGTGCTTCATTTACGTGCTTGAATTTCTTCTCTCCTTACACAGCTCCAAAGCCATTTCCCTCTATTTTCACCTTACGTAACTCAGGTTCCGAAGCACACTCACGTTTCAGCTACTCCACTTTTGAGGTGCACGAACACCGAGTCACAGGTGAACCGAAAATTTTACTTATGATTGCTTGCTTTTTTATTCCTTCCCTATCTGGTAGAAGGCGGGCTACACGCGGGCTCTGTAGTGCGATAAATCAGCCATTAAAGCGTCCTGCAGAGCACGGCTTGGGGGTGGAAGGATGGACATCTGACATGAAAAACTGGAGAAACGGTTTTGTTGAAGATTAACTGCTCAAATTAACTTCGCTCAAATGCTTACAGCATTACTGGAATAAAGACACAAGTTGCAAATTATGTCCCTAAAGGAGCATAGGCGAGGCAAATGAGGAAGAAATGGTCGGAATCGGCCTGAGCCCGCTTTACAACGGGAGCCACCTTTAAGATTTTTGACTATTGTGCTCTCCCCTCTGAATTTATGCGCCGAGGAACCTCACTTATGTAATCCTGACAGCTGCCACGAACATATGCATTCCTGCAGCATATGGATCCAATCCATACCGCAGGCAGTTTTCACTCCCACATTTTGCCATCAAGGCTCCTCAAACGGGAGCCGCGGCCCGTCCGCAAACGACCGGCGCTCGCAGGGGCCACACGAAAGCCGCGCCGGGAGCTGCCGACACAGCGATTTCTAAATGCCTCTCGCCCAAAACTTGGCAGGCGGAGCAGGTCAAAGGCTTGCCCCTTCGGGACGGCCAAAGTCCGACACCGCCGTCCCCTGGAGGGGACGCCCCCGGCCCCAGCCCACAGCTGCCGCTCCCCCCTGCCCGCCGGGCTCCCCCGGGAGGGCTCCGCGGCCGGACAGGGCATGGCCG
>VZRE01003851.1:191315-267460 GCA_013396775.1 Cephalopterus ornatus | reverse complement strand
CCCCCGCGCCTCGGCCTCGGCTCCTCCGCACGGCCTCCGTGGGTTTGCGACCCGAATCCGTGGGGGGATTTTACGCGGCACGACGGAGTTCGGCGGCCGCCCCCGAGCTGCCCTCCGCTGGCGCCTTGTGAAGCGGGTTGTAGCAGTGCAGGTAGTCACCGTTTAGCCCCAGTCGCCCATTAATCGCTTCTAACGAACCGCCCAGTCGTAGCGTTTGAGCAGTGCAGAAAACACCAGTTAGTCCCAACAGCCAATTAATTCATTCCGATGGACCCCCCCAGCCGTAGCGTTTGAGCAGCCCGGTGCCCGGGCAGGTTCCGCAGTTAGGCCCAGCTCCGAGCTCCCGGGCAGGAGAGTGTGAGCTGGTCCTGGGCGAGACAGTAAAAACCCCACAAAATCGGTTGTCTCACCAAGTCTGCAGCTCGCAGCTGCCCCCTCCTCTGTGAGGAATGGCTCTGATTCCTGTGCGGTTCCTCGTTCGTACCTGAACACGTGAATCCAGCTTAGTCATGGCCTGGAAGGGGCAAAATCCGCGCTCCGAGGGAAAGCGAAGCCCAGTGCCCACAGGCCTGAATTTCTAATGGACTGTACGGTGGGATTAATGCTGAACTGTGCGGCGGAAAAATACTGTTACCAACTCCTCCAGCTGTCAGTCAGAGAGAGAAGTCAGTAAGAGCTGAAAGAGGAACAAACCTATCAGAAGTTAAGAATCGGGCCTTTATGGAGAAGAAAAGCGGTGCACAAAGGCTGCACCCCCTTCATATCAAACGTACATGAAGAAATTTCCCTCTGAAGCAAAAGCCTCACAACAGATTTCATAGAACAGATTGCAAAGCAATTTCAGCTACTGCTCTTCATGCCGAACAAAACAATCTCAAAAATACCTCTACAGGCATTCAAAAGGAAAGCAGATTGGGAAGCGGTTAATTTTCCTTCCTGTTCGGGAGGTGGCAGTGGAGACCCAGCAGTGGAGGGATGTCAGCTGGAATTTAAGTGGTGTCTCAGAGAAGGCTGAAGTCAGGAGAAATTCGCTGGCCATAACCAGGTTATGTAGCACAAAGTAACAGCCCCTCTAAGAATGGCCATTTTTAAGACGGCACTAACTGAACAGTGTAGAATCAAACTAGAGAAATTTAGCCTTTGCAAAACTGGGAAGGAAACTCATTTGAGTGTAGTTACAGCTACTTCTGCTGTCAACCCTTATGGTGTTTACTTTTGTTTATATGAGATATTTCCTTCTTTAATTAGATTTGCAACACCAAATGTATGCACAGCTTGAGGAACGAGTAGCACACAATGCAACTATGTTTTAGATTGCTCTGTACAGCAGAATATATTACAATTCAGTGTTACTGTGCTGGTGCGAGTGTATGAAAAGATACATTTAAAACACTTGCTTCAAAATGCAATTTTGTAAGGTCCCTCTTTCAAATGCCTCCTCACAGTAGGTGATCCATCCTCACAGCTGCTTTTCAGGAGACCTAAATCTAATTTAGTTTTCTCATTGTTTGGATACAAAATTTGAAGCAGGGGTTTACTGCCTTACCCAAAGCCTCAGAAAAACTCAGTGGCAGAGCCAAAAATTCCTGGCTTTTAGTACTTCCAGTGCTGTGCTTGCTTTCTCTTAATTAAAAGATGTATTGGTTTTGTTTTTCATCCCTCTGGTTACCATCAGAGAGTGGCTGATTAGCAGTTGTGTTTTGCCTTTAGCTGTTTATGGGTTTCTGCAGTTCCATACTTGGGTTTTTATACTGACAGAGAGAATTTCTTGGGTCCCCTTGACTGGGTGGGAGCAGCTGTAGCTTTGCTTGGGAGCTTGGGGACAGAGTAATGACTGTTTATAAG
Source organism: Cephalopterus ornatus (assembly GCA_013396775.1). Lineage (NCBI taxonomy): Eukaryota > Metazoa > Chordata > Aves > Passeriformes > Cotingidae > Cephalopterus > Cephalopterus ornatus. The sequence goes on along the minus strand of VZRE01003851.1, from coordinate 265,615 downwards.
GGACTGAACTGAATGGGGATGGAAAAACCTCCAGGAGCATTTCTAAGATGTATCAGGGAAAATACATTATTAATTTCACAAATCACTATAACTGCTGATCAAGGGAGCCAGTGTCCCAGATTGTTGTGGCATATGTAAATTCAGAGATAATAGGAGCTTGGATGGGTGGGTCAGCAGAAAGGCAAAGTGAGAACACACTGACAGTTGTATTTCCACTCCATAAGAGTTTATTTTTGTAAAGGAAGCTTTTAAAATAGATTTTTTAATTATTATTTTTAGATTACACAGTAGAATAGGGAAAAAAAAAAAGGCAAATATTCAGCCAGGTGAAAAAGAACAAGCTTATGGTTATGGCTTAGGGACACGTTTTCCTCGTTAATGAGTTATTAGAATTTTTCTTAGAAAAGCAGTGACCCAGAAACTTTGTGTGAGCATGGGCACTTGGGTCCATGCACTGGTGAAAAGTTGTGCCAGAGGTGGTGGTTCTCTCCGAGCTGCGAGCGGAGGCAGAGGGGAATGGCCCATGGTGCCCTCAGCGCAGTGGCACACTGGCAGTGGGAGCGCTGTGCCTTGGACAGCTGGCAGGTCACCACGCAGGCAAGGTTTGCCCTCTGCAGTGGTCAGACTGGTTTGCACTTTGCTAATGCACAGCCCAGCTGGGATCACCTTGGGCTGGGCTGAGCTGATCCACCCCCTTTAATTGCAAGGCTCACAGGGACGGTTGCAATGTGGACTTTTCTCGCTCTCTGTGGCACAGCTGGGCCTCCTGAGGATCGAAATGTCTCAGCCTAAACAAGACTTGGGGGCTTGACATGGGGAAGCCCGAATAAGCCACACTTTACAGGAAATTCAGCCAGATGACTTAACGGTCCTATTTGACAAGAGCTCTGGCACCGTGAGTAAGAACAGTGGGCTGAGAAAGGAGGTTGCACATCACACTTCCGCAGGCTTTGGGGTCAGTGCCACTACTTCCATGGAGCAGAAGTTCTCCCTTGGAGACAGGAGGCAGGACCAGGCTGTGCTGAACAGACTTACATACTCACCCAAGCAACTCGGTGTAGACGCCCAGTGTTACATCAAGGAAACTCCACCACTTACGTCTATATGAGTTTCACCTCTGAGCCTTTTTCTTCTTTATTTAAAAGAATTTTAAGCTGCTTGCAAGGATGTCTCTTACTGTACATTGTTACTGAAACGGGTCCCTCATCTCAGTAGAAGCTCTCAGCTTATTATTTGTACTACTCTCAGCAATAAATATTAAAAGAACATATTTAAACATCGGTTGTACCACGGAGTTTTAAAGAAACAAACCAAATATACTCAGGCCCAATCTTAGCTTTTCGCTCTCCTTATGAAGAAGTTGCCATTCTACGACTCCTATTTGGGAAAATGCTTTATTATGGAAACGGAGAATCTCTTTTCCTTGCAGTGCAATGTTCTGAACGTGTGAGGGTGAAGAGAGAAGCAGCAAAGTGGAAATGAGGAAGAGCAGAAACCACCGATACATTTGTGCCTACACACATGTTCACAAATTATTGTGCAGAGTCAAGGACATCTTTGTATTTTTGGAGTTTCAAAGCACCCTGAATTTCTTTACAGTGTATTACGTAGATTTGCAGCTGTTGAAATCTCTACTACAAAACCGAAGAACAAAACCCACACAGCCAAGCCGTTTGTTTTTGGTTTTAATTATTATTCTTATTTGACACTCACATTACAAAATTTAGAAACCATAGACAGTTCAGGCAAACTGTTAAAACACAGTATAAATTAGGGGGGTTGGGGGGGCTTAATATATAAATTCTATACATAGGTAAGTTAGCTGGAACATGACTGACAAAAGGAGTTCATAACAATCTTACCACAACTGTATAAAAAGGCATGGGAATAGGATGGGCACTACCATCATGAATGCAGGTTAAGACATTTTCCACAACAGCTATAAAGCGTAACAATGACCATGCTATGCTTGCAGTGGCTATGTGGGGTACAGAATGCATATTACCATTAACATTTTGCAAGATCTATGTACAGTCACAAAACCATAACAGCCACTTGCAAGTAGCTTTGCCGCTTCCTGCCTGGGCAGTTAATAAAGTGTTGGTATTCGTTCTGAGGGCTCCTAACAAAGCTACATGGTTGGGGTGTTATGGATGGGTTAAAAGTTGGACTCCATGACATTAAAGGTCCTTTCCAACCTAAATGATTCTACAATTTTATGCTTACATGGAAGAGGGATTTAAATTTGACCTGAAAATGCTAATCCTAATATGAATTGTTTCATTTAATGAAGAAGATACAGGAAAAGCATAGTTCCCCATTGCTAACACTCACATGATAAGTATATACCAGTCTTTTAATTCATATTTATTTCCTAGCTTGATTCTTTTTCAGAACTAAAGTGATAATTTAGTTCCCATTTTTCTTAGCACAGTTGTAAAAAGGAGTTACACCAGAAGAAATGTTAAACTAAAATTTGGATATTTTTGTGGGGTAATCTTTTGAAAGCATGTGCTTCCCAGGTGACCCAGGATGTGTCATTCAACCTCTGAATTTCTCAATCTGAAAATAAGGACAGTTCTGCTTACCCATTTTCACTCTGTGCTTTTAGGTCTGTGACTGAACAGTATTACTCTAACAGTTTTGGAATAGCGTGTTCCTGGAGTGCAGGTTTCGGATGGCTGATAGTCAGTGTCGCTAAAAGTGAAAAAAACCTTAAAATCGGATTTTTGACCTTTATAAGATGATGAACACTTGCTAAGAGTTCTGAAACCCAGAGGACAATTTATTTTCCATCTCTGTTGTGTACCAGCAAATGGTGTTTCTACAGACAGACCCCTAAAGGAAGTACTTGCACATTTGTAAGAATCATATCTCGAAACACTTTAATTTAATAGCTCTGTGTGTGCGTCTTTTGCTCAGGTTTAATAATTAGGAGGATTCTATTCGAACAACTCCTTCTGGTTCAAGTTCAGGACAGACAGTAAGTGATAACACAACTTGGGCTGCTACAGAAATACATATGATGTCAACTGTCCAGACTACAGCCCCCATTTTCTCAACTCTGTTTGCCCACGGGCCAAACATCAACAAACCATCAAACACTTGTTTCAGAAAGACTGGACTTTTAGAAGCATAATTAAATAATGAAAGCAGGGATATAGTACTGACCAGTAACAGTTCACCGAGGAAGTCACATTTCTCTGAAAGGTATCAGGACTATGGAAATTTCTGTTCAGAACTCCATCAAATGGGCTTTGCACCTTTTAGAAGAAAGTTTCCTGTACAGACATTTAATTTGTAGGACTCCTGTGCTCTGAATTCTTTCTGCATTCAAGAAAGCCTGAGAACATTGCTGCACTGCAGTATTAATCTGGGTTGGCAGCTTTGGGGCCACAGGGATGAAAACACAGAAGGACTCCTATTCTATTATGACAGATCTGGCATATGATTACAGAGCCTTTGTATGGCAGAGAGCTAGAAAAATGTTCCTTTGGCATTTTGCAAGAGATGTTTATGGAGCAAAATACCACTTCTGTGGAGGGAAAGGCACCAAGGGAAAAGGGAGCAGTCTGAGCCACTGTGAATTTACAGCACTCCAGCCTGTGCCTGGCCAAAGAGCAGGGCAGGGAAACTGGGCAGCAGTTACTCGTACTCAGGTTTTTTTTTCTGTAGCTGAGGCTGTAGCCTGAGTTTCAGTGTCTTGCACCCATGCAGAGTGTATGAAATGCCACCTATCCAAACTACTGGCTCCCCATCTACATCTTGCATAATGTCAAAATGCAGGATGTGATGCCTTTATGAGCATTAGCTTTAATGAACTTAGTATTTTTTGAATATCTGAAAATATGTGAAATATGCAAAAAGAATTGTAAAAGAAATTAATAGAAAACAGATTAAGCTCCAGATCTGTAACAAATTCTTCACTGTTTCATGTCTACTAGAGAAACCTCTTTTAGTTCAAAAGAATTTTCTTGTACTCATTCTCTTAGATGTTTAAGGAAGCGTAGTAGGCTTTGTCCCAGGTAGACTTCCTAGAACTTTTTACCTTTCAAAAGGGATGTGTCCCAGCATCAGAAAGATAAGAATGCAGGCTCAGATATGACTTTGTACAGGATCATCTAATCCCCCCTGTGCCTCCATCAGCACACGTGCCACCATACAGACCCCAGGTATGTGTGTGCTGTTCCTCAGCCACACTTCAGTAATGCCCTGCACCAACCACAGACGAGAGTTCACTCAACAGGTAGTGTTAGAAAGGACAAGAGAAGACAGCTTTGGTCCACAGTTGGGCCTCTGAGCAGTAACAAAAGGATTTTTCCCTGTTTCTTTGTCACTCCCTAATCCCATTATGCAACTACAACGATGGAAATAATCAGTTCACAATCAAAGGGGTTTTAATTTCCCATGAGAGGATCATCTGAGACAGTATGGCTAATTTCTACCAGTCTAAAAAGAGAAAAAGGTTCTTAAAGCCAGAAAGTCAAATTTTGATCTCAGACATGAGTTAATCCATTGGATCAGATTTAGTCCTCGAATTTGCTGCTGAAATTTCAACAATGTCAAAGAAGACTTTTGCTAGGGCTGGATTTTCTCCCTGTTAAGTGCACCTCCCATCTGAGAGTTGCACCTGGCACAGGGACTATACCAGTTGTCGATGCAGTTTAATCCCTATGAATAAGTAAAAACTACTACAGTTAATAATTGCAGGACTGCTCCAAAGCCCATCACAATCAATTCAGCTTTTCCTCTGGCACGTCGCTGTTCTCAGGATCAGTCTCATTCCATGGAGCAGAGTCACTGCTAAGCTGGAGACTGTTAACTGTATAACATCTTTACCCTGATATGCATAACAGTATCTTTTCTACTAACATTTCTTCTTGTTGATAACTCCAATTACATATTCAGTAATCTTAGCTCTGTTCTAAACTGGGTGTACAGTCATGTGCAAACCAGCACTCATGTGCTTTAAGAAAAGGTGCGTAAACTATTGCAATAAAACACAACAAATTAACCAAGATGTCCATAAGGGACAGGCTTAATTTTAAGTGAGTGATTATCTTATCACCACTGACCACATCATAAAATATTTTCAAGCTGAGAAAAATATCTCTATGCTTAAATTGCTTCTTATTTGAAGTGCTTTAGCAGCTGTCCACTCTTTGTTCAAGCGAAACCTCAGCAGTTTGCTTCCGGATCTGCACGTTTTATACCCACATGGGGAGCTTCCAGAGATGTACAACAGGATTGTATTCACTGCCTAACAGAGGGAATGACGACAGACTAAGCTCAGTGTGCTCTGGTGCACAGGGTTCTTGTGCGATTTACTCATTTCGAGTTTTTGCCCTGAAAATTCAGTCACGCCCAGCTGACCTACATCCATCCTCCTTTCGTGTGGTAATGGGATTGTTGCTGATGTGAAACTGAGGGCAAGACTGTATGATTTAAGTGTCTTTTGAAAGGCATTGAGCAAGTTCATCTACTGACTTCAACACAAGCTGAAGGCACACAATTCCCTCATTGCTTCCCACTGGGCTTGTATCGAGCCCTGTGCTGCAGAATGGCACACTCAAGAAATGGGAAAATGGGACTTTTGCTACCATTCTCATTACACTGGAGGAGGTGCAGAAGTGATTTCATGCATTTGTGTCTTTTAAAATACTGCTGTATACCAGAAGCTAAGTTAATGCTCCTGGAAGACTGTACATATTCACATCTGTCTAGCTTAGGGGTTTGATACTAAACACTGCAGACCTATAGGTCTAGTTTTGCTCTGTTCTCTGTGCAGCATTAGTTCAAGCAGCTGTCAGGGAGGTCAATCCGCTCAAAAAAGTGGAATTAGAAAGCCATGACATTACTACTGGTAACTTGTCTAGATATTAGTCTAATGACTACATCCCTTACAGTGGCTTAGTGTTTGGACACCTTTATAGCAAAAAAAATTGATTACCAGATATGTTGGTTTTTTTCTCATTTTCATGTAAAATACTAATACACTTTTGGAAGAAATCTATTCCCCAAATTGTCACGCTTTGCTTTCCCTTGTACTCGTGCTTCCTGAGCCCTGTTGGTGAAGCAAGGCTGTAACCACTGACCTGCCAGGAGTTGGACACCCTGGATAGGCCAAACGTGAACTAGAAATGCCACCGACAGCTGCAACTTAAGGCTTACATTGTTTCTATTTAAATCCAATAGGATTTCGGCTACAAAATTATGTGAAGACAACCTATGATTCCTGGAGTCCATTCCTTAAAAGCACTGTCTTTCTCATTTTGAAGTTGTTCTGCACTCTCATCTCCAAGTCATTCTGCAAAGAGCAGTGAGTGTCTCTGGACATCAAATACGACACATTAATACGCCGTGCACCTCTATAAAGCAAGTCTGAGCACTCCCCAAGAGATGAGGATGTTTAGCACCTCTGAAAAAAGACCTTTTAAATGTGTGACTACATAAAGGCTTAAGGATATTTAGTGCTTTTGACAGTCCCACTAAGCCCTTAATACCCACCTAAATCTGACCTTTATGCTTCCACTTTAAGAACTGAGGTTCGAAAGTTTTGGACTACGAAAGTGGTTTAGTGATAAACTTGAGGAAATGTAATGTAAATTATACTTACAAAATTATCCGAATTCATGGAAGGTGCTCCAAAATATAAAGTACTATGATGAGAAATCACATTTTAGTTATCTTCAGGGTTTTATATTCTCAGCTGTACCAGACTCCATTGGCTCATTAAGAAAAGGAGTTAGGATTTCAATTTTAAGAAGCAGGTTTTAAGAAAAGGCCCATCCACCTACATTGCATCTCAGATAAATAAAAATCCTACATTTCCACTATGAAGTCACACTGTGCCTGTTAAAAAGATGCAGATAATAAGAAAAAAATGATGATTTAGCAAGCACAATTAAGCATTAGCATTCTTGTAAATATGTTTATGGTTATTGCTCTGGGTTTGTCTGGAATTTAACAGGCTTTTAATGGCTTCATTTTGGAAATGGTTCTGCCTGAAGGAAAGGCTATGTGTGCGTGTTCCTCTGTATTGCTCTCAGCTCATGTACACAAATTAACAAACGGCATATTGACAGTGTCAGCAGAATAGTCATCATTCCCTGGCTGAAATGACGCTGTACCATCCTTACACTTAGTTCTTCCATACAAAGCTTGAATAAATACATCAAAGTTTTATGTCCCCCCTGCTTGAATTCATGCACTGATGGACCTGTACGGAAGGGAGACTCAAAAGTTCTGCTTCAAAGCCCCGTGTAAGCAAATCCAGAAGAACCTGCTCAGCTCAGCCAGTGCAGGAGCAGTGTGTTCCACGTGATCCAAGCTGGACGGGTTTCCACAGGTCACAACCCAACACCAGAACTGCGCTGCAGGCACAACAGACCCGGAGTGTATCGCACGGGTATCTCAACAGACCCGGAGTGTATCTCAGCCTGCTGCCCTCAAACATCAGCTCACCAATGCTCACAGGTCAACAGCTCACTCAGACCTGGATAACTTGGATAACTTGGAGGCCTGGCAGAGGGCAGGAACACTTCCAGTTTCCTGGCTAAATGCGTAGGCCAACACAGCCAGGTTTTGTGATTAGCCTAATTTTTCAAAACACTACAGCCACTTGCAATCACTCTGTACTGAAATAAAACTATTACTGATCTCAAACAAAGGGTTACAACCTTTTGTTGTAGGCAGAGAAAGACTGGAACATCTGAAAAGGCCAGCATCAAGTCAGTAATAAAAAATGTAAAGTTCAATATCCTGTGGCATTTAGGTTTCATTTAAGCTTTTTGAGGTCTTTTCTGGGGCAGCTAGAAACATTCCTTCCACATACAAACTATACAGTCTATTGTTAGGGCTTAGTTTTCAATCTAATATAGTACATTATAATTTAATATATCTGTTACAGTAGCACCTTGATTATTGTACAACTTTAAAGACTAGATATAGTTGCTATTACATATCATCTGTAAGGTAATGGTGAATGTGGTTTAGATCCTAAAAGTAAAAAGGACAAAAATGGTTATCTGCTCATGAATAGTGCATTCATTCCAGTCTGAAACCCTTTCTCCTTTTAAAGCATACCATGTAGCTCCCGAATTCAGAGCAATTACCACTACCCCCCCATCCTCCCGGTGTCCTGTTGGAAAATAAACAATACTGTGTTAATTGGAACCTGATAGAAATGGTTATGAAGTTTGCTGGGTTTTTTTAAGTGTGATAAAACCCTCTTAAAGATGCAACTCGGCATCAATGAATTTAGGGAACACACTACGTACATTAAATAGAGGTAAGCTGAGTCCAGAGTAATTTTCTTCTTCATTCAACTTCAGAAGTGGTGTGGGGGGGTGTCTTTAAGCAGCACCATCTGCACTCTGTGCCCTCCTCAGACCAGCCAAGATTCACAGTAAGAAAAGCAACAACAGCCGTGGGAAGAATAACTAAGCAATAGTCACACTTGAGATTGTTCTCTGCAGAAATTCGTGGGGTCTGTGGGACTATCCCGTATGTGACATACATGTATCCATGGGAGTGATGTCAGCTTCCATCCCTGCAGCAGCCAGTGCTTTGTTCAACAAGGCTGGGGGACTGCAAAATGCAAGGTGAAGTTCTTCTTTCTTTGTTCAGCAATTAACCAGATTGCTGCTGTGTCTGTCTTTTGATTTAATTTTACAAGCTTCAGAGGGTTTAAAGAGCCACTGTCTGAAGCACCTGCTTCTGAAATACTCGCGTGTATTTTTGCTTTCCTTTTTTTACACTTTTCCATTCTCTGTTGCGGTTCCATGATTCTCCGTGCTCCTGCTTTTCCTGCGTTTTCCTTCAGAGGCAAAATTACAGTGATCCTGACGCAGTTTGGGCACAGCCACAAATCGTCTGTTTGTCCTTCCTCTCTATGTCTCATAGCTAGAAAAGCATCATTGTGCACACAGTCCCATTGATTTCAGTGGATGAATCCAGTTCATCCATCGTGTTAGGCAGTCAAAAAAACCCAACGAAAAACTCAAACAAAAGAAATTGTCTAAATCCCAAACAGGCATCTTTGGAATCAGTAGTGCAAAATGTTTGCGGATTTCTTTTCCTTGACCTACTGCAATAATCTCTTAATCTTCAAGTCTTTCCTAAAATAGTGGATCTGTAAATTTAAAACATAAGGACAATGAAAAAAAAAAGGCAAATGTAAAGTGTTTTGTTGTTGTTTTTTTTTTTTTAAATCACTCTCTTCAGATTCTCACTTATATCAAACTATTATAAATCTCTTATAAAAGCTGTAAATTGTTGGAAGATCCAGTTAATCTGGGGTATTCCTCATCTACACCAGGCTTTTGCATGGGTACAGCAAGCAGAGGGTATTCTTTAAATGGAGGATAATTTGAGATTACAATGAGCCTTTATCAGGGCAGCCCCAGCTCTGCAGATTAGTTTTAAATGGAAGAGACCTCCCTCAAAGGTCACAGTTTCAATGCCTGCACTTCACAAGCTTTGGCTATCAGGGCAGCACTTGGGAGGTACTTTAGAAACGAGGTGACAAAATGAGAGGTTACCTTAAGGATTTCCACCTGTCTTTTTCTGTCTGGTTTTCCGGACTTTCACTTTCATAGGAAGCCAGATACAAACCTGGAAAAGGTAAATATGTGTTATTCCAACAACATCAGTAACTCCCTCCATCTCTCTGCGTTCTTGTATGTCCTACATTATATCACAGCAAGAGAAACTTTAAAACTTCATGGTCCATCAGGTGGCTGGCAATGAGTAGGACTGATGTCTGGCTCACACGTCTACCTTGGAAAGCTGTTAGGCTAATTTTGATGGAACAGTAAAGGAGTCCAGAGTTAAAATATGTTAGCATGACCTTCTTTTAACAATATTAAGTAGCTGAATGGTCTCTGGTTTTCCACAGAGAGATCTGGGCCTATTTCCCCCATCACAGCAATGCTACCAAAGAGTTATATGAACACTAAAAGACAGACAGTGCTGACAGCTTGACACAGAAGTTTTTAAAAATTAAGGATAGTCTCATCATTTCACACAATTTTATCTTCCTCAATCTTTTTAAAGCTTCTGGGAACATGGCATCTTAAATGGATACACAACACCCTTGAGGTAAGAGTGAGTTACAGAAACCACAGAAGGAATGCAGTGGAAGAAAAGCAATGTCTTTTTTTTTTTTTTTGTGCAAATTTTTACACTGTAGGATGCATTTTATGACACCAAAATGCATCTAGACTGTAGAGTTTCCCCTGCACAAGCTGGCAGTGCATTAATATCTCACTGTCTTCACAGAATCACCGGCTGGGATTTGTGTTCACGCACATTTCCTCATTTCACTGTTTCATGATGCTTTATTCTTTAATGTTGGAACGATCTCAGTATTCAAGTCTGTGCTACAAATCAGTTGCCTTTTAATGGTGCAGTGTTGGTCCCCCGTTCCACCACGCTGTGACATGCACAGGGCAGCTGCAGTTCACATGCCACTGCAGCACCTCCCTCATATATCCTCCCACCTTTTACTGAGGGCAGGTCTTTCTACTCTGCACTTCCCCTGGGTAAAGGGGGAGGCCTCCTGCGGCTTCTGCAAAGGGCATCTCATGAGAGCAGTATGAATAAGAGGGATGGCATGAGAGAGAAAATCTGCAAACAATTAGTGGGTTGAGGTCACCCTTTTTCAGTCCAGTAGCCTGAAAACTGTACTTTTACCCCTGACTTTCATCTTCTGTCCCTATTGAGCCTAAAATCAGAACAAATGCCTCCATCCTATCTCCTTTGGATAACACATGACTTTAATCACATTTATTATTCTGTTCTGGCAACTATTCTATTTTGACAGTCATTCTTCTTAGGATTTAGGCAGGATTTTAGAAGCAGTATTTTGTGTTCTGAAGTAGTCTGTGAAATAAAAGCTGTCTGGTCTAATTACCTTGGATTAGCACAGAAAACTGCCTATAGAATCAAGAAAAAAACCCCAATACCAGTTTAGCTTAGGGGAAGGTAGCTATAGACAATTTGCATGACAATGTACCGAGAGGCAGCTGACACAAACCAATAGGAAATGACACAGTCTGACATGCTGGATACCAAACTGAAGAGGACAGATGAGTATAAAAAGACAATCAGAGAAATATTTTCAGGGCTTTCATAGCTACAGCCTAAATTAATGACTAGAATAGGTTTTCTTAAAAATCCTTTTCCGTAGATAACGTGTTTCTTTGTCGCAGAGGAGGAGGTCAGCTGGACACCATCGCCCTGGGCTGTATTTGAAGAGATGACAGAGCTGGCTTGTGGAAGAGATTAGCTCTGGCTCCATCAATCACAGAATGAGTGGCTAAGGGACAGCTGACATTCACAGCAGTCCATGACATGCTTGTGTGGCCTCTTTTTGTGACTGCAAAAATAGGGCCACAATGGCAACTTCCTAGACAGAGCCTTAAAGAGAAGTTCCAGACAAGAGAAAAGGAATCAGGCAGCAGCTTCATGTGCTAGAAGGTTGTATTTGCAAAAACCCCTGGATAGATTGGGGATAAACAAGCTGTGTGACAGGAAAGCTAGGAAGGAGCTGGGACTGGTCAGAGAGAGAGATGACCAAAGCATGGATTGGGGTGTTAATTAGTAGTAACAAAGAGACACATTTCCAGTGATTAGAGATTGTACAGAGTCTTACCATCTTCGGTAAAAATGGGAGCAGTGTGCAAGTAGTGGATGATGTTAGGGTCTTGCTCAAAGGGACATTCCACTTGCTTCCATGTTATAAATTCTCCTACTTGCTTAGCCAGTTCCAGAAATTTCTGTAAACATAAAATCATTCCACTCAGATTATCTCACATTCAGTGTTTGTTGGTCTGCACTGAAAATTGCAGGCAAACTGTCTCAGTGCTATCAGAATGGGATAGGTAAAAACATTTTTCAGATCTTACTTCAAAGTTGACATGTCCATTCGGAAGGCGATTAGCACATCCTTCATTCAAAAAATAAATGTCTTTGATCAACAGGCTGAAGAAGGGGATCACAATCTGCGAAGAGAAATGACATAACTATTATCTTTCCAGCTCAGTATTTTCTCTGCATGAAAGAACAACTCAGTTGGGAGAGAGGAGAATAAAGAAATATTAACTTCTCAGTGTGCTATGCACTTAAAAAGCAGAACAGTGACGGGTAGGCAAAAGGGCAGTAGTGTATAGAGAGACCTTCAGCCATCAGGAGAATGAATGCTGAGATGAAAGTGAATGAACACAATGTTCACTGAGCACAATAACATGACTAAGAAAATGCTAATAATCCAGTTTATTATCAACAGCATCACTGTCTGATGACAAGATCAGACAGCAAAGAGCAAAATAACGTTTCACAACTCTTCCCTTTTCTGCTGTGTCTTTATAAGCAAAGATGTTGAACACACAAATCAAGCAATTTAAAGACAGATGGGAATCAAAGAACCAGGATTGTGGCTGAAACAAAAGGCAGAATAAAATTTCGTGACCAAGGACTTGTCTTCAAACAGTTAATGGGAAGCTGTTTCATGTTCTATAGCTCCATGCATGGCTACCTCTTGAGGCATGTAATTTCCTTCCTGGTGCCTGATTAGTACAACCTGCTTCTCCAAATTAACCCACAGACAGGAGGATTGAAAATATTGAGTTAGTTGACAGGAAACTGCCAACACTAGCCAGAAAGACCATTGTAGTGCTCAAAATTAGCCCTGGCCCTCATCCAGAGTGGAGTGGTATATGCAGTGATCCAAGCCTTCCCTCTGACCCACCAGAGGTGGGTCATAATTTGCTATAAAAGAAGTCTACTCTGAGTAAGACTCTTGACATTAATGGAATTACAGCAGGGATAAATTTGATGCCAGATGTTGTACAGCAGAAAGCAGTAACAATGCTCCTTAAGTGAATCCCCAGCATTTCAGCAGAGATCCAGAGTGAAGCAGAGTCGCTCCGGGTCCTCTTGTGAGACAACTCAAAGGGAAAAGAAATGTAAGACAAAGGGCCAGTCCATGACAGGGCTGACTGCCAGGGCTCTGGGATTTGATAGTCAAGTCTCAATCTACCCACCTCTCCAACAGTGACACTCAACAGAAAAAGGCTGTTTGGAGGGTTGAGCTATAAGGTCAGCAGCCTCTGAGAGCATTTTCCTGTGGCAGCAACCCCTGTCTTTTAAGCCACAAATTATAAACATAATCACCATGAGCATGAAGGAAAGCACAGTGCATGGCAGAGTGTCCAAATGCTTCCACTGGCCTACTTGTATGTGAACTGAACTGGAGCTTGTTAAGCAGCACCACAGCTGAAGTGCCTTCATGGCAAGCGAGACCAGCCAAGGGAGCAATCCTTTAGTTAAGTATTTTATGTTGCACTGTTATTCCATCTCATGCTGTACATCAGCTGTAATGGGATATGAAATGGACCTACAGAACAGGATTGGCAGCTGTTATTTTCCAGTCTACAGCCTTCATGTTGCTGGGAGTGCAAACAAGTCACAGACATGAAAACACTCACTGAGGCAAGGAGTCCACAAGCCACCACCAACATGTGCTGTGAAAATGGAAGCCAACTTCTGTTCCAGCTAAAATACCAGTAAACTGCTAAAGATCTGCATCTCTGCTGGCTTTTTTACGGGACAGATAAACTCTGTAATGCCACTGCAGTACCCATAAAAAAGGCTGGACTGACACTCCAAGAGCCATTGGCATTATCCTGATTAAATAAAGGAATGAAAACAAAGCACATCCTATCCCCCCGAAATGCTGAGCCCTCCTATCAGGGTCAGGTGGAGCAATTTCTAGTCAAACCGAGCTAAGTGTGTTTCAGGACTCATTTTCATAATATGCAAACTAGATCAATCAACCTGCAGTAAACAATATAATTCAGTCTATGTAATTTGTTTTCTACCAAAAATGGTGATGACCACTGTCACCACTGCGGATAGAGAGAGAGCTGGAGGCACACGCTGATCCACAGCTAGAAATGACTGCCAAGTTCTGCCTAGACATTTTTTCGCAGGCAGATGCGAGCTTGTCCTGCCCTGCTCCGCACTGCCTGGGAGCAAGATAACCACCATTAGTGGTACTGAACATGAGTGAAAAGCCTTGCTGAGAGGGAAGGTACATGAATGTGGGCTCAATGCCATGCTAATACAGCTACAAAGCCACCAGTCAGCTGAGAACATGGCAGAGCTCGTGCTCATCTGCATCCAAAAGATGCCAAAGGCATACCCGAGGATACCAGTTCTTTACACATTTTCATGGGATCTCTGTCTTTGGGTCACCATTTATTTCCCCAATAAAAATGCATGTTATGCTTTCCAAATTTCTGCAGGAAAACCAACAAAAGCAGTTATAGCTGCACTCTAATATTGGCTTCAATCCAGGCACTTCACTAGCATAAAATCTGGGTTAGTGCCAGAAACTCATATTTCTCTCAGTTTTCATTCCCCCCCACCCCATGCCATCCAACCCACCCACATGCTGAAGCACAACTGCCTCCTGCAGAAAGGAGAAAGTCAATGAGATCCAACATGTTCTTCCTCCACGGAATCAGACAACAACAACACACGCCACTGCACTGTACAAACTACCAACATTTCGAAGCCAGAGACAAGTCATTGGCACAATGCAGGGTTTCCCTGTGGAATGACTTAATTTTGGGGGTGTCGCAGGTCATTTGACTGCACAGACAAAACCAGACTTAGTTACTAACAAGGAACACCCCTCTGCAAGCACAGTTCGGTTGGGAGATAAACATTTTCTTCAGAGTGAGCTTTGCTGTGAGTTTGCCAAGAAGAAACATAACATTTTCTATCAAAAAAAGCGATCATGTTCTTTCAATGTTCTTCAAGCTCATTAAAACAAAAAAATATTAGTCTTGCTTATAAAAAGAAACAAAACTCCTTAATCCTACAGCAAGCATTATATGATCTGCTTTATCTGACACTGTAAAATACTGTTTAAATAGCTACCAAATCATATCCTGGAGCATCTTCTTGAACTAATGTTCAGAAAACAGAATATGGCTTTTTCTGATGTAAAGTAGATTACTTTTGATCCAATAACCTCTCTGCCCTCAGTATTAACCAGCTAGGGGCAGAGATATGACAGAGATTGCTGACTTCACAGGAAATTAAGTCAAACAGTAAAGAACTGGTTTGAATATCTATCATGGTCACAGAAGAACTAAACTGCAAAAGCACCTCAGACTGACAGGTCCTCACTGCAGTGTGTGAGAGTTAAAAGAATTTCTTTGCCAGACCCAAACATCCAAAGCCATCGTCCCTCCTTTGCACAGAGAAGTGCTTTTCAGAACAACTCAGTGTACTCCCATTGCAGCTGAGTCAGCCTGCCAGCAGATGCTGATCTCATTTCACTGTAAATGCTGTGACATTCCATTAGCTTCAGCAGATTTACATCAAATTTACAGGGGTGTGAGATTAGCATCTGGTCTGGCTCCTCTAGTGAATGAATACTAAATTCCATATTATTCTTGTTCCTGCAATATCTACTTTACCTCTGCCATGCTCTGTGCAGAGATTACCCATTTGTGACTACGGGCAATTGTAGTGTTAAATAAAACAAAAAAACCCCAGAGAATTGAATGGAAAAATAAGAAAATTAACAAGAAACACACTGGGGCACAAAACAGGAGGATCCTGCACTCCAATATCTTGTCAGTCTGATTTTTGCAGCATCAGTGACATGTCAGAAAGCTCCGTATCTGCCATGAACACTTGATGAAACACTTCAATTCTTGCTCACTGAGATGGCAACGATGACCAAATGAAATGAAAATTCACAAGGACAGAATATCACCCGAAATTTGCTGCAATGGATTCAGACTAGACTCCTTTGCAGCGCTTGTGGTAAGTCATGTTTCCCTAATGTAAATGGAGAACCACCTCGTCTCCAGTGCCGTGCCCTTTGCTCTCCATCTCACATCACACACTGCACAATAGGGGCTTGTCTGCCAGAGCCTGGGAGCACAGTTGTAACAAAGCACAGTTCCACCTGGGCCTGCCAGGCTGATGCTCCATACCAAAATAAAAGTCATTTTAGTCTGGAATACCTGTTCCTTCAGGTTTATCAGTCTGAACAATGCGAATTTCCCAGGGCATATGGAGACACTTGCAACAACGTCCTCCATGCTGTGTGTCCTCCTGCCCTCTCCAGCCCCCCAGTGTCTGAGAGCAAGCCCACAAAGCCCTTGGATCCACTTCATGCTCTTTCAGCCACAGATTTACATTTCCAGTTGCATTTAGCAGCGCACAGGCCTTGCACTGGTGACCCACGGGAGGAAGGAGAGCGTCTGCACCAAGCCTTTGAGCCGCTGGCTCCCAGCAGCAATCCCACCCACGTGGAGATGGATGAGATGTGGTCACACCCACCTTCTCCCTGTTGCTGTGTGCAGTGAGGGACCTGTGGGCAGCCCCCCGCAGCGCTGTTCGGTAGTTGTAGAAGTTACCAGTGGGGTCCATCTGGTGCTGGATGCACAAAAGAAGACACTGTTGGTTAGAAAGCAACCTGGGTCCTCTAAAGACAACTTTATGCTCAGTTGTAGCAAACCCTGTAGCCTACACCTTGAAAAGGTACATCTTCAAAATCCACACATCTGCAGAACTCCACACACCAAAGACACAGTGAGAGGTCTAGAGCCCATGGTGTCACACCTTTGATTTTTCTGCTAAGAGCTGACTGCGCTTTCTTGTGAAAGATTAAGGGCTGCACACTTGATATATGCCAAATGCTGGAATCCTCAATACAGTAAAACAACCTTGGGCCATTGTTCACTCAACATCCAAGGTATATATTGGGAACTTTACATTCAGCATCAATGGAAGCACTACGGCATATAGGCTCATATTTCTGGTTTTTTTTTTTTTTTTTTATTTCTCCTATTTATTTGAGTGTTTGAATCCCCTCTACATATCAGCAGCTTCATACCTTCCTCACTACACCTGGGAAATTTCAGCTTAGAATCTGGCCCTCTGCATGTGAAACATGTCTGCAAACATCTCATACCTGGACAACAATGTGAGAATTCCCAAACAAAAAAACCTAGAATATAATTCAAGCAGTCCATCAGCACCTTTTTTTAATTTTTTCTTTTCTTTACCTCGAGAATGAAAAATTTGGCTGTTTTCACTTTTGACCAAGTCTTCTTAAGCCTGGAAACTGGGCTCATGTTCATTCCAGCTATGAGTGAGAGAGAAAAAAAGAGAGCTACAGATAAGAGTCGGACTTCCATTTTCATCTGTGACAGCTGACGGAGAGACCTGGTTAGAAGCTGTACTTACAAATGATTGCCATCAGCGAATTAAAATTCCCTATGTTAAAGCACTCTCGGGCAACATCAATGAAGAATTCAATGACTTGTGCTCGCTGTTTCTTTTTTGCAGGCTGTAAATTAAAATAAATGAATATCTGTAATAAGCAGAGGCAGAACTGGAGGTCATCCTAGGCATTTGTACCACATACAGCAGGGCTCCACGCACAGTTTGGGCCATCTGCTGTCAGTCACTGGCCCTAATTCTGTTCCAGCAATCCAGTGGATGCTGGTGACTGGCAGCCTCCAAAATCAAAGCTTTCACGGCAGCGACACAGAAGAAATCCACAGCAGCCCCCAGGCTCGCCTCAGTGACTGTTCAGTGCTGGAACAGGCAGCCCAAGCATCCCTGAAGCAGGGCCTCAGCTCCCTGCTGGCCTCCCTCCAGTCACTGGGAACATCAGCACAGACTTTCCTAAGGGCAGGATTTCGCACCCACACAACTGCAGCATCTTTGTCCCAGAAAGAGTTTGTTTCATTGCATTAATCCCTTTCCCCTCTTCTGTCCCTTCCAGCAATACAGCCAGGCCAAATGGTAGTTTGCATTTTAAATATACATTTTAATTGGACTGAAATCACCCCCCCTTTCCCAAAGATGATCTTCAAGTGGTAATTCTTATGTGATTCTTTAAAGAGCTATCCAGGCTCTTTAAACTATTATTATTCCTCCTTTCCACACCCTTTTTCAAAGGGGAAAATGTTAATTTCATTTTGAACAGGGCCAAATTAAACAAACTAAACCCACGACCAAGTTAAGAAACAACAGTCACCGCTGCAGTAATGGGCAACAGCACAAAGAGCCATGCAGTGGGAATTTACACACACACACAACAGAGCCTTAGGATGACAGGTAACAAATACGGCTCCACTAGAATCTTTTCCAGCAGAAATCTCACAGGATAATTCGAGGCATTTTTTCCTCTCTTTTTCCCTGCAGGGTTCATTATTCCACACTGTGCTCCTACTACATCAAGAGAACAGTGCATCCCTTGCGTGCTGCCGGCTCTGCTTTGCAATATGGTTGTCATTTATCAGGTCGCTTCTGCAAGTGCAGTATCGCTAAAACTTCCCTTTGCTGGCTCATAAGACGTAAATCCCCAGGTTTGCTTATTAATATAAGACCTCAGAGTGGTACCTCAGGCATGTGGTAAAACACGCCACATACTTCTGACTTACCATGCAGATTTCTGTTGCTACAAGATAGCAGAGTCGATTGAACCATTTCACATAGGCCTCGAGGTTACTCGTCTTCTTCTGTTCACTGAAACAAGTCTGGGGCGGGGAAAAAAAAAAAAGCACAGAAAGATCTAACTGCGTTCCAGGTAACTGCCTGATCACTGAGATAAATACTGCACAAAGGTGATTACTGGCCACATCTCTCTCATGCACACGGAAGACCCTTTTAAAAGTCCGTGGGTGGGTGGCAGATGGGGGTCCAGCCGAGTGTGTCACACCTCACCATTCCCACTGGTGTACAGAAAACAGCTCGCTTTGCCTGCAGGATGTGTTCACTGACACTGGCTGCACTGACCCTTGTTCCCTGGGGTATGAACAGCTGGGGCATTGCAGGGCTCTGACAGCAACGAGAATATGCAGACAAAATAAGACAGGCACAGCCTTCCACGGCACACACAGTTTGTGGCCTTGATTCTGGGAATTCCTGCAGCAAATGCAATCACCCACAGCCCTCTTCTGGAGGGGAGAGACCGGAATTTAGTGAAGTGTACAAGAGATAAGCAAGAGAAAACACAGTTCTAGTTGCTTCTCTATGAAAAAAACCCAAACTACTTCCCTTATTGAGTTTTCAGGAAAACAGGCTCTAACTGGCCAGCTCTGCCTTGATGGCTGAGCTCGAACAGCTCACTTACATGCCAGAGACACTTCAGTGATAAGAGCCATTACAGGAAGCACATTTTTCACTTTCTTATATAAAACTGAACATAAATTCCCATAACTGATACAGGCTGTGGGAGCAGATACTTGGCTGAACTCTTCCAGTTCCTTTGTCATCGACAGATAATTTGACTTCAGAGGAGTGATAGGGCAGTTCACACAGCCTGAAGATGTTGCTTGGGATTGTAAGAATTCAAGTCCTTTTCCCAGCCCTAAATTGTTAGACAGTCCATGTAGGACACACAGCTCTCCGGAGTTCATGAGATTCGTTTGAACATTCATTAACATCCACTAGAGGGTACCAGAGAATACCGATTTTTTTTGTTTTATTAGGATGATCATTTCCCAGCACTACCGTAAACACGTGTCACTAAGAGGAAAATCACAATGCATAAGCACAGATCCATTAATGTCAATGGGATCACTCATATTATGTAAGGCAAATGAATGACTAAGAACCCCTTCAGTAACGGGGCTTAATTGGATTCCCAAGATAATTCTAAGTAAGAAAATATTCACCTGTGATTCTGTACGCAGGCGTGTTTAGAAACAGAAATCACAGTACCACGCTATGGAGGAGCAAAGCTTAACAAGGCTGGAATTCTGAGGCACTTTATGGACAGACTGCATATACAGTAACAGTGTATTTTAAAAGCATCTCAAAAGTCAACGTCAGCAAGCAGCATACAAATATCAGAAAACCCAAAGGAAACCCAAATCAGCCCCAGACTACGCACAGCAGCTGCTTTTCACGTGCTCTGTTTCTTGTTCCCTGTTACAGCAAAAAATACTCGAAACCCTGGTTTTGTTCCGAATAGGGTATTTCCATCTCAGCACTGTTGTCCTGTGCCAGGGCGTAAGGACCACAGCTAATAACACAAAACTTGTGAAAAACGTGCAGCAGTTAAAGTTGAGACAGACTGCTTTTTAAAGGTTAAGCTTTATAAACGGCAGCAATATTTAGCGCCTCCCAAGCATCTTCCATCTGCAACTCAGAATGCTTGATAAACATTCATAAGTGAAGCCTTTTGAAGCCCTCACACAAGAAAGATGTTTAATATGATTTTCAGCTGGAGGGAATTCAGACCTGAGCCAACTCCCTGTGTTCAACAAGGATGTTCTTCACAGGTCAGGGAATATGTGGCTCCACATAGGGTTTCTGCTGCTGTGTTCAAAGACGTGTTCAGAGAATGGCAAAGGAGCTGGGGAAGGGTCTGGAGCACAAGTCTGATGAGGAGTGGCTGGGGGGGCTGGGGAGGCTCAGCCTGGGGGAAAGAAGGCTCGGGGGGACCTTCTTGCTTCCATGACTTCCTGGAAGGAGGTTACAGTGCAAGGGAGGGGTTCCTTCCTAAAGAACGTGATCAATGCTCAGAATACCTGGAACTGAATCTCTGCCATTTCCCTCACCCTGAAACCAACTGCAGAATCTCTGTAACTCCAAGAAGAGAAGGGCCCAATGTTGCACTTCTCATCCATCCATCCATCCATCCATCTTTTCACCATTACAAGCTATCCTGGTGCTCTTTGTGCAGCACTACAAACACAGGTCTTCCTGTAACGTTTGGTGTCCAATGAGGAAGTTCTGCCATTGATGTATGATCTCAGTGGGAGCCCATATGCAGTTCAGGGGAAGAATTTTCCACCCTCTTTCTTTTCAGACAATATGTGAAATCTCCGACTCTCCCTCTCCAGCTAGGAAGTCTCTTTCCTCATTGAGGCACTCACTGAAATGCTGCTTCAAACCCCAGTGGAATCAGTGGAAAGACTCCAAGTGGCTTTCACAGCCTTTGGATGAAGCCCTGGTCAGGCACTCTACTCCCTGTGGTGCTTTGGGTTAACAGCTATTGTGCGGAGAGAGAGGAGTACGTTGATTCATGACGCACTGACTCATTACTGTGGTGTCTGGACACACTCTGGGCATTACATCACATCCCGAGCCTCTAAACCTTCAACAGAAGGAACAGACATTCCCTGGATGTGTGAAGCCACAAACCATCCATCCCAGTCAAAGCAGGTGGGGAGGAACAAGCCAGAAAACAGAACATCAGGGTGCTGGCCAGCCTTGGACTGGGCTGTACTCTCACCAGGAAGGAATGGCACTGACCTGCCAGGGCAAGCTCTGCCAACAGGTCCCATCCTTGATGTGAGGACACAGGTCATCACTTGGCCTGGCCCTGGTCAGCATGTGCCTCAGGCCCTGCTCTTGGGGACCTCATCACACCAGTTCATCTGGGCAAACCTCACAGGAGACACTTTGCATGCAGAGAAACCATACCTTAGTGCCATCCAGAGGGTCTTTATGTACAAATGCCTGCACAAACTCCTCGGGTCCAATGTGACTTAACCTTTCCTGTTGTGGGGGAAGAGAGAGGGAAAAAATCAGAAAGCACCCCAGAATCTCCTGTTTCCCTTGGTAAGACGTTGCCATTATCTGTCAGCTCTGAATGGTGTTACTGAACTGGTAGGCAGCCAACTAGCACTACACATTAAAATTCATAAGAACAATTAGAACTATTTCAGCAGAAAGGAGAAAATGAGTATAAATACGTCTCATTACTGACAAGCCACAGTAAGAGTCCCCTCCACTTTGCTGAATGCACAGGGCTCTATCTGGGAGCCAGCAGACTTCAGTTCTGTGCTTGATGCTGCCTCAGACCTGCTATGGTCCAGCAAATAACTGTTGTAAATAAGCAGCAAATAATTCTTACTAACAAATAAGCATCAGACAGTTTCAGTGCAGAGTACTTGGTGTATCAGATGTAGTAATGAAAAAGAAGGCAGAGAGCATTGGTTACAGTACAGTGGAATGAAAACCTCTAACTGCATCTGTATTAAAAAGGCAGTGATGCCTCAGTTACAGGGAATCTCCCCTTGGAAGACAGTTGTACTGTGAAGAAAAAAAAAACAAAAGCAAGAAAAAGACTCTAGGCAAAAGGAATTCTCTCTAGCTTAAGTTATATAAAGCAAAGAGAGCCAAGCCTGCATGTTCTAGAAACTAACCTAGGTGAGATGATCCTACATTCGGGGTTTCTGAACCATTCCATTTCTTGACAAATAGAATATCAACTACCTTCAGAATTCCCAAGGCTAATTGCATGATATTCACTCCAATCCCCAATCCATTTCATGGTTTGTTTTCCCAGCCTTCCTCTCACGGATGAACAGTGTCCACAGGAGGACAGGCAGCAGGGAGTCATCAGAGCAACAGGAGATCTGCAGAGGGCAGCAATGTTTTACGTTCTCCTGTGCACATCCAGGAGCTCTGCAGGGAGGACCTGACCCTGGGAGAAGGGTGTGCAACACAACAGGCTCTCCAACGTTTTGGCACTGCAACTGGAGTGATTACCAACAAGAGCCTGTTTGGGAGAGGACTGCAGCCCAACGGGGGGAACAGCGGGACTTCGTGTGGGTGGTATCTGCACACCCAAAGGGAAGAATGAAAACCATATCAGCCAACTCAGGTGCTTTGCGTATCAAGAGAAATGGATTTGAAGTGCTAAAGGTTAATGACCAGCCATTTCAATAGCATCTGCGGGTTGTGGGGCTCTGAGCACCTTAAAGATGTGACCTTCCTGGGACTTGACCTTCCTAGGATGGTGATTCACATTTCACAAATAAGCAAGCTGAAGTGCACTGACTCTCGCCAAGATGCACAGGAACGCTCTGATTTATAGTTTGCTTCCCAAGCATCCCTTAACCTGTCAAACCCTGCCTCCTGCTGCAGTACTGATACAGCATGGGATGTGCTGCAGCAGTGCAGACATTTTTTGGTTATGTCTGGAATACTTAGCAGCTGATGGCTTAAAATAATACCTCTGGCTGCAGAAGTTGGGAACCATTCCCACTTACCAGCTCCACATGTGTCAGCTGCTGAGCCAGAGTGTAGGGGTCACTGCAGACGCTCAGGATTTCTCTCTGAATTGATGGGGGTTTAGTTTTAAAGGCAACTAGCTTGTCAGAGACAGCAGCACTGATCTTGACAATCCCTTCTTGCCCATGGCTGAGGGTGGCAAGCTTCTGGTTCAGGGTTTGCAAAAGCTGATTCATCTTTTTCCAGTAGGCCTGGAGAGACAGGGAGAGAGAGAAACATAAGCCACTCAGAAAATTTGACAAAGGAGTGTTTTTGTGCTGAATTTTCCCCTCTGCAAGATAATCCTAAGCCAGCAACAGGTTACCATTTTATTTCCAACAAGCCTATTTCAGAATAACCAGTTGGCTTAATTACAGCTCTGTGCTGTGGACCACAGAAACAGACTGCAAGTCAAGAGAAGAGGCAGGCAGGACTGGTGGGTTGGGCTGGCACTGATACTCCCATATTCCTGCCAACATCAGGGTCAGAGGAGAGGGAATGCTACAACATGAGTTACTGCAGCTTTCTGGAGCACAGCAGCATTCAGTACCTACCCTTTATACCAGCTACGTGTTGGCTGAGAACTCTACCTGTTTATGGTGCCTTGTCAACTCTTATTTATTAGGAGTAAGAAATGTTTCTAACACTACTCTCTCCATCCTTTTGAGCTGAATGCAGCAGAAGCATGCTGCTGCTTGCTACCCAGGTGGAGTGGTTGGAGCATTGTGTAGCTTTGAGTATTTAATATCCAAAACGTTAATTGCTCCTGAAGGAAGCTCATAGTGTATTCTGAGCACAGCCACGTGCTCAGCAGGATGATCATTACTAAGATGCCCAGGTTGTTCTTAGAGCTGGAGCAGCTCCTTACAGACAATAAGCGAGTGCAGCTGCTGGCCATGGAGGATGGGCAGAAAATGACTTCAACTCTTCATGACTGACAGATGCAGACATCACATGACTGAGATAATGGAGAGAACCGGTACATGGTCTCTAAAGACAAGGATTGATTGGAATTGTCCCTGGCAAAAGCCATACATGGAGGGTGAGGAATATTGTCTCATGGGCTTTCCCAGACAGAGAAAGGAGCACTAGGCATGGGTGCAGTGGGTGCTTGCCCAATTTCAAAGAGCATGGTCACTTGGGAGAACAGTTTGCAGGATGGTGACTTCCAGCATCTCTTCTGGCACAAAGACACACAGTGGAGAGATCCCCTGGCTGCTCACGAGTGGAATAACTCCTCGCTCCCCATCCAAACAGGGTTTAATAATGTCAAGTTGCCAGTAACATCAGTTTGTCATCTGTCAGTGAGGAACCTGGGCTGGCAAGGAACCTCTGTTCCACCTGCACTGCGCAGATGTTCACCCTGGCACCCTGCACCATCAGCACAGGGGCTTGGCCAGATGTGCCTCCCACAGAGACCAGCACACACCTGTGTCACGTCCCAAGTTGGACACAGCCCAAGGGAGCTCTTGGGAAGTACTGAATCCTGTGGTTTAGATCCAGCCTTTGTCTCCTTCAGAGTTCTGCAGGTTGTGGATAGTCTTCAGTGTTAGGCATTGACAGCACTCGTGTTTAAGGAACCAGAAATTAAGAGTCAATTAATTAGAGTCAGTGTCCTTTTTGCCTACACAGAATCCCACCTACACACTGGAAGCAGCACGTTCTTGTATTTCACAGTGAAGAACCCCATGGGTACACCTACTGTGTCTTCATACAGGAAAGGCTGGAGACCTTTAGAACATCCCAAGTGCTTCAGTTTTTGAGACAATGCTTTGTAACTTTGATGCATCTTTTCTAACAGAAGGTTTCACATTGCTGAGGACCTTCTCCTTTCCACTCAAGGAAGATACCCTCTTGAGCTGGGTCAGATAAGCAGGATGTAGAAAGCCCTTTTTTTTAAAAAAAAAAATAGAAAGCTGTGAAGTCTGAAATGAAGCAAGTACCTAGAAGGCAAGAGGACTTGTCTTGCAGAATGACAACACAACAATGTATTGGGAAGCAAATCACACAGGAAGAGTGAAAATCAAGTGAGGAAAATAAAACTCCACTCTCATTTTTTACCTTATGCATGTATATTAGCTCCAAGGAAAAGAGACTACAGGCCTTCTTGATGTAATCCCTCATGCAAACAGGAGGTCCCACTTTTGATCTACAAAGACTGTTCCGGACTCAAACTACTGACCACTGTCTAAATATTTCTCTGTTTTACATCCAGGTGTGTTTGCAAATCTGCTTATGAACACAATGTTATTTTTTAGTGAAAACTCAAACAGTGACATATTTGGTATTTTGTGAATATATTTGGTAAACAGGGAAATTAATTGGGGAGGGGGGGACGGGCAGGCACAGCACTGAAATCCAAGTCTTCTAATGAATATAAAACATCTGGCTAAAAGGCTTAGCTGCAGACTCAGTTATCTTTCTAAAAGGAGTTTGAATGAAAAATCTTGGACCAGCCATGCCTGTGCACTATCAAATTCTTCACTGTTTGGATGAAAAGCCAAAAAGCAGCATAAAATTGCTCGAAAGACATGCATATTAGCCAGTCTTTCAATAGATCCTTATCAAAAGATCTAGTTTCACTTGGTTTTGTAGAGAATATGGCACAAAAAACAGATACAGACAATAGCAATCAAAGACTCAGGTAAGCCAATCACCTAATAAAGAATTAAAAAAGAGAGGCGCTTAAGGGACACAAAAAAATCCACAGAAATTAGAGCTCTTGAAGACACAACTGGTTGGGTGCACCTTTGCCCACGAAGCTTTTCTGTGTGCATTGGAGGAAAAATTAAAAAAAAAAAAAATTAAAAAAAAAAAAGAATCCTGCTTTTGCCCTTGTAAAAGCATTTCCTGCCTTCTTTAAACCACAGTCACTAAGTGAAAACAACATTGTTCATTACCTTCAATGTGCTGGTAATTATCTTGCCACAAAGTGACCCCCCACTGTACAGGGGCTGCATGCTGGACTCCATCAACCAATTTCACTTCACTGCCACATTAACAGTCAAAAGAAGCAACTACTGTTTAATATTTAAAGAAAATGTTTGGTTCTTAACTAGGAAAGTTCCTCTGAAGACAGCAGGCCTCAGCAGGTGGCTTAGGAGCTCAAATTTTAATTAAAATTTCTAGCTCTAAATGCAAATCACAGCACTTACTCAGAAATGCTTCTCAGCATGGACACCTTTATAAGCACATCACAGAGCCTTTAGAAAGTGGACTCTACAAAGGACAGGAGCACACACTGCAGGGGAAAATCCTGCACTGACCTACATGGACTGCATGGCACCACAAATCTTTCAGTCTTTATTTTCTGTGGTTCACAATAGGAACAACTTTCTTCCAAACAACTAACGGGCACCACCACTCCTCTGTGCTGTCCCTTAAAAAAGGAAATTTGCATTGTAGGGTATGAGCTGTTCCTTAAATTAATTATTGATTTTGTTCAGGCATAATCATTTGCAATTACAGTGCCCAGTAATATCTGAAAAACAATGATTTGAGACTAATGTAGTCTGAGGCCTCCCAGGGCACCCACAAGCATTGGTACACAGCCTTGCACTCTCCAGAGCAAAGGTGGGCAGTGCTTGCTCAGGTTAGACAAATAAACTATTGCTTTGTTATGCAGAAAGTTGATTTACAGCATTTATGGCTCTTCACCAGGGCAACTACTGTTTTTAAAGAGCCCACACAAAGCCCGTCTTCTTTCTTCTTCGCCCTTTGGCTGGTTCCTTCTTCCCAGTGGACATGATGTTGGTGGGTCCGTATGGGTTTCTCTCACTGACACTGAAGGGCTGCAAGGCACCTTTTGTGGTGGTTGGCAGGAGCAAGTCCATTGCCTCTTCCCCTTGAGGGAGTTTCACTACTCTGGTTGATGGAACTGAAGCCACTTGGGCTCTTTCTGAGTTTATTTTTGTTCCCTTCACCTCCATCAGTGTGTCACACAGCTTCCCCTTCCCACTCCTTCTCTCCCACGGGCTGGCCAGCCCAGCCAGTGGATCCAGGCCAGCCTGCAGCTCCCTGGAAGTGCCAGACACGATGCCAGCCCAGCCCAAGAGCAGCTGTTCCCACTTCTGACATATTTCACGTGCGTAGGAGGGCCCCGTTTCATTTCTGCTGTGCTGCAGCCCTGCTGATTCCTGCTCTCCTCTCTCCACCCTTCTCCCTCTCAGCCTCATGGGTATGTTCTTGTTGTTCTACTGAACTGCAGCCCTCTGTGGCTTGAGGCCAGGCCTTCATGTAGCCAATGGAACTGAATTCTTCCACATCCCATGGTTAACCTAGAAGTAATTAGAGACTCTCTATGTACTATTTGCTTATTATTTTCGTGGACTTTGTGGTCTTTTTAATGTTTTTGAATTAATTTGTGGGGTTCACCCACCTGAACTTGCAAGCAGGTCTCCCAGACACTCCATTCACTGTGACCTACTCTGCCACACACACAGCTCACACATTTGAACACTGAAACCATACAGACATCTAGTCTGAGTTTCTGCTCAGCAGGCCACACACTGCTGTCCTCTGCCACTTTCGTGCTCCCAGAGAAGCTACATGTTCCTTAATATTTGCATTTTCTTTAAACATAAGAACTTCAACCTAGAGAAACTGTGGCTGCCCCATCCCTTGAAGTGTCCAAGGCCAGGTTGGACGGGGCTCTGAGCAACCTGGTCTAGTGGAATGTGTCCCCACTCATGGCAGGGGGTTGGAACTAGATGGTCTTTAAGGTCCCTTCCAACCCCAACCATCCTGTGATTCTGTGATTCTAACTCGGGAGATCACAGCTCTGTTGCTATTTGAATTGTCACCAGCACATCCAGTCTATGCTATGCCTTCATATATTCCTTCTGTAAAATAGGAATTCGATGTGCAGTAGATAAATTCTACTGATCACTCTGATGTGTCCCCACGTCACTGCCAAGGAGCACCTGAAGTGAGAGACGTGGCTTTCAGGGAAGCTACTGCAGGTTTTTCCCATTGTAGGAGAACAAAACCGTGAGAGTGTCCAGGAAGAGATACGGAACAGAATGTGGCAAAAGGAGGAACCAAGTGGAAAAATGAACTTAACATTTTAAAACAACATCCAAGAACAGACATCCTCACCTCATCACACGGGGCTATCCTGTGAATCATGTCTTTCAGATGGCCAATCATCCGCTCCTCCTGAAAGTCATACGGGAATGTCTCTGTCCACTCTGTCAGCAGCTGTAAGATTTTGGGTCCAAATTTTCTGATTCGAGCCTGAAATGGAAACCATTGAATGATGGACGGGGGTTGAAATGTGTTTACTCCTTAAAGTCTCCCAGCAAATATGTGTGTCCCTGAACGTGGGGCCAGATTTTCAAAGAAGGCATTTACGGTTGCACCTGCAAAATCTGCCACATGCATACAAACAGTGGGGGGCACAACTGATACACTGGGGCATGCAAAATATACCAGAACTTGGATGCATGCACAACTGTCTGTTTTACATGCAGATTTAAGTATTCTGCACATGCAACTGTCTGGTTTATGGCTGGATAGACATTTTGTTGGTGCAACCTTTATACCTTTTTTAAAAACGTCTGGCCTTTTTGCTGATTTGAACCATTTGTGCTTCCCTTTTGTACTTACAACCCTGCTACATTTTCACCCTTCTCTGAAAAATTGACTGGAATGAATTTCTCGACCAACAAAGGGGGTTTTTTTGCTTCTTTGCTTTCTGGCTGTATGAAAAAACTACTTAGTGACCAGCGGCAGATGTAAGATGAAGAAGAAAAGATGGACAAAACTGCAGCACTTTAGTAACTTGACCTGGGCTACTGATAATGTTGCTCCCTTCCCACGTGAGCTCAAGGTCACGATGGGACAAGGACACTCAGTCACATAACACACAGCTCATGCCCACTTCACTTCTGGTGTAGATTTATCTGAGGATGCAGCAGTGGGAAAAGTCAGGATGATATGGAGCAAGGGGGGAAATGTGGGGAATAGCACAACTGGTGCATTCGTGTTATCTCAAAAGATGGCCGGCACAGCTGCTCCCAAAGCTTTCATCCTCTGTTATCCAAGAACATGCGAAAAGAAAATTGTGTTAAACAACAAACTGCATTTTTATTTACAGAAAACAAGACTGAAACAAACAGCCTTCTTCTGTATCCTACGTACTGCAGCTAAAGTGTACCCTGTAATCAGGAAAAATTATACTCTTAAGCTCCCCAGCTCTTTGTTTTTCAACCAAGGTGGTTAAAATGCATATTTCAGCTTTCCACCAACAACAGGTTTCAGTGAACCTCATTTCTAAAAATAACTGCTGTCAGCTAGCATTAAGCTCAGGCTCAAAGACCAGCAGGTGGCTGCTAAAGGGAAAGCTTTATTGGAAACTACAAAGGTCTGGGGAGACGTTTGCTCCAGCTGTGTAAACTGCATCACCAATCGATGGAGGGGACACTTTGTGCGAGTCACAGGACACAGGGGATGGGAGGCCTCCTGTGTGCAAAGTTTCAAAGTGGGCCCCACTCTCAGGAACACAAAATCAGCTGTGTCCCACCAACCCTGTGTTATTACAAAACACAGATTCCCTCCAGGCAGATAAGAGATCTTTGCCATAAGATAGCGTTTCTCATTTCTTGAAAGTTTAATGAGCAGCGAAACTTTGCAACGCTCACATTTTAATCCTCCTAAACTTGTATCTCTCATAGAATTGGAGAGCAGAACCCATCACACCTTATAAAACTTGTTTTGCTTGGTGCACTTCACACAAATATTTCTATTAACAAAGACCGCATGAGGATTGCTGAGTAGTCTGGTGAATGGCTCTCCACAGTGAAGGCAGAGCTCCTGTTACTCATGCAACCAGGTGCCTGTGCAAAAACAAGCACAGGTGTTCAGATGTTGGCGACTCAGTATCTGATGCCAAAACCACTGTTTCAAAGCTGGAAAGGCTGATCCTGAGAATCGTTTCAGAATTTTGGGGGTTCTGGAAAGTTGCAACTAAGGCATGTTCTTCCTCCCCTCTGCTGCTCTGAAGGTGCATCTCCTGCCCCAGGTAATGCACAGGATGGATCTTCAATGCACCCAGGAGAGCTTGGGCAGGATACAGCTCTGAACAGGATCCAGTGGGATCCGTCACCACTGCACTGTCTGTGGCACTGCCAGAGGGTGCACATGTGTTGCTACACACTGTATCAGCCTGCACAGTCCCTGGGGCAAAACAGGAGGAGTGCTGAGGCAGGAACAGCTTGGATTTTCTCGTCTGTTTGCCTGTCACAGCCTCACTGCTGTTTCCACTCGTTCCTGGTGTGCCAGGCAGTGCCGCCGGCGTGCGGCCGGTCTGTCAGCACTGCGAGGTTAGTGGGTACCTGCATGCTGTTACAGGGTGTTCAGAGGCACGGGGGAGGCCAGGAGGAAATACTACTGTGCCAGAAGCAAGAAAGCAAAAGGGCAGAGGGATTGACTAAAAATGGGAGAGTGGTGTGTCAACATCTGCAATTGTCAGTGTGTGAGGTTCACGTCCTACCTCCTTGCATCCCGCAGGCTTCATCAGAGCCTTAAAGAAGTTAAGAAGGAAAGTCACCTGGGAAGGCTGAGACAGGGGGAAAGGGAAAATTAGAAGAAGATTCGAAGTGATTAGTGCCTGGAGCACTGCTCTCAGACATGGATACTAGGACGCCTCAATGTCAGGATTTCAGTGGCAACCGTCATCCTTTATGAGAAAGCTTCATTCAGTCCTAAGGGAGGCAAAGGACACGCAGCAAAGCCCCAGAATTCTCTGCCCATTGGAAATACCTCACATTTTTCTGCTGCAAAGATAAACTAACCTTGTCCAGCACAGGGTCGTCCAGCCGCTGCTGCTCAATGCACTTGTGACAAACTCGGGACAAAAGCTCATGGGGTTCGATGAAGAGTCTGGAACTCAGCAGGAATGTAAAGATATAGGCTTTCTGTGGGAGAAACACAAGCAGACCTGCTGTAAGCAGCCGCAGAGTGGGTAATATTGACCATAAAAACCCTGAACTCCACAGGTTTTGCATTTCCACTGGGCAAGACCTTTATGTCTGGAAGAAATAAGGATTCCTGACCCTGAATAGGGAACTGGTTATACCGGGTGCAGGAGGCAGTGGTATCTCCTTTCTCCACAGCATCCACTTCCAGCCCTTGGTTGCCTAAATATCCAGCAAAGACAGTGTGTAGGTCACTCTGCAGGTGCAAGCCCAGGTACAGGAGACAGCACAACCAGGATACTGGGAGCCAGTAAAGCCAAATGTGAAGTCACTCAGGAATCTCTGTGTTATACTGGGTTGGGAGCTGCAGACACCCCCACATTAGCCACATCTTGCTCCTGCCCTGCAAATAGCATCCAACCTGTTTTAACCAATATTTCATTTATTCTACTAATTCCCCAAAATTCATTTCTATCAGCCAAGTCATATCATGTGCAGTTCCACATCTGTGAAGCTGTGGGAAGCAGGTCTGCTGGATAAATCCTTGGATTATTTAAATTATCCCAGCAGTGAGTTTAAAATATATGCATGAGGCCTCAGTTGTTTGCATCCTGACCCCTCCTGGCACCTGAATTATCTTCTTTCCCCCAGCCCTAGCCATGCTCCTGAGCAGCAGGTATAATATTACATATCACACATTGCTTAATGAAAATCTCACAGCCCGATCTGTCCATTACCTATTTTTATTGCCTTTCTACTCTTTCTACTTTTTTTTTTTTTTTTTTTTAATTGAGATGCTTCTTCATTACTTATTTTTAGCTGATCAGAAACTGAGCTCCGGGTAATTTAAAATATGCTGCCTGCTCTGCATTGATAACTTTCCTAGTCTTCTAAAGTGCCCAGAAGTCAATGCTACTCTGTGCTTTGAAATACAAGCCTTTCCATGGAGATATATTAGCACTTAAAAGTCTTCCAGTCAAACTGTGTCTGAATTCCACTGAGGATGTGCAAAATCCAGTGAAGTCAATAGCTTGCAGGACCATAAAGCTGCTTCCAGTTTAGATCCTCACACTGCTGGTGAAGAAAAACAATATTCACCGATGGAGCAAGGATTAGGGCCTGGGCTGTGCTGTCCAGGGACTGCAAAGCTGGTGTGACTATAACCCCAGGTAAATTATGAACCCATCAGAAGAAGCATCTCTGTTGTCAGCGAGAGAATGCTTTGTACATACAGGCAAACCTGGATGACTTCAGCAGTCACTGAAATTCAGCTAATTTAATGCCAGTTCTGACTTGGAAGTTTTTTGCTTCAGTGTTCCTCTAAACCTCTCTGGGATGCACTGCTATTTTTGAACTGTTCCAACTGCTGCATCACTAATTCATCACCACGACAGCTCCCCCCAACCCTGCTCTCTTATTTAAAGGCAGTATCATCTTTGGGATCTGCTTTTTCATGGGAACAATTATAGAGCAGTGAAGCAGCATTTAAAGCAATGCATCAATTTACCAAGCTTTAATTGTATGCAGCTCTTAAATTAGCCTTCTTAATTCAAAATTTAACACATTTGCACTTTGGCATAAAGCACTGCCCCAATTCATCAGAATTAAACCGTTTATTATCCTGTGAATTGCTTACTTCAGGGTAGTAATCAGTGGTAGGTATCAGATGCTGGATTAGAGCATCCAGAGATGCTGAGGTAAGGTTTCCATCCTGGAAGATCAGTCCTCCTTGTTCACCTTCTTTCGAAGCATGTAGATGGGGGCTGAAGCCACATGGAGTAAACATACTGGTAGAACTCAGCGTTTGGGGCATGCCTTCCTGCAAGAGACACAACACCCATCAGACCCACGGCCACCTCTGTCTTCTGCTTGATTTGAAAAACACAAGACACTAACAAGAGCTTCTTGATCCCAAAATTAACACAACCCCTTCATGATAGCTGCTTTTATTGTTGGCGTTGGCAGATCATGCCTGTGATGGGAAGAACGCAGGACAACGGGACATTCTGAGTTGGTTTTGGGCCAGAAAGTGATGGCAGCTACTTTGGGCTCCCGACCCCATCAAGAGTGACTGTGGTGACCTCTGTTTTTGCTGCCATCCCTGGTCAGTGCCACACAGGAGAGGAGAGACACCTGGGACTTGAATTCAGCAGGTTCCTGAGCAGAACAAAGCAGTTTGAACCTCCGCCCTCCCGAGAACGAGGCAGGGAGAAAGAAGTAGAGAACAGAAGTGCCAGCTAAGGCTTGCTCAAGATGGACCTTGAAAAGTGCCTTGTGGCTCCCATGGGACAGAGGAGGTGTCAGAGTGAGTGAGGAGGTGGAAACAGGAGCAGAAGTCAACCGGGGGAGGATGGAAAAATGAAGTAAGTTGGAGAGAACAGAGAACGTGGGAGCTGATGAAGAGATTAAAGAGCAGCGAAAGGAGAAATGAGGAAGAGGGAGAAGGCAGACACCTGCACTATATTTGGAGCCTGAAGTTAGTCAGTCCTAGATCTATACTTAGGTACTAAATAAATGTTTCAAAGAGATCCTGAGCTCTCTTCGCCTTCACCAGAGATGCAGAGTCCTCAGCACTTTGGAAAAGGAGGGCAGGCAGACTCTAAGCACAGTTTCAAGCTCCCTGTTTTTTGGTTCTCTGGGTTTTTCAGGCTGCATTCTAGGCTTCATCTCTATTTTGAGGTTTACAATCAGCTTTAAGTGTTCCTTCTGCTGAGTAAAGTTGTTTTGTTTTTGAATTGATGCAGAGAGATGACAGATTTTGCCCTGAGAGCTTTAAAGCATCTCAAGCTGCCTCTAAAATCCCCCCTGGAAGCTGTTCCTCAGCTAAAGGCAGCATTAAAGGACATGGACTGGGAAAAGGACAGGATATGGACTGGGAAAAGGACAGTGCATGCTCCCTCACAGGTCTGCAAATGCATCATCCAGAGCAAGGGACCCTTCTGGGACCTGACTATTTGGTTCTGTCTGATTTTACCTAATGCAAGGGAGGATGAGAAGGAGATGACGGATGGGAAGAGTACCAGAGCCAACCTCTACTGCCCTGAGCAGCTGCAGAACTTCTCCCAGGACTCCAGCTCTCCCTCCTGAGCACATCCTCTGCCTGCTGGAAGAGCGAGATCTGTACCCCATGGCCTGCTGAGCTAGCACCAACCTCCCACATCGGAAGGGCCACGGGCTGACAGTGCCTGTTGCTGCACCTCAGCCTGTGAGGGCTCAGGCACACACAGCCAGCAGACACACCTTAGTTTTTATTATATTTCTCTGCCCTTTTCTGTATTTTGTCCCATCTGCTTTCCTGCCTCTTTACCATCCCACACAACTTCAAAAGCTGCCCCATGGATTTGGCTCAAAACTGTGAGTTTGCCTTTCTCCCTCGTGTATGGGCAGCTGTGCTGTGACCCAGACAGTCAGCTCAGCTTCAGCTACAGGTACAGCATGTTCAAGTCACTCCTGTAAAACCCCCTCTCTGCCTGGCACCAGCCATCTCCTCCCCCAGCTCAGGCTGCTGCGCTTTGCCAACTCAGGGCCACCCTGGGCCGCCCAGGATGAGAAGGGCAGTGTCCTGTGAGCCAGGCAGGGTGTGAAGCCCTGGGAGAGGCTGGGAGCTGGGTCCCAGCACCGTGGGAGATCAGGCTTTGCAAGCAAAACTTGGGTGACTTCATCCTTCAAAGGAGGGACCGTTCCCTGGAGCCAGCGGTTTGATCACTGCATCTTATCTCCTCCTGGGAGGCTCACACGGGCTGCCTCTGAGATCTGCAATCACCAACAGGGAACCAAAATGCCAAACCCAACAAATTCCTGCCTTGGCTGAAAAATAAAATACATGCTGGATTTTAGTTTAAAGACCAGAATATCCAAATGTCACCCCAGCCAGGATGGAAGCTGAAGTATCCAGTTTTAATGAATGTGCAGATGTGCCTGTTAATAAGGTTCTGAGAACAAACAATTGCTGCTTTTTGTACACAGCTTAGACTCTGTGTAGTAAATGGGAAGCACTGCCAAATCCCATTTGTTGCTTCTAACACGCTCTATGTTATTGCTTGTTTCTATGGCAATAATCCCAAGAAGGATTTCATGTCCACACAGATCAAGAAATAAATCTCATGGACATACAGCTGTCTAGATGAGGAAAAGAGAAAGTTGAAACAGCTGTGAACTTACAGGACACATCCCGGCTTCAGCATAAAACAGAACTCACAAGCAATGATTTATTTGGTGCAATCCCTCACTGTCAGTGCCATTTTTATTATCAAATAGAAACACATCTAAACAGGATATTGCCTGAACTTTTGCATCTTATTACATGAGAAATCTTGCCGAAATACATAGTAATGCTTTTAAAACAAAATTACCTTTTTTTTTTAAACTGAAATGAAACAGCTGTACAACTGTCACTGGGACACCCATCTTGGGTATTGTTAAGAAATAAAATTTGACTTTTTATTAGGAATTTCCTGGTCTAACCTCAAGTTTTCAGGCAAGGCCTGTGTCATATCTGAGCAGGCACCTGGTTGCCACCTTACCTGCCACCAAAGAAGACCTGAGGGTTTTAACTATCTGCCTTTTTGTTCCCTGTTAACTGATGCTATTATGTTCACAGCAGGATGAGGCCAACTGTACAAGGACCAACAACCTTCTGCACTGCTAAGCTTGAAAATAACTAGCATTATTATTTGGCAGACAGGAACGTAGGACAGGGACTTCTCTGCTCACAACACCCAATGTCTTTTTTCTGTTCACGCATTTCCAAAGTTTTCTTTTTAAGAGCACTAAACAGAAACAAGATCTTTCTTTGAAAGAGCCCAAATACACAGCTGCTTGCAATAGGCAGAGGATAAGGCTCTGCTGTCAATCATTCCCAGAATACAGAAACAAGAGAAGCACTGAGAGGAAAACAAACAAGCAAACAACCTCAAGGAGATTTGTCTTATTGTACTGAGGATGGTTTGGATGATGGAAAAGGCAGGTGGTGGAGACAGAGGCAAACCCTTCCCAGAAGTGCACAGTGACAAGATGAGAGGCAGCACCCCCAGGCTGCAGCAGGGAAATTCCAGCTGAAGAGAAAATCATCCCCTGAGCACCATACGAAATTGGAAGAGGGACCTAAAAAGGATGTTCAATTTCCAACCTGGGAGATTCTCCAAAACTCAGCTAAACAAGACCCTGAGCAAACTTCAAGCCCTGATTCAAGCGTGAGCTTGGACTAACGACAGTGAGAGGTCCCTCCTGATTAACTTCTCTGTGATTCTAATACACACCTTTCTCAAACTGTTCAGTACTGCCCCGTTTCTGAGCTTTCTCATATAAACCATGGCAAGTAAAAATCGAGATCAGGTATTTGTAAAGAAGTCCACCTTGGGCATAAAAACTTTTTCCCACTTTTCCTGGAAACAACAGCTCACACATGGTAAAAATGCCTCAAAACCTCACTTGAAAACCACCTGAAGTTAACCTGAAGTCAATGAGATTTAAGCATGCAAACATTCAGCAGGTAAGTGCTTCCATGAACTTTAGTCCAATTCAACACACAGTGTTTTGCTGTTCCTCTCACTTCAGAAGCAAATCAGATATCAATTTCAATTGATAACTGGTGCTCAGGAGGAAGTGCTGCGGGTGAGATGGTAGCGAAGGGCAAACTTCCACACCCCAACATGCAAAACGACTGATGATACAGGTGGCTGCACACACATGGCATTTAAACTATCTCTGTGCTCTAAAGGACTGAAACCTGGAGATGGGAAAATGTTTCTGCTCTGGTTAAAAAAAACAAAAAAAAGAAAATCCAGGGGTAGGTGCTTTCTGCGACTGGTCTCCATTACACATGACCTCCCCTGTGGGAAAAGGCAGGGCACATGACTCCTTCCTTGCCTACAGAAGATCAAGACAATAAATTGGAAACAAAGGCAGATTGGTCTCAACATTATCTGGACGAAGGGAACACAAAATGCTGTTGAGCTGGTAGCATTTTGCACTAATTTTACCAAAACATTGTGTCCACCAGCATTGGCACAGAGCAATCAATAACCCCAGCCCTGAGCAGGTGCTGCTGAGCAAGGTGGCACAGGAGAGGTCCCTCCTCACTTGTTGGGGCACTTTGCAGTAAGGTGTCCTCATGACTCCCTAACCCCAAAAATGAGGAGGGCAGTGGTGTCACACCGGATCATAATGGGCTCCCAAGTCTTGGGGTTGTGCGTTCAGTTCTCTGATTGGGAAATGCAACAGCTCAAGCAACAGCTTGTTCAACTGTGGCTTTTTTGGATGATAAAATCTGGTTTTCTGGAAGTGAGCCCATTGCCACTCCAGAGGAAATGCACTTCTGGGATGTTATGCTAAAAACTGGAACAGGGAACCTTCTCCTATATTTATTTCTACCTCTGCTCCTTTTTTTTGCCGTTCTTCTGTTTAATTGCTCATCATTCTTGGCTTTTATTGGCTGTTACAAAGTGGTCTTTTTTTGCATTCCTTCAATATATTTCATATGTTCATAAGATTGGAAATGGACAAGTAATGGTAATATACTGCTTTTAAATCTTTCTCCGCTGGCCAGCACAGCTCAGCATTCCAACACAGTGATGAAAAGAGGCAATCCATAGGCACCCCTCATTACAAATTATGCTGCTTACACAAAAATATTTAAGGACTTGATTCACTGAGCTAAAGCATTGAACCAAGGGATCACCACCCAGGTAGATGTACCTATCTATATCTGCAAGCGCCTTAAAACCTCCAGAAAACCAGTGTCCAAACCTGCAAAACCGAGTAGGGCACGGCTTAAAGGGCTGCCCAACCATGCACGTAACGCAGGCCTACTGATCTGTGGCAAGAGAGGTTTGAGGTGCTAGAGGATGGCTGCAGGCTGCCAGCTCTGCCTGTCTGGGGCCAGGCAGGTGACCTGCAGCAGAGCCACGAGGGAAAACACCCACCAGCCTTCCCCAGCTCCACCACCTGCTGCTACAAGTGTCCCCATGGCAAGTGCAGTTAATGCTTACGTGGACACGAAACGTTCAGGAAACATTTAATGTGGTTTTCAGCGGCTTTGATGTGATAAGTGTTTTATCCTTTATCAAAAACTTAATCACACTGTTTACTTTTGATCCTCATTTCATCTCTGCCTTCCATCTGCTCTGCCTCTCTCAAGGGGAAACAAGAGCTGGTACCACGTGACGAATGGAGCGGGGCTGCAGACTTATCTTCCCACCCACTTAACTTTCGGATTAACCAAATAAATAAAAGCCCTCCCCGCTTCAGGGATGAAAGGCACAAGCTTCTGACAATCTCCCAGCAAAATTACAGGAGCTAAAGAGGATGCTAAGGGAAGGTGTGGAGGCTGGAGTGTCCAGCTGTGCCATGAAAGGCGGGGTCCAGTGAGCTCCTCCTGACAAGAACTCAGAACGTGCAAGTCCATGCTCAAGGAGCACAGGCAGGGGATAAACCAAGGGTATGGGAGACTCAGGGTTAAGCATTACTTTGGCAAGGCACAGACTTCAACAAACACACCTAATCCAGAGTGAGTTGGACTCGTCCTTACTCCCATCTGTGAACCAAAATAGCAAACATCTCCCATGCCATCTCAATCCTGCAGAAGTCTTTACTGATCAAACATTCACAAAAACCACAGTTCAAGGAAGTGGGGATGGTTCACAATAAAATATTCTGGAAAAACGTCTTGGAGAAACCTTGGCCAGCTTTAGTAACCAGATCTACTACCCAGCCATCACTACATGGGGAACAAATCCTGCTCCAGGTTCTCAGCCAGGACAGCAAGAGACACAGTTGGGTCTCATCTGCCTCAGAACTTGCCCACCACTGCCATACAAGCCCTAAATACCAGTGAGCTCAGCAGAAGCTTCAGTAGCAGATGCTCATTTTTCTTTACATTACTTTCAGTAATTTTCCAGCCATTCATCTTTGCAGACAAAAAAAAAATAAATATTCAGAAGATAATGATAAGGAGTTAAAATTCATATTTTTCTCTGCTTCTTTTGTAGGGAGGGAAGCAGAGGAAAGAGGAAAAAAGAATTCTAGTGTTTCAGAATACAAAAGGAAAACCACTGCAAAGTAATTGCTTCCAATTGTCAAGGCCATGGTTATAAATGTTTTGTCAGCAAGAGTACCTGGCATTAACAAACTCGGTGTATGCTGATGTAATTAGGAAAATGGTAGCAGATTTTCACCTTTTCAACAGGCCCTCAAACATTCAATTTACAGCCCACAAAGTTGTGAAATTGCTGAAAACTCAACCTGCCAATTCCAGTGCTGTTGGAAATAGTTAAATAAGCAATATAATGGAAGTTTCTACATGAGTTAGAAACACAGAGGGATCACAAGGGACAAGAACTGTGGGACAGGAAAAGTAGGGAAACACACTTAACTGCAATATTCTCCAAACCCAATAACAATGATTACATCTCAATGTGGGCTCCTCTCCTACCTATTCCTTGCAGCAGCTGAGGCACTTTACTGACATTCCCATGAATGAGATTGCAAGAGCAGCAAGTGAATTTAAGGCTCTGGGTATCTAATCAGAATTAGATGACAATTCTATTTCCTTTGATCCCACCTGGTTCCCACCTCTTACTCATCCACCCTCCCAAAACGCTTCCCTAAAGAGTTCACCTGTGTGGAGCCTCCTTTGGGTGGAGGGGAAGGAAACCTCCTGACAAATCTACCCCAGCAATCACAAAAAGCAGCCTCGGGTGAAGGAAGGGGAGTAGAGCAGTGGAGAGGAGAGGAGAGCTCTGACTGATGTGTTGTGGTGCACAGCACTCCAGAGCAGGGGAGGGATGTGGGACAGGAGCCTCAGGGTGCCTGGAAAACTTTACTTCTTCTTCTTCCTCCGTA
Source organism: Cephalopterus ornatus (assembly GCA_013396775.1). Taxonomy (NCBI): domain Eukaryota; kingdom Metazoa; phylum Chordata; class Aves; order Passeriformes; family Cotingidae; genus Cephalopterus; species Cephalopterus ornatus. The sequence continues at coordinate 225,809 of VZRE01003851.1, read as the reverse complement.
AAAATCAAACTTCACAGAAATTACTGGGCTCTACAACTCACAGATTCACTCTGGGCTAGAAGAAGAGCTGTTATTCTCTGAGATAAGCCCACAGCGGCACTGAAAGCTGCAGCAGAGCCACGCTCCTGTCTGCCTGCCGAATTTCTTCCATCATGTCAGTAAAACGATCATAGAGGTAAAATGATCTTGTACTAGAGGTTTATGAGAAATATCTTGTAGTGAAAAAGCAACTAACCAATTACCTCAAAATCTGATGGACAAGCCTCAGAAAGAGGTTCAGTTACAGGTAAGGAGGCATTAAATCAATTACCAGCACAGTGCAAGCAAGAACAAGGTCACCTTGCTGAAGGAATATTTCTGTTTATGCTCATGTCAGAGTATTTTGCTCGATAGAGAAAAATGAAAACCTGATTATCATGAATTTGGTAGACTGGTCTGAAGTAGAACGTAAATCAGAAATGAGGAGATTTATGGCCAATTAAATTGAACTCCAATCAAAATCCCATTCAGGCAACAGTTCCCTGGAGGCTTCAATTTGTTAGTGCCACATTTTTTTAATAATTTTCTTTTTCATGTAACATCAGGAATAATGAAAGCCCTTCAATAACAAGCAGAGCCATGAACACATTATTTATCTTCAAATGCCATCGCTGCCTGGAATCAGAAAGCAGTGAAGGGATGCGTTGTAACTGCTCAGGAACAACCCCCCCATAACACTGCAATGGGGTAGAGCTTTCTTTTCTTAGTCTCAGAGCAATTTCTCTTTTCATTAATCTGGTTCAAGTCTGAAGTATTTCTCCTGAGTAAGACGGAGCTGGGGCTGACCCCGCCATGAGACCCAAGGCAGCCTCTGATGTCTCAGACTCTTTCCCAACACTGGGTGCGCACGTGACACACACGGCCCGTGGCGTATCTGTGCCTCATCATTAGCAGATTTTTAGTACTATTAGAAGGAGGACGCCTATCAACATATTCCAGATGCCCTTGACAATATTCAAATGTATGCCAAAGGCAGCAGTCTGGATTTCTCTCCCTTTAAGCTAGGAAATCTATTTTCTGCTCTAATGTGCCTCTCTCCCCTCATGACTCCCTCCCAAGTTCCTGGTATCCTGGTAAAGCCCTTAGACAATACAAAAACTGTTCTGGTGTATAGAGTTGGGGAGGGTTTAAAGAAAAAGTTATCTTTGCTTAGAAATTATCCTTTATCCCTTTCCTTCTTTTCATTTAGGAAAGAAAGAGGATAAATAGAACATAAATGGAAGAAGGAAAATGAGAGTTCTTAGGGTGGGAATGAGCTACTGTACCTTTTGTTAAACACAGAATTGTAAAATCTGCCCCGAGTGAAGTCAGAGCTCAACCAGGCATGGACAGGGAGGGAAATCCCGGAACAAAACCATGCAGGCAGCATTCCCAGAAACCACTGACATCAACAGGAGCCTTTTGGCTCAGTTCAGTCGTCGCCGACGGGCCACCACTGTGACTGCCTGGAAATCAGTCAATGCTTGGATTTTCTTCCTTCAGCAGTGGAAGTGGCGAGGAGAGGAAGTTATTTAAGGATAACTAACACTCGTCAACCTGCAGGGCTGTGTGGTTTTGTAGGGCAGTCTGGGCTGTGGCATCACAGAACTCACTCTTAAAAACAAGAAAGCTGCTGCGGGAATTCCATTTAATAACTAAATACTCAGGCACAACGTCACGACTGCCTTCAGACCTCAGCAGCCACCTCCTCTCAGGAGCAGCTTCTTCCTGGCCAAACGTGGAGGAATCAGGGCAGCTTAAAAGCAGCATGGCAGAGTCTGGCCCCCGCAACACCAACAGCTTTGCATGAGCAGGGACGCCTCTCCCCAGCTAAATGAATGCTGTCTCCACCGCATGCTGTCAGAATTACAATGGAAAGCCCGTAAATAAAACAAAAATGCAGATCTCAGTCCTCCTCTCATGACATCTTGGTGAGAACAAGCCCTGACAGGAATGAAAAAAAACCTCCCACACTAAGCAAAGCAATTCTGCTATTTCTGCAGAAGGAAGAAGGAAAGCTGTATATCAAACAAATAATTACAAGAGCAGCTTTATCAGTCCCTGCTGATTACTCTCAGCTCAGTTTGATGATTCTGCCAGCGCTCTGCAGGTTGTTCAGAGAGGTGGATGTCACAACATTTTACTTGCAGTTCTTTCATTTATTAGCACCTACTGCTACCTGTCTCCTAGTCAAAAATCTTGGCATACATTTAGAAATTGGTCTCCTGGAGTCTGTCAGGGAGGTTTAAAAACCTATAAATCATATTTTTATATATATACACACACATCCTCAGACAGACTCCACATGTGAATATGAATGCATAATGATGTACTTTGGGTGTTACATATGTATATGCGGTTATATAGAGGCACACACATTTTTATGTAAGTGCAGCCCTCCTCCTCAATATGTCAATACAGAAATTCATTTTACTTCTTTTCTTTCCCAAATTTGCTAAAATATTAAATGGAGGAGGGTCTAATTTTTATCTGGCAAACATCAACACCTTCTGAAGAGCTGCATAAGCTCTGACTGTCACCCATGCCAATTTATGACCTCTGTTAATTATACTGTATTTGAGCAATGCTCAATTACCAGATTAGGAGCAAAAATCTAAGAGTGCCAATTGCTATGGTCTGGAGGCACCCACGAGATTTATGTCCAGCTGCAAGACACCGTTTGCTGGGAGCATCTCTGTGCCCCTGTGTGCAGTGCTCAGCCAAGGGAACAGACAACCAAGCACCAGATTTATGGCGCTCACATCCTCTGTTCTCAACTCACCTCCCAGAGCTGTGCCCAGGACTGTGGACAGGAAAACCAAGAGGTCAGAGCTGAGCCCATCAGTGAGGGATGCAGCCATGCAGGCTCCCTGGCTAAGTCCCACCTCTCAGCCCTGGGCAGGAGAGGCACTGATGATGACACTCAGGCACACAGGGAGGACGGACAGAGCACTGGGGCTACACCAGTACAGCCAACAGCTCCTGTTCAGCTACAGATCCGGGTCATTCCACCCAGGCAGGCTCGGAGCGCTCCAGACTGACGAGCAGGCTCTCGTGCTCTATGGGTGACATATGGACACGTCTCCCTAAAAGCAACGAGCTCGTGAGCTTCTGGATTTCCCCTTCTGGAGCACCATCTGTGCCCGCTCCCAGTCCCACCACCCGCAGCCGCGGCGTGACCGGGGGCAGCCGGGCACACGTCAGCCCCGCGCACGAGGCGGCAAAGCAGCAGTGGCATCATCATCTGTGGCTGCCCCCAAATTTAAACACGTTCTCGCTGGAATAGGCTCAGCCCACGCAAGTTCAACCTTCGTTCGGGCACGCAAGGAGTCTTCTGCTGACAGATTTTTCTCTGGCTGTGTTGAGTATTTAAAAAAAAAAAAAAACAAGAAGAAGAAGGAGAAGAAGAGGCTCTGCTGACATTTAGGATAACGCTGCAAGTCTGTAGCTGGAAAATAAATCCCTCTGCCTCAGAAAGAGGGAATCTGAGCTGCAGCCCAAGTGCCACAGCAGGTGAGGGTGCTGGGCCCACACAGATCCTGCTGGGGCTCCCACACCCCAGGGAAGCACCATGCTCAGCCCCGACCACCTCTTCCCCAGGGGCAGCAGGCAGGGGAGAGTCACTGCTGAGCTGACTAATTGCTCATTAGCCGAAATTAACTCTGCAAGACAATTCTGTGATCACTGCTAGAAGTCTATCATTAAAAAGGACTGCAGACATTAGTTCTGAGCTTCCTATCAAAGCAGCAGCGATGTGGTGCCCTGGCTTCGGGATCAACAATCTGCTCTGAGAGAACCATGGGAATCACCTGTGGTCCATCCAGCTCACCTGCCTGCCTCTCGCTCTGGCCACCATGGGGTGCACCACTGAAAGGCAAGAGCACTGCAGAGGGCAGAAATACAACAGTTTGCTCACTACAGCAGCCTCTTTCTGCTCCCGAGTTCAGAGACCAGTTCATATCCTGAAGCACAAGATTTAATATCCATCCAAAACCTGCTATTGTTAGCGATTCTCAGTGCCCATATAGCAATTATAACCTTCAGGAACCAGCAAGCAGAACCATTCCTAGAGCTGTGGTAGGGAGCTCAGTGAAATACACGTGTGTTGGAAGAGCTGACTTTAACTATTAGGAGAATAATTTTTTTCTTGGCATCATTCCACTGATTTTTGTGGTATAAAACCCAGGGGTGAATATGGTCCAAGATACACACAAAATGAGCTAAATTCTGAACTGCACTTGCTGACCTCATAACTCTTCAGCTGTTGAAATGTGGGTTACAAAGCCAATTTCCATAAAGGACGTGCTCCGTTAACAGTGGGAGACTGTGCTGACTCGAGCTGTGTGAGCACACTACTGAGACATTTCCCACATAATCTACATTCATTCCATACTTTTTGGAAGTGCTCCTCAAAAGATGGTGTCAAGGGTGCAAATCCTATAGATCAAAAAAGATATGTGACCCATCAGAAAGCACAGAAAGCAGAGCTTTTTTAACTGCTTTGAGAAGCCCCAAAAAACACACAGGGTTTTTCTCCCACCCCAGCCTTTCAAGGCTGCAGGGCAGCAGCTTGCCTGAGGTACGGGCATCCCAGACTGGGGGGGACTTACACTCCTCTGCAGTGCTTGGGAAAGGACATGCTATACAGGGACACAGTGAAAATCCCAACCTGCACCTACAGACAGCACCCAACATAAAAAAAACTGTATTCACTCAGTCATTTTGCTTGAGCAACAGCGAGGTTTTCAAATCAGCAACTACCACTGTTATGAAATTGTACTATTTTAATAATATGACAAACTACCTGATCCAAAATTTGAGTGTGCATCAGAGTTGTTACCCTGTGGCTAAATGTCTCACCCTGACTTAATCTTCTAAGGCTCCAGACCTGCACAGACAAGAGACATCACATCAGGACTTTAAAGTCTGTAGGGGAATTTCTGGTAAAACTATGCACCTACAGATATGCAAACACGTAGGATTTGCAAAAGGGAGAGTCTAATGTCACCTGTAATCTCTCGAGCCTGTAGGTTTATATATGCGATTGAAGAAAACCCTTGACTTTCCACTCTGCATGGGAAATTGGATGAATCACATGCTCAAATTAGGTCTGGCATCACCACGTATCTGATGGCAAGATGGCTGTATTCTTGCCATCTTATTTCTGTTCAGTGGCCACAAACTCAACAAGCCCTTGAAATCAGTGTGACTATTCCAAAAGTATGTTCCTGTGGATAAGGGGAGGCACCTTTGCTCCCCAGATACAACTGATGGCTCAAGTCAACATTTACAGAAACAAGATCAAAGATCTCATTTAAAAACTCAGTCCCTGGTATTTGCAAATTTTCTTGGAGTCCTAATACCAAAACCAGAAATGTGCAACTTTTCTTGAAACATTTATTCAGCTAAATAATTATTTCAGTTTGAATAATTCTAAAGAAGCTGAGTCAGCACGCTGCTGCAAACAAAGAATATTGACAAGAACACTGGTTTATGCTCAATTTAAGGCAATAAGTAGAAGAGACATACAGCCCTTTGTCAACTGGATAGGAATATGTGATAGCACAGAATGGCCACAAAGACTATTTTAGGACTACTTAGAATTTAAATGATCATAGAGATTAGGGGTCAAGCCAGCAGCATGTCCAAAACTTGCATGTGAGGGTTCCCAGTGCAATACACCCTCCATGGATCCAGTCTTTGGGAACAGGGCTCAGGCTGTACTCACACAAACATTTACTGTCACGGGAGTTTGCAGAAGGATGGACAAGGACAGGTGAAGATTTCGTTGCTAAATGGTTTGCTGCGATGTCTCCGGCTGCAGCTATGGGTATGGGAATCTGATTAACAAACAATCTGAACCCTATAAAGAGAAAACCATGGAAGTGAGGAATGTAATAACGTGAGCAGTGTTCAATGCAACCAAGAAGTGGGGCTCAATGTTGGTTCGTAAACAGTGCTAATTAGACCAGAAAATGTAAGAGTGGCAGAGCCTCACATAATGCTCCGTTAAAGCTTCCAGCAGCACAGCTGAGGAGCTGAAACACCTCATACAAACGGCAAAACCCCTTCTCCTGGCTGCACTAAGACACTGTCAGAGGTGGTGTATGGTTATTCTGTTCTTTGGGATGACATTTTTAAGATCCAGGATGCTCTCCTAGCATTTCCAGTTTTCAAATTCCCATTTCAGCCGTCCCTGCTGTACTTTCAGATGGCACTGAAATTTCACAGACCGTACTTCCCTACCGAGAGAACCTATTTAGGAGGGAAGCAGGGAGGTAACCAGCTGGAAACCCATGATGAAGGAAAGACTACTTGTTATCTTCCCAAGGGAGATGGAGGAGAGTAAAAGTTAATGGAAGGATAATCAGGAACTCTTCAGGGATATCAGTTTATAGGCCAGGAGCCTATATAACTGAGACTTGTTTGCATATCAAGAAACTCCAGGAGAAGGTGTGACAGCCAAATGCAGCTTATGAAAATATGGCTATCTGAAAAGCTGATAGCTTCCTCGCATGTGAAAACACAATCCTAACACTCAGCTTGGCAAGTGAAGGCTAAATAACGTCAATATGTCTGCTCTGGGCAGCCATACAGTGAAATCGCTTCTTATGACAGTATTTTCAGCAGACATGCCTGAGACTCAAAGAAACAAGCTGGTTTTTTAGGGATTTCAAGGATCCCTGCTTAAAATATCCACAAAACTGAAATATTCAAGCTTTGAAACAACACGGTGAAATCGGGTGCCTTTAAATAGTCGGTACAAAAACCCCCAACAGCTCAGAAATTGCTCAAAAACATCACACCTTGCTACAAGAACAGGACAAAATGCAATTCAGTTTTAGAAAGAGCCCTTGGTATTTAATTTCTTCAACGAGTTTTAACAGATTAAACTCCAGAGAAGCTGCAGCGTCCAAAAGCAGAGATGTAATGGCAATTTACCTGCTCGGCAGTGCATGTCGGCCGTCATGTCACCTCACCTGGAGAACTCCCTGCATCTCAGCAGGGCCAAGAGTCACTCACAGTGACCCTCCTGGGAAATAGGAGTTGTCCATCCATATCTGAACTCCCTCCATACTATAATAAGCATTTTGTTCAAGTACTATCTTCTAAACAGAGGTATCTGTGAAGATCCCCCCTTCACACCAAGGTTCCCATTCACTTCCATTCCACACACTCAGTAAAGCCCCCAGCTGGTCCCTGCAAGTGCCACCACACTTGGGCCAGATCTGTGCCCTGACCTTCCTGCCAAGGCCAGCACAAAGCTCTCCTTCCCTTCCTGTTCTGGGCTGGTTGGCAACGTCACCACAGCCTATTAAACACTATGAAAAGGAAGGACCATGAAAAGTCCTTTCACTGACATAAGTGATCAAAAGCAGGATTTTATTATTAGAATCTGTTTTGTCAAAAAGGAGGATATTGGCCAAGATTATCTCAGTCTGTTTTGTGATCATTTCAGTGAAATCTTTGGCATTGGCCAAATCCGGAAATGTGTGGGAAATTAAGTGATTTAGCCCATTATGTCTCTTTTACCACACTAATGACCAATATTCTTTTTTGTCCAGGGCATTTTTCAGTGTGTGCCTGCCATTCAAATATATACAATAGCTTTCTTGTTTAAAAGTTTTCTTAACATAGTTAGTATTCAGATGGCTACCACAATCACCTGGGGAGAAGAAAGTTCCATCTTATACACGGCACAATCCACCACCGCTTTTCAGGACTGTAGTCCATTTTACCAACTGAGTGACTTCTCAGCGAGAACTCAATTTCAAAATTCCCAAATCCTCCACTTTGAAAGCTTTTCATGTCACACCAGCTCTTCGTTTCGCTCCACTGCCACCCCACACACCATGAGAAGCCAGAGTCAAGAGGTTATTCTGGAGCTCAGTCCATTGCTATTCAATGCTCATTTCTATTAAAGCCTCCAGGAGCTTCCAAGTTCCAAACGACCCTTCCACAAAGAAAGGGTTTGGTTCAGCACCATGTCTCCATCCTCTGTAGAATCCTGAGATATATTTTTTTTTTCTTTCTCTCACAACTGCAATTCTTTGACAATTTTCACCTTCTCTAGGCAGTTCAATGACACTTTTGATTTGCAGGCTGAGTTCAGGCAGGAATTTTACTGGGTGAGTGGTTTTGCTATCTGCATTTCGCTATCACATCAGCACTGGCTTTCTTCCAAACCAGGAGACTTAGAAGAATCCTGAAGAGGTCTTTGTATTCGGACCAAGCCTTCTGCTGAGCTGCGGGCACCATCTGTAGAGTGACTCTATGAAAATGACATCATTGTGTGGCAAACATGTTCTTCCTACAGTAAATTTGTTTGGCACGCCAAGTCAAAACCGAGCTTTTTCAAATTGTCAGCATCTTGAGCTCAGTCTTGCAGCTAAATACCACGTTGTGTTCTTTCTACTCCATGTCTCGCACTTCAGCAACAATACCATCTCGGCAATCAAACCTGAGCTGGCATTTTTTGGGATGACTCACAGAGCTGACTACAATATAATTGCTCTCTCAGACCTGGGCTGGCTCAAAATGGCAGCGAATGTATCACAGAGGTGTCTCTTAATTCCCCACCCTTTGTTCAGAAAATTAAACACACACATGGAGAAGAGACAGATGAAGCGATGGAGTGTGCGTTTTGCCCTCATTTGTAACCAGTCCAACTCTTAACTAATGGGGCTTAATGTGTCTGTACATTATGGTTTCAGACGGGTGTCTTTACTCACACTGAGTTATGCACTTCGTGAGTGGCAGCAGCAAAACCACGTACTCACCAACCCAAGCACTGAGAAATAAGGCTGGAGTGAGACTCTGTAAGTTAAAGTGACATTTAGTAGCATAACAGCCACATAACCTCCAGATAGAGGCTCTTAACCCACAGCAGACTTATTTCTAATGCTGTGTTTGTCACAGGTGACACGCAGTTACGTGCTCCCCAGACAGCAGTGACACACAATAGAGAAACCTTCAGTCTCTCTGAAGGCAAAAATGTTTGTCCTTGTCACCAGTGAAAGATGGCAACCCCAGCCCGGTGTGTGCTGTAATCACACCGGCACAGCGAACCCAGGGGGAGGAAAACGAAAGCAGCCAAGAGGCAGTGCCTACCTTTTGAATCAATTTATCTCAGGGCATGCCTGTAGCCCTCCTCTGCGAGACACCGCTGCTGTGAACCGGCAACAACACTGAAGCAGTCAACAAATATCGACCTCTAAAACATCGGCCAGGCTGTGCTGTATGAACCTTGCATGTGACTCAGCATGGGAATACATCTTCAAAAGCAAGAGTTTCAGACAGCATGCTCTTAAAAAAAAAACAAAACGCAAACCAACTCCCAAACAAACAGTTCATTTCAAATCACTCTTCCTTCTTTCTTTTGTTTTTGGCTTTAATTGCAGCAGGAATGATCTTTTCTGGGGTACTGTTTTAAAAGTCTAGGCCTCAGAGAAGTTCTGCCAAGTCCTAGCATAACACAACATAATTTTAAAATTACAGTCTGACAAACTACTGCTTTGAGAGAACAATCATCTTCTAAATGACTGAGCAGGCTGCCTCAATCACTGCTTTACATGAGCTAGAGAAGGGGCTGCAAGAGCACGTAGTGGTCACTGCTCTAACTCCATGCAGGCCATGGACTTCAACAACATCTGAGCATCACCATGCTGGTAATGAAAATCCCAGGGAATTGCTCTGCACCATCTTTGTTTAGCCTGAATTTGGTTACTGTGCTGAAACATCAGGATGGTACCACAGCAGGTCTGCTCATGTCTTGTTACAGTGTCAGACTGACACCACACAGCTCCATCAAATAACAGTAAATCATGTCTCACAGATATGACTAAATTCATTTGTGTTATTTTAGTCTGAGCAGGACTGAGCACTAGAGAATACTACATGGAGACAGGGCATACTGGGTATAGCAATGATCACCTGAATGAGCCTGATGCTCCAGACAGCAACCCAGATTCAAGTTGCAAAAGCAGTGACAGATGATCTCTGGATCACCAGAGATGGGAGAACCATCTATTTTCATTTCCCCAAATCCTCTGCAGCTTTCAGACCTGTCAGCAATAAAGCACTGCCCAGCAGGAGCAAAGCCATCCAGAATAATCCTGCAACAGAGCTCTTCTTAATAAACTGGAGTGATGGGCAATGGCACCTACACTGTCAAACCTTGCTCTGAAATCCCACTCAGCACCTCTGGGACCTCAACACACAGGGAGGATTTGGGAAACTGTAAAAGGGCAGAGGAGACTCAGCACCACCAGCCCTTTTCTCTTCACAGCCACGCTGCAGGTGCCACGATGACACACAGGACAGGATGATAAAGGGCAGGGAGCAGCCGGCTGAAACCAGACCAAGCTCCGGAGATGTGATGCGACCCTGCAAAGAAAAGTGGTTTGGAGAGAGCTCCAGCCACAATACTGTCTTTTAGCCCAAAAGGAGCCCATGCCCTGCAGTCATCCATCCCGGGTCCCCACGGAGGGACGGCGTGTGACACGTACCCCACGGCTGACAGCTGTGCTGGCAGGCAATGAACAGCTTTGTGCTGCTGGATGTGAACCCACATCCCTCCAGCCGACTGCCCAGAGGCCATCAGACTTTGAACCTTTATCACTGTGTCCCTGTGGCTAAGGCCAGCACCAGCCACCTGCAGTGCCAAGGTGAGCCAACTCGGGGCCACCCACACCACAACTGCTGCCTCCAGAGGAGCTGGGGGAGAGGGTGAAAGCAAGGGACATACAAGTTGTCCGGTGAACATTAGATCGTGGCACAAGCCAAATTTTCCAGGGTGGAATTCAACCCTAAATTTTCTCCATGGGGGGAAAGATAAATTCACTTTTAAGAGTTTACAGACTTGAAAAAAACTCCAGCAGCTGGGCACACTGCAGCCCGCAGCAGGCGTGTGTCCCTGTCTTCCAGCTTTAGCAATCCACAGCTCTGCTTGCTGCTGGCTGTAACCTAGAGCATTAACTGTACAAGATTTATGTTTAAAGCATATTAGTAACACTTTTAAATGATGGAGGCATTTTAGCAAACAGTAAATTCTGTAGAAGCTCTTTTTGGCAGAGTTATCAATAATCCTATTAATGACAAGGTGCAGTTTACAGCAAACTGGCAGTGGAAAGGAGATACAGGACTTATGTGAAACAAAAAGATAATGCAATATTATTCCATTGACTGTGCTTTCTCTTAATTGCCTTGTTATGTATGCTCAGGGCTCACAATCTATCAGGGATGAAGTTGTTTGTTCATAAAGCAGCACACAAGAGGTTTTTAATCCAAGATCCCTCTAGCTGCATTTCAGGACTCATTTCAAAGTTGTCTTTAATTTCGCTATTTTGTGTAAGTTTATCCTAATATTAGCAAGCACTCCTCTGAAAAGAAATTGCTGTGCTCAGTTGTGCTACTTGTACTGGATTATATGACTGTGCTTACTAAGGCTCTACTCAATAAGACTGCACGAAGAGACGTAACTTGCAGAACAGACTGCAGAGCTCGTGTGACTCTTCCCTGTTCCCAGGTTTGCAGAAGGGCTGCTGGCCCTCAGGACTGAATCCAACTAATATTCATTTGTGCATGTCCAAGTGGCCCAGAATCAGTGCATGTGTTATAACTGAGGCATCAAGAAAATCCTTTGCACAATTATGAAACAACTCTACCAAACTGAATGCATAATTCTAACGTAACAAGCAAACTTCACCTCTAAGAACATGTCTATCCTATTAACACAGGAAAAGGAACACACTGGAAACTGTAAAGATTGTAGAAAGATGCATTTGACGCTTTAAATTATTTAAACTGTTTTCTTTTCAACATTATCTCATCCTCAGGTGTCCATGTGGGAGGGCAGACAGATGGTTACTCAGCTGAGGAACTTGAGGCTGTTCTTTGTACAATGGCAACAACCAGCAGTCTGGAAGGAACATGGGCTCCAGACCAGCCCAAAGTCCAAATGCAGGAGAAGAGACTGTGGAAACATTTACAGGAACTGCTCAGATCTAGCTTTTGTGTGGTTTTGTTTCAGCTTTGATTCCCAAGAGTCTCCCAGATGGATTTGGTCATTACGCCATGAATAGCTAAAAAGCCCAAGGTGCACATTTTTATGCCATATATAGTGGTAAGAATGTCAGCTATGCTGGGAATGAAGATGATGATGAATGCACTTATTTTATTTCTAGTTTTAATTATTGGGTAAATTCCATTTACCACCTAGAATGTGAAATGTGTTTTATTACAATAATATGCTTCCGGCACAAAGCCAAGACAGAGCTTCCAAGCAAGGGGGAGGGGGCATTAAACTGTGCTGGCTGGTGTTGAAAGCACTTGACATTTCTCCATTTCATTTCCTAGGTGCCACATCATAAATAAGCTCAATAAACTGTTGCTTACAGCCCTGGCCAATTTGAAACCCTACCTGATAGATTTATTTCAAGTATACCCTGTCCTCCAAAGCTGCTGGGAAACAACAACTTATCACTGCCAACCTGTTATTTCTACGTCCAACACTGTCTGTAGCATTAGCAAAGCCATTTCCAGTGCTTGTTTGCAGAGATGCTGAAAGTCACTGGAAGATGATGGCTGCCTGCACTCATTGCTGAAGACACAGCAGATAAGCCAAGTGACATTAAGCTGTCCTACATCACATGCACCGCCAAAAAAGAAACCACAGAAATGAAGAAATAGGTTTGGATTTTTTACAATTCATATTCCACAGTTAAGGAGAACTAGAGAAGTCTTTGAATTATTCCTTGCTAACCCTAACCAACAGCACAGGCCAATCCTTATCTATAGCTCTACTCACATCACAACCAAGTTGACTTGCACCAGAATAACTCAAAGTTTCGCAGAACTTTCTCTTAACAAAAGCTATCAGCTTGGCATTACCTGCCTTTGGCAAGTGAAGAGCAAAAACCCGCTGAGGACGTGTCTCTAGGTGTGTGCTTGCTAAAATACACACGTGTGACTGGTGTTCTCCGTGCAGATGACTGATGGGAAGAGGACTGGGACGTCGCAGTCGGGGGAGAGCCTTACCTCAAAACCAACTGGAAGTGAGAGCATCATGGTCTGCTCTGTTAGGTCAGGTACACGTGAAATTAGTAAAACCAGCTCAGTCCTGGGCTCTGACGCCTCAGCGACAAGCAGTGCAATTGTTCCATACAGCTGACATGGGCTGGGTCCTTGTCAGCCAGGAACCATCTGCAACCCTCACCTCTGGGCTCTCCGACTCAGAGATGTTTCACACTCACGCTGTTAACGCCGCTCTGGCTGAAATCAAACCTCACCCCGTTCATCCCCTATCGAGGCCATTTGCCACCCACCATCCTCTGCATGCCCAGAGCCCTTCAGCAGCATTTCCTTCTCACGCACTCAGTGCAGCAGTCTGGCCCGTGATCCCGGCTGGAGCTGCTGGGCAGGAGGAGACAGTCCAAGAGATTTCCACATTATCATGGCTCTCCATGAATGACTTCAAAGGAACACACAGATCCTATCTTCAAGAGATTAGCTGGAAGTGAACCGCCCGTGCAGGCAAGCTTGTTCCAGTCTTTTATCCTGTAACTTGCAGGATCTCCATACAGCAGAGACAACCCAAGCCCACATTTGCCGAAGCCTCCTACACTGTGTCTGCAGGATGGTCATTTCCGGCTGCCAGGGCTGTAAGGGAGGACAGGATAACACTCAAAATCTCTCCTACAGGACAGAGATATTTATTCCAACCTACACAGCAATTGCCATTGTTTTGGTTATTAAGCATTCAAATCTTGTCCTGTTGTAAGCTCCAGAATTACTTTTACTAGTTAGTTTACACAACATACATAATTACATTTCCATGAATACAAACCCCATTTCCTGTCGTGCCTTTACATTCAGAAAAAACAGCTCAGCAATACATTAATGCCTGGCTGAAGGCTACCAAGTCCCTGGGAGCTTCGGGTGCATCCTTACAGGAAGGAGCTTTGCCTGCGAAGTCGGGAACAGGAGCCGCACCTGCCATGGACAGTAAACAACACTGTTTTCAAAAAGTACTGTGTGGGTTCCTGTGTGCAGCTGTGGAGCCCAGGGGAAGCTCCATATGCCGTTAGATGTCTAGTTAGCGCGGTCAGACAGAGGCTGCTTGGCTCTGCACAAGCTGCTGTGGATGGGGCTGGGACAGTCCCTGCTCCCGGCTCTGTAGGAACACGTGTGCCCTTCCACAAGGCAGATTTCCAGCAGCACTGCAGCAACTGCCAGGTATGCAGTGGGGTAACCCACACCAGTGCTGTCGGGTGCGCTTGTGAATTTTCAGAAGCGCCTCAATGTCCGACAGACTCCCTGGACTCCCAGACACCCCCCCAGGACAGCATTCGGGAGCCAGCGACAGAGGAAAGGCCCACTCTCTGCATATTTCAGCCACTGCAGAAGTTATCAGAGAGGTCTCTGAAGGAAACATAAGCTGAGCTTCACTTCCACATCCTGCCAGCTGGAAAAGGAAGGATAGGGTAGAGAGAGAACAAAAGTCACATGGCTGTGGTTTTCTCCCAACAACTTGAGCTCGGTGCGGTGGCAGGCTCCAGGCTGGCGGCTGCCTGCCATCCCAGCTCCAGAGCCAAACCCCTTCGCTCCTCCCAACCCGTGCACACTTAGGGCTCCTGGCAAGGCCTGCCTGAAGGGTATTTCTGTTCCCTCACCTAAACTGAAACGTGAACAAACCTCAAAGTTACAGGGTGGCAAAGATAAACACGGTGCAAGTTTCCCTCTCCTGGATGAAACATCAGGTTGTGCCAACCGGTGCTGCATTATGCTCATCTCAAACTGCTCCAGCTCTGCATTAGCATTCTGGAGCACAGCTTTATCCTGCTGCTTCAGAGACCAGCCCCTGCTTTACATAAATCTTTAATGAAACGCTCTGCCTCAAGCACCAATGCCTACGAACAAGAGGCAGAGTTGAAGGAAAACAGTTTTACCTCCAAAAAACCAGAGCAGTTCTACAGATAGCACATCGAAATTACACTTACTACACCAATCTGGGGTCCCTGGAGCACCACCGAAAAGAAGGCAGAGTATCAAGAAACATGAGGAGCTGGGAACAACTGTAAGTGCTCTCCAGAAAGGCAGGGAGGAGAGTCATTCAGCTGAAGTTCATGCTAAAACAGAGCAGAACCCATCCAGTCTCCCAGCACAGGTGTCTGGCTGCTGCCCACGTGGGAAGTTGTGAGGTTGCGTGTGCCAGGTTGGCTTCAAATGCTCTGCAGCAACGAAAGAGGCTTTCCACTGATCAGGAGACGGGTGTTAAAACCTTGAGATTTAAAAACACGCGCAAATCTATCAACTTTCTATTCCCTTTGGGGTTCTGAGCACTTATGGTTAGTGCTGTCAAGTGTTTCAAGTGCTTCCTTCACAAATTTAAAAGGTTGTAAATGTTCATCTCCCCCTACGAGACAGGCTAAGTAGAAATAAGACCAGAAACTGAAACCGTACTGATTCAGGAGCAGGAATTGTCATTTTAAGATAAAACTAGGTACCATGGAATTAAAGACAAAGTTGCAGGGGCTGGCACCAGTGTGACAAGGACAGTTAGGGTCCTGATGCAAAACAATGACCAGGAGATACTACAAGGCCCTCAGAGCTGAGAATACATCCTGCAGTGCAAAGACATCCAGCATTTAAGGCTTCAAACTGGAACACTCCACTGATGTTTTTCAAAGCGGTCTACAGGAGTTAAGGCATATAACTTCCATAAAACTTAATGGAAAATGTTTGTTTAAATCCTCAACACTGCATTGAAAAGACTTATTTCAGCTTCACAATCTGGACTGGATACTTAAATTTTCATTTTTAATATTCACATCTGCATGTAAACCCCAGGTCAGTAAATCATTTAAATGCGTGATTCAAAATGCAACAGCCAACAAGGCTCCTCGTGTGCTCAAAATTTAGTAAACATATAAATTTCCCATCCAGCAGAGATGGGGTTGCTCACATGGTTCTGCGTTTTCCTGGACTGATGCCTGGAGCCTGAAGAGGCAGCCATGAGGAAGTCCCCATTTTGCTAACGAATACCATAGTGTTACCACACTTATTCCTACAACTCAAGAGAAACAGCAATGCCAGAGACGTGCTCTGAGACAGACTGGTGTCTTGGAGACATCAGTTATTTGTGCATTTCGGCTTTTCTATCCATATTTTGGGCTCCCTGATCAGGGATCTGAACTAAGTTGTAACACAGGACCCAACTGGACATTTTTCAATTATCCCTTTAGTTTTAAGGAGCAGCAAGAATCCTAGACTAGGTATTCTGCATCACAATCATCTGCTGTGAAGATGACAAATAAAGCAAGAAGACCCTCCAAACCCCCAAAGCAATACCTTAAAATAACAGCACCATGCTGTAGGACAAACCCTCCTCCTCAGCTCAATTTCAAATATTCAAAATACACAGGGCTTTGGGAATTCAAAATATCTTCAAAATACCATGGTGGAGGACACCATGGGATAACCAGGGACAGGAACTGAAATCAAGACCTTGAGCTGAAGGCCCAAAGATGGGCAGGAGGGTGTTATGCCCTTTGGGATTAGACATTTTGGGAAAGATCACCATGAACATTTGGACCTAATCTCCAACTTGGGAACTGAGGTTTCTGAAAGCATGGAAGAATTTGGATCCCATCATCTGATCCTCACTTACCCCAATGAGCCTAAGTCTGACAATAAATTAATTGCTAGATGCACCCAACATTTTAGCTTTTTAAAGCCAAACAGCTATTTGTGGTTGCATTTTGAAACTCAGAATCCAACAATAAACATACAAAACCTCAGCAGTTTCCATTTGCAGCCACATCCAAGTCAAGAAGTAGCCAAGACAGCAGGTGGATTTTAAAAGTAATCTGGTGTGACCACATGCAGCAGAGATCCTGCTCTCCCACCCCTGTTGCTTTCCTTGCAACTAGCAGAAAGTGGGGTGAGTCTGTTCACTCTGCTGATCTGGCAGAAAATTAACACACCAAGAAGTAAAACACCCTCCAAGGACTGCCCTGCCCCTTATCAAAATGGAGCATTGCCTACAGAATGAGCCCAGGGAGCCCACTCCCGTCAGCCACACAACCTGCAAACCCGAGGCGAGGGAGAGGGAGGAGACGCACAGCTCCAAAAGAGGAAAGAGACTCCCTTTTGGCACCAGTTCATGGGCAGGGTAAAACCTTCAAGCCATGCTCTCAGTGAGCAAGTGGCATCCAGCACACACAGGGGAGGAGACAACACGGTGCATTTTTGGGTCTAGTCAGCAGACAGAGTCAGGTCTGCGGAATAACACAGAGCAGCGCACACAGAGATGTGCACATAAAAATCCCAGCACGTGGCTGGCAGTGGGCAGGATTCCTCCCCACAGCTGTGCCGAGGCACGCTCAAACGGCGGGGCACATTTGGCCTCCCCTCCATACAGCTGTAAGCCTGGACAAAGTCCTGCCAAGCACAAAGGAGCGCCGGTTTCCACACCAAATCCCTCCCTGCTCTCGGCAATCCTCCGTGTATTTCTGAAAACCAGAATGAAGAGCACATGTGAGAGAGGCAAGAGGACTTGTCCATCCGTCATGTGTTCACGGTTCAGTGCTGAAGGTGTGAGGACCCTTTGCATGGGGACAGCAGACTTCTGCCAGCAGGGACCAGACACAGCAGCTCACTGCTGGACAGCTGCACAAGCTTCCACCTCAGGCAGCGACCACAGTCTGAGCTGTGCCCACATGGTCCTGGAGACACTCAGCTGAACCCATCTGAAACAATCTTTTACCCACTGCACTGGTGCTGCCGGCAGAGCGACAGCAAACTGCAGGATTCCCTGCAGCCCTTTATTCATATTCTCTCAGTTAAGGGTATCTCTCTGGCTCTTCTGCAGGCAAACACCTTCGGGACCCACATCCTCCCAAACATACACAGACCCCTACTCCTACATTACGGCAAGACAAAGACTTACATGAACAGGCACTCGGGTCACAGCACACCCTGCATAAAGAACAGGGTTTCCTTGAACTCGTTCCTGTGTGAATGACAGCTTCATTTTCAGAAAGAGAAGCTCATTTTGATCCTTCTGAGTAATTCCACTGATTGGAGCCACCGGTAGATTGCTCTGTGGCTCATTGATTAAGCTCAATGTGAATAATTGCATTACTAAAATAGACTGGCTCAGGCACCACTGGTGACAAGTCAGAGCAGCCAGGGGTGGCAGTAGCAGCGCACCCACCTGACACTCCAACTCCAGGAGGGCAGTAGAAGGTGCCCGTGCGGCTGCAGACAACTGACCTCCAAAAGGTCAGCAGCTTGCCTGTTCTTCCCTATGGCTGCATCTGGCTCACGAGTGGAGGGACCACTTCATGCCGTGGTCCCAGACGTGAATTTAGTATGCATGACGGTGTTCCCGAGGGCAGCGCCTACACGGAGCAACGCTGAACATGCTGACAAAGGCAAGGGAAGTGACCTGGAAATGACAAAGTGAAGCAAGGGAAGGAGCAAAGACGAGGTGGCTGAGGAGAAGCGTCTGCACAGTTCTATCTACACAGCCCGCTGGGAAAGGCAACGAGGTTCGTCTGATACGGTTGGCGCAGTGCGGGCGCCGCTACACGTCTCTGGGTTTGGGCAAAGCTCTGTAGATCGGCAGCCAGAAGATTAGTCTCGTACCGCCCAGAAGTGGTGGGGGATGCACAAGGAATCAAAGAAAAGAAAGCTACTTTAGTTTTCCATCACGTAGAATATTACGTCGAACGGCAGAGACGCACTGTCCTGAGCACAGCACCAGCTTCTGGCAGCAAGCACAGAGCTGCCACACAATTCTGAGCAGCTTAAACTGTAATTCTCAAAGCTGGGGTCCCTTTCTCATAACAAGAAGCAGCAGAAAAATCACTTTTAATATGCAGAAGGAATCACTCATAAAATCAAAAAAACTGAAGTGCTACTTCTCATGGCAGATGAGGTTTTAAACACCACAAGAGAGAAGAATCTTTCCTTAAAAGGTGCCAATTAATTAATGAGATTTCGTAAATGAGTGCATTTCCTGTGCAACAAACTAGAGGCTTCCACTTCCAAAGTACATTATGTTAAATTGGACAAAGGCCCGTTATTCTGAAATAAAAGATTGCCCACTGGAGGGTTCACATTAAAGTAAGTATTCCAAGAATATCTTCATCCAGGAATACAAGCAGTATATTTGCAAGTGGAGATGAGGCAACTCTTAAATATACTGATATCTCCTAAAGGAGTTAGCACAAAGATTTAGCACTTAACAGACAAAGGAAACACAGTAGCTCAGCCTATTGGTTATAAAAAAGCTCAGGAGACAGAGGGATGAGCTGCCTCCTGTGAACAGGAGACCCTCAGGGCATGTCTGTGATATAAAGCAATGAACTGGCTCCACACCCTGCACTACACCACGGAGACATCACGTCTCAGACTGTCTCAGTACCTGGGGACCACCGTGAGCTTTTATTTAAACAGTGAACACCAGTGCGAGCTGCTTTGTCTGCAGTTAGCTGCGAGTTTGGGCAGGAGCCCATTCCAGGATATGGACAGGACAGGTGAGCACCTTCAGCACTGTGCACAAGTCCACCGAGGATTTGGGCACCATCATCACGTGGGTGAGAGCACAGCTTGAGCACAAGGCAGTGGTGGAGACCAGAAGTGGGTACTTGCTCCCACTTCATACTGCAGGTCCCCCTGACACCCTAAACCCACTGAGAGGTGGCAAAGGTGTCACTAACAAGGTCGACAGAAGAGAGACCAGTCACTAGACCAGCATGGTTTATAGGGACTCTGCCCAGCTCAACCTGTAACACTCCCAAAGCCTCCTCCTCCAGATTCCTCCCAAAATCTTGCCTACAAAAAGCTTTACAGCAGCAGGGCACTCAGCCCAGAGGAAGGGACACTCACCAGAGGGTTCCTAGGCAGGTAAGGCATTTGGGATAGACAGCATCCAGATGCTTGTTCCCTAGACCAGCTGATGACAATGCTTAGCAGACCATGTGCTACTGATACAGCAAGACTATTCCAGTTGTTCTGTGGAATAATAAACATCAGCCTTGCCTCTTCAGGGGCATCTGTCAGCACTCTCACAGTGAACCAAACTCAACTCACCAGGATGCCCAACTCGTGACTTTCATTACTGGTAATTTATTCACAGCAGAAGTGTCACTTTAGCAGTGTACAAATTCTTGTAATTATAAATATTTTCATATCATGACTTTCCTTCTCCTTCCTGTGGAGTCTTAGACCACACTGATTCTTTCACCTGTGCAAAGCTGTTCCCACACAGAGGACAGTCCTCAACTTCCTGGAACACAGGAAAAAAACCTCACAAAGACCCTCTCCAGATTCGCAGAAAGAAGCATTAATAGTAATTTCTCAGAGCACTTTTAGGTGTTTTTCCCATTCCTCAAAATAAATTCCCCTTTCCTACCACAAGACCCATCTCTGCACACACTCCCCCCTTCAGTTTGATCAATATATTGATACAGAAGCGAATGCCTTGCCATACATCTTTTTACTGCTTTAATACCCTGACTTTTCCCTGTGGCTGTGTGAACTAACTCCATTCTAAACCTTTAACTGTATTTCTGTACCAATGATTTCCAATTCAAAGGCTTTGCATTGCCAATTACACACATGCACGCACATACCTACATGTGCATCTTCTGTTAATGCTTTAAGCAATACTTCAATCCTTTAATATTCTCTTCAAGGCCTCTTACAATTTTCCCACAATGCTATTGAGGCCAGCAGTTAACCCCACTGAAACAGCACTGCTGCCACAGTGCAGTGGTCAGAGACAGGACAATGTCACAGGAACGTGCATTCACTTTCTCATACACAGGTGCGAAGTCCTAGCTTGCCTATAACCATGTTTTTGCTAACTCACCTAGGGATGAAAACACTTAGTTATTCACAACTCTACTTACCCACCTCTGTTTTGGTGGTTCAGAGCAGGAGTGCTGAGTCATGCCAGGAGAATCATCCCTTTTTCTCCAGTGATCTGTCTGCCATGGCCAGTGCCATCAGCAGACACAGATTTTGCCTGCTAACAGAACTGAGCTGGGCTGTGCAGCAGCAGGACAGCAGGCAGGTCTGCTACAGCAGCTGGGACACATCGAGCCCCTCATCTCCTGTATCATCCCCCCACCACCTCCGAAATGGCAGCAGGGAGGAGCACTAATTTCCATCTCCAGGCCTGCTTTCGTGCTGCCAACCACCTCAAGGTGTGGACATGGGCAGCAGATTAACCTGTCACAGACAGGATACGGCTGTATCCTCCCTGCAGTTTGTGCCAAGAAAGCTGGAGAAACTCCAGAAGTGGAAACTCGGATGTTCCTCAGAACCTCAATTTACAGTCAGCCTTCCAAGAAACTACTTCTGTATCTATAAAGTCTCCAGGACCATATTGGTTCTCACCTGTAGGAAACCAAGAGTAGAAATAGTCCCTTCCACAAGCCCTGGCTGCCCAGGTATTCTTGCTGATAGCAGATGTTTGACTTCTCACTCTGGGTGGTTTTTAAATTGAAGTCACCTGCAGTGTCCTGTTTGGAAAAGCAATTCCTAATGCACTTTTGTCTAATGGGATAAATGCACATTTCTGGTTAAAAACTGAGACTTTTTCCTGATCAAAGAAACTGGAACTTACATTGCATAAAACAATGCAGAAATCAAAATACACTTTCCCTATTTTGAGCAGGAAAAAAGAAACCTTCCTACATTAACATGACAGAACAGACACTCAAGTCACATACTAAGCATTTTACAGTGGTTTGGGAAAGAAAAGAAATACAAAATTTGAAGTTAATATTTCTCCTGGAATGAGATTAAAGACATTATTTTACACCCTGCTTGAAACATCATAGTAATTTTCATCTGCACTAATAAAAATAAATCAGCAGCTGATCTTCCATGCATTACAATTACCATTTCATGCAACAGTCACAATGTTTCTGAGATGCATTTGCCCTTTGGAACTCCTGCCACAAATAGAGCTGAATTTAGAGACTGCTGCATGCACAAATTTATTACATCAATTCTTTCCAAAGGAGGACATTGTCATGTAGAAAATGCAATGTGGGCAGCTCGAGAAAGGCATCCAGCACTAAGTAAGGACTTTTAAGGGGAAAATAACTAGAACCAAACAACTGAAAAAAAAAAAATAAAATCATCTTGCATGATACCAAGTGTTGGGTGACCAGCACAGCCCTGTTTGGAGCACACCCATCACCCAGACGTGAATTAATGGATTTGCAAGCAGCCCTCCTGCCCGCAGCTCAGCCTTTCACAGAGCCTTTCTGCTCAACTGCAGAGCAGGACACAGCTTGCTGTTAGGCAGGATAAGTTCAATATTCATTAAGGAAAACAGCCTGCAGTACAGATCACCTACCCATGGGTTCTGCCAATCCTGGGGGGAAGGTTGTACCTCCAGACACCACCCCATGCACCAACACCGCCAGCCCTCAGCTGGGGTGTTTGCACAGTCCGAGTCCAAAGCTGGGAGCCTGCAACTGCTTGTGGAGCAATTCAAATAGAAAACGCTGCAAAGACAAAAGGTTTAATCTCAAATTTGCATATAGCAACTTATCCTTGCGACAGTTCACTCCTCGAAAGAGAGCTACATGAAAAGGGAGAACTGAAGCGGGCAGCTGCACGTTGGGAGATTTACTCCCAAAGAGCCTATGGAGGCTTTCTTTTACAACCCAGGACAGTAATACATTCAACTGTGCTAAAGCAAAAGCGTCAGGCACAGAGATTTAAGGAGATAATACAGTGAAGGCTCAGGGACCAGATAAAAATCATAAACAGATGCAGGCAAAAGCTGCTTCTTCCTTGCTCTTTGCTATCAGTTGTCCCTGTTGCACTGGATGGGGAAGGCAGAGCACAACAGCTTCAGCAGGAAGGGTGGCTGGGGCAACCTTCTCTTCAGCTGCCCACAGCACACTCTCAGGACCCAACTCCAAACCCAGCTTGGCCCCAAGGAACCTTGTTCTCCTGGCTCAGACAACCCCAGCTCTGGTCACCAATGCAATCACCTGCATTCAGGTGTGCGAGGCACCAGACGTGCACGGGTTCAACCTGCTCTAGCCACCACTTCAGGTGGAAGTCGAAGTTGCTTAAAGAGGTCAACCCCAACCTTAGATTCTTCTGTGTCTATACATTTCTACTACTGAGCTCCACCTTGCCAACACACAGATAATCTGAGACAGTCAGTAAAACCATGGATAGGAAACATGTAGGTGCGGTAGAGACCCAACACTACATAAGCTGTCAAACCCTGCCCTGCTCTCATACCTCTGGAAGCCATGCAGAAAAGATCTTCATAGCCATCTGCTTGGTGCCTCCAAGCACTTGGTCCCAAAGATCACACTGGAAGAGCCCAGCAAACTGGAAAGCCCCACAGCCATCTTTCCAGCAGCACATGGGCTGGAGTCTGCCACCCCAGTGCTGGCCACGCTTGGGCACGCATGTTTATCTCTGCTCTGTGCCTGAAAACGCTCTCTTTAAGACACAGCTTTGCCAAATAGGCTTGTCACCGTCTTCCAAATAACTCACATGAATGTCTTGCATTTTTCAAGTGATGTCATGAAACACGGGGCTGCACACACCACAAACACTGACATATTTCACTAATACAATCCAGGAGCAGCATATGGAGAATATTTATACAGGTCTTTATTACTTTTTATGAAAGGTAAACAATCCTTTTGGGGAAATGGTGACTGGTGCTGACAGCATCTTTGTTTCTAGGAAAAAAAAATGCCAGTGGGGGAGGCTCAGAGGCTTTGCAAATCTAACTCATGGGTATAAACTCCTCCAGTTCTGCTGAAGGGAAAAAAACATTCTCTTCTTCCTAAGATTTTATTGTCATTCCTCTTATAAGCTGGTCTTGCTAAACTTGTTACTTAACACAGTAATTAGCAGAAATAAGAAGATACATATAAATAAAATTCAGCTATTGACTCTAATTAACTCTTCTTAATAGCTGTTTTACTAATTGAGGTGGAGCAATTTTGTCATGATTTTAGCTGCTGACGAACAATTAAGTCGAATGCAGCTTTAATTCCTTCTTGATCTCCTGACAAAAGCCAACACGTTCAAACTCATGTGAGAGAAACCAAAACCAAATCAGAGCAATGTGACATTGGCACATGTTGTCTCAGCAGGTGAAAAGCAAAGCTGGGACGGTACCAAAACCTCAAGTCTTTGCACTCGAGCTTTCCTTGCTGACAGCAGTAACGCCCTGGGGCAGGAACGGTGCCAGATTTGTGCAGTATTTCTTTGCCCTCCCGAGGAAGGGAGGGCAAATAAATAGCCCAAAGGAAGAGCAATGCATGACTCAGGGGACCAATCTGGCTTTTAGGGCGCTAGCACTTAACTCTTGTGCTCTGATCCATCGCACAGCAGCCTCTAGACAAGGCCCATAATCTCACTGTCCCTGTTTCCGTCCATCAGAAGTGGATACCAGCCTGACTCCAACATGGAAGGACGCCTTGATAAATGCAGTAATTACCACCAGACACCCCACCCAGCAAGCAAGAAAATAAAGGCCATTTATTTGCCCGTCTAGTTACAAAACCACTACCAGAAAACTCTGCAAATCAAGGCCCTGGCATCTGATTTAATTAAATCAATGAGAATGATATCATTAATTTATCAGCAAGCTCAAACCTAACAGGAAATTGTTTATATTGACTACAAACTCCTTCCACGGAGCCGCTTGTCGGTACCTCTGCTATCGAACAGCCCTGGCAGCCCAGCTGCACCTCTGCTGCTCCATTTGTCATCTCAATGCACCATTTGTTCCTCCCAACGCAGATCATCTTACACAAAGCAGTTGTCATGCCTCTTCCTAGTCCCCACCATCCCAAGCACTTTACACATTCCTCTCCACACGTGCTCAGAAAAATCACTTGCCGTAGGAGTTTTTAAATGGGGCTTGTCAAAGCATCAAGAGAGAAGGTGTGCAGGGCAGAACCTCCAATTTGTTGTGCTCCTCGCTGAAACACTCAAACCCACAGCCTCGTACAACAGATTTGTCATTCCACAACACACTACTGAGATATTTAGACGTGGCTTGTAACGAAGAATCCTGACAGAAGGGAAGGTGAGGGAGACACAATAATCTTAAGAGGAAGCTTCATGAGCGTAAAAGCCTAACAAAAGTAAAACCTCGATACCTGTAACAGAAACGATCAGGAAGTGATTTAAGGCAATTTTGAAATACCATGTCAGTGGCTGGTTGAACGCCTCCTTTGGAATGCCAACATTCATCCGGCTATTTTTAGTCCAAGGGGAAAAGCTTCTGCTTTCCCCCACCCAGGCACAGCAGACCACAGTCTATTCTCAGTGACGAACATAAATTTTGAGCAACTCCAACAGACATGAACAGGTCACTGGCTTTATCTCAATTTAACTGACTTCAGAAAACTTAAAGAAGTGATACTCAAGATGAGGGCTCTCAATCTCAAAGACACTCAAACCCCTACTAGACCTTCTTATGTGTAGACAGCAATTGCTGATTTATTGACTGCAGAATGCTGTGGATCAAGCCTTAGTATTTGCTAATATCTCTCCTGAAATTGGCCTTTAATGGCGCGATTCAACTCCTATTATAAGAAAGGAACAGCACCTATTCTCTTTAATGGAATTGAATAAGTTGTATCAGTCTGAAGCTGATCAGGAAAAACAAAACATTCAGACCAATTAGTCTTTCTGGCTACATTTTGCCTGATACGAAAACTTCAAACCTAGGGCTAAAATAAAGAAATTCTAGTGCTGTTTCCAGATTAAAAAGAAAGGTGTTGAGAAGATGAAATCCACCTCTCATTCACTTGGGTGTAATTCACGAGTAACCCTGGCGAAACCAGGGCAGCTTCAG
Organism: Cephalopterus ornatus; assembly: GCA_013396775.1. Taxonomy (NCBI): domain Eukaryota; kingdom Metazoa; phylum Chordata; class Aves; order Passeriformes; family Cotingidae; genus Cephalopterus; species Cephalopterus ornatus. The sequence goes on along the minus strand of VZRE01003851.1, from coordinate 199,918 downwards.
GAACACAAATACGAAGTGACAGGGAAATCCAGCCTACTATTCACATCACATATTCCATGGTTCTTTCTATTTCACAGTAATACACCAAGTTAAGCTGCTTATTAGATGGGCACATTCTCCTAACAGCAGCCAGACTTGTGTGTTATGTTGGGCTCGCCATCAGTACTGACCGCCCTGTAATCATAATTCTGCTGTCATTTGTGGTTCCACTTCAGAAGATCCTCATTTTAATGCACAAATTGGATCATTGTTAGCACTGCTACAGCCCAGAACAGAGGCGTGTGAGTAATGCCATGAGAGGGACTCCTTGTGACCATCCCTATTGATACAAAGCTCTTGGACGTTTTCCTAACAATCTATACCTTCACATACTTCTGTCGGATGCTGTGGAAAATGCTTCAAAGCCCCACAACATACCCATTAGCAAATAATGACCTTCCTGAAACTACCTAGTAATAGCCATCAGGAATAAAATGGCTGTTGGATAGAAGGACTTCTATGGAATAAAAAAAGAGGACCACATTTTTATTAGCAGGATCATTAATAGACACATGGTTCTCACATGATCGATTTACTTTTAGGAAACGCCTGGTATCACATAATGAAATCACCCCACAAAACAAAAACAAACCCCAAACCAGCAATTTCAAAAAGCACATTGCAGTCTGGCAGCTCATGAATGAAACACTCCGTAGGTGTTTGTGTACATTTATAATTTACTACAACACATTAAGAAATAAGACAACTGCAAATGACAAGCTGATGCTCTCCCAGCTGTGTACACTATATAATGATACCTTCTACCAGGGCTCAGCCAGCCTCACTACCAGCCTCTCAGTTGGGAGACAGAAGGATTCAAATCAGTTCCAGCAACTGAGTAATGAATGGCAGCGACTCTGCCTTTATAAAGTTCTAAAGCAATACACACTGAGCATCTGAAATGCTGTTTAGCATATGCACATGCCAGGAACAGAAGCACAGATCCCATCCCCGATGCACAGACGAGCACACAATGCTGGCAGTCTCCACTGAGGCTGGGAGGAACAGGAATCTCTTCTCCAGGTCTTGGCACAGCAGCAGCCACAAGGGATGCTGCTAACCTTGTCCTCCAGCAGTGCTCAGAGATGGGGAGCACTAATTGCACCTCTCCCTCCATCCCCTCTCCTTGGAGCAGGGCAGAAAGTGCCAAGAGACACTGCTCCTCAGCAGGGACAAATTCCACAGCCTAGTGCCCGGTTCTCACCTCTCTCACGTTCTGTGCACAAGGCACAAGTGGTTCAAAGTTCTCCCCCAGGTCCTGAGAGGTCCCATCTCACCTGCTCCAAACCTTGCTTTCATCCTGCATCCCAAACTTGTATAAAGTCACTGCTGATCTCACACAGAGGCAGACATCCATATCTGGCAGTTCATGCAGGACCAGGGTCAGCCCCTCTGGAACAAGGCACCGAACACAGCCAGCCACACACTTCGCTTTACACGTGCTCCCAGCTCAGGGAGATCTCCAGGTGCAGTTTTCAGCACATAAGGAATCCTATGAAACATCAATATAAGCGTACAATGCTCAGAAGTGCCTCACGGTATCACAGGATTTTCACCTACTCTTTATCTTACAGTACTTTCACCTACTCTTTATCTTTCAACCTGATTTTCTCTCCTGAACCCGCTGTTTGCAGTTGAACCTGTAACCCTCGTGAATCATTTCATGCTGGGCCATCCTAAAGGCTGAATCATAAGTGACCCACATAACCATAACCCCAAACTCCTTCCTGTGCACGTGGATAAAGGAGGCTCTGCAGAGTTTCAGTTCCACGCACAGGGTGACAGATTTGAATGAAGTGATGGAAAAGACTGAAGATCTCGACAGTCATCTTTGCTCTCTGCAGATCCACTAACTACACGTAGCATGTTCTCTGCGTTCCAGTTTCAGTACAGCTGAAGTCTCCTGGCAGCAATCCAGGGACAGCCATCCAGCCTTATGCTTTCAGAGGGCACCTCCAGTCCACAGGGCAGAGCAAGGGACTGTCTGGAGATGTTCCTAAAGCCTGTTCTCTTGCCTGACTTCCATACCCCTGCACGACCCTCATTCCCAAACTCTGTCCTGAGCTCCGGCCCTCCAGAAGGCATCAGGCTTTTTGCCAGCACCAGGGCGGTTTGTCACAACTTCCTGCACTTGTGGCTTTCTCTTCTACTTGTTTGAAGTTGTGGAAGGTATGTGGAACGTGAGCCCCAAGCAAGGTGACCAGGCTGTACACGGGATAGGATGTTTCTACGCACACATTGGAACAGCCAACATGTACACGTTCGAAATTGCTGTAATCAGGAAATGAGCCATGAAACGTGTAAGCGGCGGCACATTAATAATCTGTTTTATAGCTTAAATTAGAATCTTTGGAATTTCACAGCCAGACACTTTTAAATAGGTCAAAAATGTGGTAATCACACTTAATGATCGCGCTGCGATGTGCACCGCATCAGAGCTGGGAGTGAGGAAACCTGAGAGGAATGGATATGAACTACTGGTACACTCAAAAAAGCATTGAATGAACCTCAAGAGCAAACCAGATAGCCCAGGCCAGAAGCTTGGGTTTTTTTCTTTTGGTCCTGCTCTTCAGAAATGAGGTCTGAAATCTCACAGATCACAAACAACAAATGCTGTGCCTCTGTATTTTCCTTTTAGTTAGCACTGCAGATTAGCAAAGGACTCGACCACTTACAAGCAGTGAGAAATTAATGATGGAAACAAAGCTTTTCCCAACTGAGGACATGGGTTTGTTATCATACTTGCCCATTCACACATCACCCCTGGTATACAGAGTTAAAATACACTCCTGGCATTTTGATTTCTTTTAAAGGAAAGAACAAGAATTGACAGATCGATCACAGTAATCTCATAGTCTCCAAACCAGGGAAACCCTTCATCATTTTTTTAAGTTTAGACACATGATTATGTTCTCTTTACAACAACTTGGCTTTAGGTACAATAAACCTGATGGAAAAATTGAGTGAAGAATTGAGAATTTCAGCAAAAGAGGCAGTTGTTGCTAATTAATCCTGTCCTGTCAAGCTTCTGAGGCATAACCAAAAAGGTAAACCAAGGGGAAAAAAAAAAAAAAAAAGCTATATTCTATGAAAACAAAGTCAATGTTTGTCTACTGTGAAAGTACAAAGTCAGCAGGGGAGACTGCTTGGAAGCTTATAAGAAAGCAAGAGAGAAATGTTTTTTTGGTTTCTTTTTTCCTCCAGTCAAACTTGGTTTCTTCTAAAAAACAAAGCAAGGCAAAAGATGAAAGGCCTTCTCTTCTGAAGCCAAAGATGAAGAATACAAAGAATATTAATGACTAACAAGTCTGTCTGTAAATGCCTTGAGCTTAGCTGTAGTAGGGACTAAAAGGAAGAACAGTACTGCTATTAACTAATAAGTTTCTGATCTAAGAAGCAATGATGAAGGCTGATTGGGTCATCTGTGGAAGGGAATATAAGTTCAGAAGAACACAGGTTCCCTACAGAGGATAAAAGGAAAGAGGGAAAGATGCAATTATATACATGTAAAAGTTCAGGATGGTTGTGGTTCATTCACAAAGCATGTAAGGGCAGTAAATTCCCAATTAGGGCTTGTCTGTCCCTCACACGTTTGCATGCACAGGTACAGCTCTCCTGTGGGAAACTCCAGAATTGCTGCAAATTTGTCACTTGCCTTGTATTACAGAACACTGGATTTTGATGAACTGCATTTTCTAAAGTGAAAATCCAAAACGCACAGAAACCTGCCTTTGTCCCAGTTTATTGGACCCAGCATGAGCCTGCCTGGGCCCCAACGGGTTCCCAACTCCCTGGCATCCCACAGTGGTCTGGGAAGATCCTATGGACCAGGGGCAGAGCAGCAAGGGAGGGAGGAAGGCATCGGCCTCTCCCCCCTGCACCAGCACAGCCCTGCAGGATCAGTGCAAAGCACGTTCCTCCAGGTTTGAAGTTCACCCATTCTCTCTTGAGAAATTCTTCTAATTTAAGAAGTGAAGCACAATAAAGCCAGGAAGAAGAAGGGAAAAAAAAAAAAAAAAAAACCCCAAAAAAAAAACCCAAAAAAACCTCAAGACGAAAAAAACCCGAACANGAAGAAAAAGGAAAAAAAAAAAAAAAAAAAACCCCAAACAAAAAACCCGAAACATCTCTGAGCTGAAAATGACCCGATGCCAACTTCAGATTTGGAAACTGATTCATTTGCCAGCTCACAGGCACACACACCTAGTGTGTCTATATTTATTTATATGCATGGACTTGGGCTCCCTGCTCTGTAGAGGCACTGAGTATTTTTAAACCAGCAAGAAATCAAGAATCACTGCACTTAGAGAAGCTGGAAAAATTCCCCTTTCTCTAAGCTCAGATAAGAGGGATCTTGACGCAGCAGCTCTGCCTGCAACATCCAGCAAGGCTGAGAACCAGCACGGACACACAATTTTCTCTGAGATTCCTTCCCTTAACAGGCCACTGCTCACTCCTGCAGATAAACTATTTTGCATTGGAGTCTGACCCAGCAGATGATATGAGAAGCCTTTGTGTCAGGGCACAAATCTGGGGAGCATTCTGACCGTGTGAAAGATGGCAGAAAGAACCCAGTACTGCCAGAGAGCTGTGCTGCTGCCCCTTCCTGCTGCCTTGCTGGGCTGGGAATTCAAAGCCCCAGATTCAATGTCCAGCTCTGTCCATAACCCACAGTGGTCTTGCCAAAGATCACCAAACTCATTCAGCATCCCCTCCTGGAAAATGGGGATAACAACACATCTCAGCACCATCACAAAGGTTTGTTAATGCTTGTAAGCACTTTGTAGATAAGGAACATCAAGACAGCAGTTAGCAGAGGGATTTGGGGCACAGACAGACATAAATCCAGAGCACTCATATCGTACACTTTTTAGACAAGCATAGCAGCAGATCAGCTCCCTGCATTTAGTGGTTGTGGGCTCCATCCTCTCAACAGACTGAGCACTCTGTCTTTGATCCAAAAAAATGAGTCCGTGGAGAATATTCACATGTTTAATGTTAATCATATGCTTAAATCCCCTGAATCTATAAAGAGGGTAAAGGAGAAAAGTGTTCCCCAGCTCCAAAACAGACACACATTCCCAGAAGTTATATTTAGAACATGAGCAAACATTTGACCCGCAAAGGCCTTCACTATACACCTGCTAAGCTTCTGCATGCCTGAGGAAACCTGCAGGTGGGGAAAGTGTCCAGAGCGAGTTTGCTGAGACAAAACCTCTCAAACACAATCAACATGGTGCTAGGTGATAGAAGCATCCCAGAGCACGTGAACTACTATTCCACAGGCAGAGCAGCTCTTGTGGAAGGAGATCAGAACCCAGGATAAATGAACTAAGAAACTCACCAAACAGATTTGAACTTATGAGTCTGGATTCATTTGCAACTATTAATTCCCTCATTTATTAACTGTCTGTTGTGAGGGAAGAGGCCTTCCTCAGACAACACCGTCACCCAGTCCTCCCAAACTCCATGTGCCATCGGCAGCACCTACAAAGCATCTTCCATCAGAGAGGAACAATATTAAGCAAAAGGCATTGGATTCCCCTTAAAGCCTTGTTCATTTTCAGCACCGGCTGCTCTCTCTCTCATCTTTACTGTCTGAAACATCTAACTCAATTTACATCCTGCTAAAACTCTTGGCCAAGCTGATGGCTTGGGGCTACCAGTCTCCTAAGGCAGCTGGCCAGAGTGTCCGTAAGAGACTGCTCTTGCATTAACCCCATCTTTATTCAGATCCTTTCCCGCAGGTGGATCAAGTCAGTGGAGTGAGGGCACAACTTTTGCACAGGTTTGCTCAGCAGAGCAAGAGCAGGTACCTGCAGCACAGGGACGCACCGAGCTCCAGACGCTCCTGCAGAGCAAAGCACTCCCAGCTACATCCACGGCTGCAGAGTGGACACAGCCCTGACCAGATGAGCATCTGCAGCATAAACATACAACTGGCGTCCAGAGATGATTTTCAAAGCCCTGTCAAACAAGAAAAGCCTCAGGCAACCAAAGGACCACTATCCAGAGCTCCACTGCTACAGCAGATCCGTAAACATTATCCAGCTTACTCACAGCAACAGCACATTTTGCCAGCAATGTGAAAAGGACAAATCACTCTCTCACCAGCATAAATTGCCCAAGATGCTAAATAAGGCTGCTAATTAATTCTGAGGATTTTTAAAGAATCCTTTAAGATTATTGTCCTCAAATTTGATTAAATAATGCTATAAATCCTTTCAACTGAACATCGGTCGATGAAGTTGTCTCAATGGTACAAAAGAAACGTTTTCTCCTCAAGCAATGGCTTTCTGAGAAGTGTGCTGTATTTTCACAGTACACAGCACTAAACCAGAGGGAGCTGTTCCAGTTACACCTTGCAAAGGGTTAACAAGGTGTTTATCTTCCTTGTTTGGCTCAATTAGAACTATACAAAATGCCAATGTATGTCTACCTTCACCTGCTGTAAATCAAGAACCACAAGGGATGGAATCACATTGCTGGGTGAGGCTGTAAGAAGTCCAAGGGAAGTTAACACAGCACTAGAAATGCTGGTTATGTTTCTCCACCCCCTCTGCAAGGCACTTTGCTGTTCCAAGGTTTGTAGCTATTAAAGAACAACATTGCTGTTGCGGCTCATCAGCACGACCTGGCAAAGCCCACCACTGGGGAAACCCTCTGGAGAGAACTGAAAGCCCCAGACAACACTTCCATGACTTTAGCAACAATTCCACGGAGGAAGAAGCACTGTCTCTTATGATAGGGTAAGGTACAAGACATAACTTCTCAGAGAATCTCCCACAACAAGCTAAGAACTCTTAGACATCTCTGGTGCCTTTGTGTTGTTTGGTGCCTTCATTAATATCACCCAGGAGGTCAGACTTCATTACCAGGCACTCTTCCCCAGCTAGACCCTTGACTCTCCCTTTGCTCTACTGGTTCTTTGTTGGAATATATAGAGAGCCAGAGGGTAACAAAGGAATGCTCTCCCCATCCTCACCCCTTAACCCACTCGTCCTTCCCCATCCCCCACAGGCAGCCAGCCCACTCCTTCTCCCACCCCTGACAAAACAGATGAGATTAAAAGAGCCCTGGAAAGCAGAGCACCGGCATGATGCATCTTTCAGTGCTGAAGAGGGCAGACACACCTTCAGGCACGAAGTGCTCCTGGTTGCACCACTGAGCACAGGTATCCCATATCCAGGACTGCTGGGATACACCTTTTACACTACACTGGCTTGGGAACGATAATTAAGTCCCAGACTAATTTCTTTCTGATCGACAGCTCTAACTCCTGAGTGACTCCCATTAAGTCAATTCCCAATGCCTTAAATAAGGAGCCGATGAAGCTACTAAAATAATGAGTCTTTTTATCTAGGAAATAGCTGTCTAGGAAATTTCTCCTGTGCAATATAAGTGTCAGTATTTTAGGTTACAGTAGCATCATAAGATGTGCCATCACCACCCTACTCAATATGGGCAGGGACCACCAAGTCTAGAGAATACAATCCAAGCACAAATGGGTCCCTCCTCTGCACTTCTCTTTTTCCCCTCGCCTCCCAGTGAGTGTTTCATCCTGTGCCAGAGGGATCAGTGCCCAATGTGGGTCCTCACAAAAGCCACCGAAACACCCCAGGCTACACGATGTCACCCAGGAATACCGTGGGTATTAAAGCCACCACTGAGGGATGAGGTCTGTGCAGCTGCTCCCCTGTCCTATTAATTGGGTACTACGGACACGCTCCCGCCGTAAGCACATCTTTGACATAACACAGCATGACAATTTCCTCAGAGTCACAGAAATGCAGAGCATACAAATAAACCTGAATGCTGAAACCATTTCATTGTTCATAAGAATATGCATGTTGCACCTGTTACGACCAAGGGCTCTGTCTGCGCCTTGGAACTGATTATTTCAGCCTCTAACAAGCCTGTCTTGGAGGACTGTTAAATTCCAGGAGTAAATAGAGCAACAGCAAAATTATTTTACAACAAGAAATCATTACCGAATGAACACAGAGAGAGGTCTTTAAATCCAAGGCAAAGAAAACAACCCTCAAACTGACATTTTTCCCCGGAGCTTCTCACAACCGCTGAGTCAGTTTAAATCAAATTTGGCTGCAACAAAATAACTCCGAGACTGATACTGGTAAAGTCCTACCCCGAAACAAATGTTCGGGAGCCCAAGTGCACGGGGAGTCGGGATAGAGCCGGAGCCAGGATGCCGGCGCGGCACAACCGGGGAGCGCTCCCCCAAAAACCCCGTCCCGGCGGGAGGGACCGGGGGAGCCGCGGCCGCCGCAGGGAGCAGGTGGCAGGGCAGGTCCCCGCAGCCCGGCCCGACCAGACCCCGCCGTCAACACGGGGCGCGGGGGAGGCGATTTTTTCCGCGGCGAGAGTGACACGGAGGAGCGCGGGAGCGGCTGCGGCAGCGCAGTGCGGACAGGGCAGGGCAGGGCAGGGCAGGGCGCGGCGGAGGGGACGGGGATGGGACTCACCGAGCTACGCGCGGCTGCTGCCCCCGCTGCCGTCCATGGGGGCGGCGGGGGGACGGGAGCCCGCTGCGGGCCAGAGCCGCC
>VZRE01003851.1:66328-191050 GCA_013396775.1 Cephalopterus ornatus | reverse complement strand
GGGGAGAGGAGGGGGGTGGAAGCCCCTGTGCGTAACGTGGCCCGGCGCGAATCCGCCCCGCGAGGGCTTTTAATGAAGTACAGATGTTCCCTAATATAATTATGTCGTCCTCGCCCCGATAATTGGCTTTGGCAGCCGCGCTGATCGAATCCCCCCTGCGCGGGTGCTGCGCCCCCCCTCCCCCGCCGGCATCCCCCCCGACACTGCCCCGGGGCCCCCTCTCCAGGTGTACCCCGCGTGTCCAGCACCCCCTCTCCTGAGAACCCCGCGTTTAGGGACCTGCGATTGCAGTGGGTGCTTTTGGCTCGCAGCAGGTGAAAATTGAGGGGCAACGTTTATTTGCTTATTTCTTAAAGTGCGTGTCCTTAGAAAGCACGGGCTCGCTTTCTGACCGGGCTGCTCGCAGGCAGGGAGGACAAAACGCCCTGGTTACATAAATGAAAGTTTATCGCACACGTTGGGAAAGGGCCATGTTATTGAACAGGAGCACAGCAGTGCTTTTGGGTGGCAGCAGAGGGTGTCCTGGCTGGCTGAGCAGGACCAGCACACCCTGTGCAGCTCTCTCGCTATACCTGTGCTCTCAATGGGCCAGGTGAGTTGTAGCTGGTTAAAACACCCCAGTTCTCCCCAGCTTGGTTTGTCTTTAGGGAAGTTGCCAGTGAGGACACGCTAATACAAGCCAGATGTGTGGGTGTTTTATGCATCTATGTGGGGAAAATGGATCAAGCCCATAAATTCATCTTGCAGAGGACAAGCAGCCAACACAAGGTAATGATTTCTAGTCACTACAGGCCCCAGACCACACTGCTTTCCACCGATGACTCAAAGCCGAAACCCAGCCATGCCATTCCTGCTGACACTTGGACACTGTGAGGAGTGTAAATACTTCAGATAAGCAGGATTAGGGAATTCTCCTAGCCCAGGGCTGCAAAGGGGAGCCACACAGAGCCTGCACATCTGTACCTCTCTCATGTCAGCTCAGGCAGTGTCTAAGAGGTTGGGCATTTCTGTGTGTTAACACAAAATGCAGGTTGAAAATCAGCTCCCCCAACCCCCAAAAAGAGCATGTTCTGTCCACTCCTTTTGCACAGTCCAGGTTTCAACCACCAGATTTATCAACATTTTTTTTTGTTTTGTTTTAAGTGAAGGCAAACAATTACAGTCCTTTCAAGCAATTACCAACTGCTCAGCACAAGCCCACAGAGATAGTCAATTTATATTTACCAGTGGCATCAAGGGTACCTGTGGACTGAGAATCCTTTTGTACCTATAGGAAGGGTAAAGAGGTGGCTCTACCCAAAGTCTGGGGATACATCAGTGTTAACTCTGGCCTCAGCATGAGGAGCTCTGCCTTTGCCTCAGCTGCTAAACGTGTGATTTCCGAGGACCAGCTTTGTCAAAGAGAGGAGGAGCAGTGTACTCGCTCCTCTCTGACCTCTGTTACATTTCCCATTCTCCACCGGTTATTAAAGGTAGATGGTTCAGAGCTGGCTTCAACTTGTTCCTTAGATATTCCAGGGTAATATTCCTCAGGCTTTGCCCTTTTCAGTGTACCTTTTGTTTCTGTGCCCCTCTGCAAGTCAGTACTTGCTGTCTCCCGAAGTTATGCTCCTAGAAGCAGAAAACAGGGGAGTTTACTGTAAAATTCAACCACTAACAGGTCAATCATTGATTTTGTTCTTTATTTCATCCCGTTTTAAGAATAAATGGTTTCCTAAAAGAAACAAGGTAACATAACCGTTTGATCCTGAGCAAATAAGAACAACGCCTTTCTCCCCCTGGGATAAGGCACCTGTCCAACATTTTATTAACTTTGCTAATTGCATTAAGCATCCTGCAGTGCCGAACAGTCATCAGCTGCTAATTCCCAGATCTCTATAGTTGAGTTGACTCTTAAATGAGAAAAATTCATAGCGGGGGGAAAAAAAAGGCATTTTAGACCCACAGTAGTAACCAAATTATCATACATTTCTGAATTCTGATCAGGTCCTAGCAGTGATCATATTTTACGAACTACTGGAAGATGATGTTGGGACTCACACAATAAATATGAGCTATGTGGTTACAAGTGAGATTGATTAATAGATCTTACATGTTCAGACATTTCTACAAACAAGAAAAATTATGTTTCCATATGTGAATATTTTATGCAGATTTTTATGCAGATAATTTGTACCTGCTCTTTCATTTTGTTACCTGTAGTACTACACATTAATGTAATAATAATCTAAATTTACATACACAAATTACTGGAAGGTCTGGATCTGGCACTTTGGGGAGTAATTTCTGGCTAGAAACATTAGCAGTGTGATAACTATTTAGACAACTATATGAAATGAAATAAGCACTTGTCAAAGGAAAAATGCATTGTTATGAAAACTGGAAATGGTATCATCTCAACTAAAAATGTAACCTGCGAAAAAGAGTTAATTAGAAATTCTCTCCTACCACTCTCCTGCCTTATTGCTTTTCCTGTTTCTTTCCTCCCTTTCCTGGGGTGAAATCCTGCCCCCCAGGAGGAGAGGGCTGGGGAGGCAGAAGCAGCTGTACCTTGGAAAGGCAGTAAATCACAGCTCAAGGTGGAGGGTTGGCAGGATCCTGCCTTCAGGGACCAAACATGCCTGTGCCAGAGGGGGGCCCTGTCCGGGCTGTGTGTGACCCACCCACAGGGACTGGTGGTGCACGCACAGTAGGTTTGGCATGCGAAATGTTGCCCTTTAATTTTGGTCCTGGCAGTAGTCAAGACCTGAATTCTGCTCTGCACTAACAGGAGAAGCAGCAAGGTTAGAGGGGACACGTGGAAGAAGCTGCAGCTGTCCTGCAGTCACTGTCAGACAGTGGTTTCCAGTTGACATGTATCCACATTTTCCATTTTTAAGAAGCACAAGGGCATTTCAACCATAGTTTTGGGAAAGTAATATTATTTCTGTCTTTCACTATTTGTTCACCAGGGAACCCATTCTCCAGCCAACCAGAAGAGAACTGCATGGAATGAAGTAGGAAAAAAAAAAAAGAGAAAAGAAAGAAAAAGCCAGTCAAGCTACTGCTAATCATATTAATTTATATATGTTGTTTATAATTAGCCTGTTTAAACATTCATTTTCTTTCTTCAATAAAGACCACATCTCTCCAGGACCCTCGCCATGTCCATTGTGTTTGTGACAGAGAGTAGAGATAGGTACCAATTACTTGGCTGTTATTTAGTGAGTACTCCAAAGTACTTTGATGCAGCAGCACTGTAAATTCTCAGTAGCAGCTAATTGTCTCATTTTAATTCATTTTTAATGAGACACCTGGGAGAACGAAGAAACATCACAAAACCACAAAAACCCCAGAATACTTTTGAGTTGGTCTGCCAGCCTCTCCTCATTTCTGCCTTCCTACAAAAGGACATTTTGGTACGAGCACACAAAGGTGCAGCCCCTTGGCTTCACCCAGCTGGGTGACAGCATCATTCCCTGACACATCATGACCTTCTCCCACGGGCAAGGGAGGACAATGGTAGAATCGAGGAAACACCATGGCAGGAATCCAGAAAGAAGAAGCCTCTGGACCTCAGACATTCCACATCTTCATCACTTCTGTCTCTCTAGACAGCCAAACCACATTTCCACAGTTGCCAGCGGGCTGTAAAAGGAAGGGTTGTCACTCACCATCGTTTGACATTTAGATGTGGTTCTCAGATAGAAAGAACAAAAGGTGGTAAAGGGGTATATTTGTTTCATCAGCAGCTGACTCGTTCCATACTTTTTTGTGAAAGGAAAGGTGTCCTCTGACATTCACCAACTTGGTTTTCTTAGTTAAGAAAGACACACACCCTCTTGGTTCTCACTCACATGGCTTAGTGCTACACTCTGTGTTAACTTCAGCATCCAGATTTTATTGACTCACATGGGGAATTAATTCCAGTAAGACGGAACTGCCCAAATCTCTATCAGCAGTCTGGCTTCAGGAAGTCACTGGCACAGCATCCCATTGGTCTCTGCTGCTGTGGTGGCTGGAGGACAGAGGAGCACACTCCAAGGTGGCCATTAACCAAGCCACACAAGGAGCTCATAGATCAAACCCAGCCCTGCCAATTGCACCCAGGAGAAAGAGCACTGGACAGTGAGAAATGGATGTGGTATGCTCTCACTTTAATTAGAAAGGTACCTGTGGTGACAGATTGGCTATGTTTTCACTGAGGGATTTATCAGAAATTGAAAGGCACACCCGGTAAGCCATGTGGTTTCACTAAGATATTCCCCTCTCAATTTTGGTAAATAGCTGTGCCCTTTCCTTAGGGCTGTGATAATTTTTACCAGGTGAGGCCTGTCAGCAGTCACAGGGTGTGGCTGCTCCACAACCACCACAGGAGTCACCATCCCTGGAGCACTGTCCCCACTTGCCCCCAGGGTCAACATCTGGAGCACTTGGTTGTGTGGCTAAGCCCCATCCTTGCCCCACATTTTACCTGACACTCCCTGTCTTTAGCTCTGACACCTTAATGAGGGTCTGGCAAAGAGGTCAGGGCTGCGGGAAGATCCACATGTTTCAGTAGGGGCTGGAAAGCAGCTGTGGATGCTGTTACACGGAGCTATGTGCACCTCTGGTTAGCGCTGCCCTGCCCAGATGCCATAGCCTGCAGTCACTAACTGGTCTCAGCAGGGAAGAACTCCGGTCCAAACTCAGTATCTTTGATGTTTAACAGTATAATGACTCTCAGTACTATGAGGATGCAAAAAAATGGGCTGTTTGTTTTTTTTTTAATCTATAATTTACTTGCTTAATGCATAAAGGAGCCTTGCACATTTGGAGTGCTGAGACAAGGGGCTTGTTGATTGCAGCAGAAGAGCTCTCGAGCCTTTGGTACAGCCACGGTGGAGGGCTTGGCACAAATGCTCAAGAGTTTTATCCTGCTCAGCTGCAAAACTCCCCCTCAATTTTGCTTCTTCTGGGAAATGCCTAAGAGTAAGGTGAGCTGGCCCCCTTGCATAGAAGGCTGCCAAGCTGCTGAGTTTGTTTGAAGCAAAGGACTGGGGGTCACGTTGTGACCGTATGGTCAGGGAGAGCGTCACTTTTGGGAAATGAGCATTCATGTATTGAATCTACTATTATAGAAAAAAAGAGCTAAAAATCCCATAGCAGTTAAGAGTCCTTTGTTGATGAAGATTATTTTGACAAGAGCTTCAGGAAACTTACTTTCCCACTGAAAACCCATTTTCAGGCTATTTTTGTCTTTACTGTATTTCATCTCCTTTTCTAAGATGGATTTTCTTCACCACAGATGAGATCCCAATTTCTTTTCAGCCTTGGACAATGGTGCAGTTGAAGAGGGTGACAACAACAAGCTGCTTCTCAAAGTACCACACAAAAGACTTCAGTCAGGATATTTACAATAAATACAGGCACCAAGTGTGAGGGCTCCCGTTTCCTGGCAGCATTTGCCTCGCGCAGTTTTTCCTCTGGAAGGAATCTATTACATCAGTGGCCTCGGGAATGTATATTGAGATGGTTTAATCAGAGTTGAAAATCGCAGTACAGAAAGGGGCTTCAGTTCTTCTGGCTGGACAGAACGTACCCAATTTGGGAGCCACTAAGGAATGTCACTGATATCACACAGTCTGTAGCTCATCCCTGCCCAGTGTTAAAATGGCATTATGGCCCTGATTCAGCAAAGCACTGAAGCACATGTTAAACTTTAATTTCTTCAATTAGACTTAAATACTTGCTCAGGGATGTGGATAGGCCACAATACCCACAGAGATCACAGCGCTTTTCAACAGGTAATTTGTTTTAGCCAGTGAATCCCTCTGTAGATAAAAGTTTTGTCAACTTTCCTGTACTCCTGTCTGTTGCTTGGATCTCCCTGTTGACTTTATCCCCACGCTGCCAGGTAGTCTTTCAGGACACACCACTTCCTCCTCATTATATATTCCTACAACATCAAGTACAAATAGGGTTGTAGTTTCTATAGCTCTCATAACACCAATAATTACAATAGGAATGGATTTAAGCTTGGGCTTTATTGTCCTCCTAAATAGAGGCTTATATTTAGAGGCTTTATCTTTCTTGTGTTTTCTCTCTGTGTCAAATGGGTTTTTACTCAACCCAACTTGCTTTAGATCCCCACAAGGCAAAGTGTCTGTGGTTGGAATGACATCCATTTGGAGGGAACGGTATTATGTGAGGAGTAAAGATTAAAAGCTCTGTAAAACTTCTAAGACTTCAGATGACATATTGAGTAATGCCAAGGCTGTGGCCAAGTTCCTCTGTGGCTTGGAAGCCATGGAAATGCAGAATGTTTGTGCAGCAGTTAATCTGCTGATAAGAACCTAAAGCAGAGTTAATTACAGAGCAGGTTCAAGGGAGAGCTCGGCTGAGCCTACAAAGTCATTGCACAGTGACAGAGCTTGAGGTTGGAAAAGGAACTATGGAACGCAGGCAGGAAACCTGGGAGAGATGGGCCCAGGCCCACTGTGCTCTGACAGTGTAAAACTGACTGTCAGCAGGAGCAGATCCAGGCCGATGATTGTCAGGGAGTTCCAGAGAGTGGTGGAATCAGCCGCTGCACTGCGTGAGAGTTGTGAGGGAATGCCAAAGGTGGATCTAACTCATCATCCAGGGGCAAGTTCTAACACTGCTGGACAAACATTTTGCTGAAGGGTCTTTCTTAGCTATCAGGTTTTTATCTGAATTCTATCGACTGCATTCCGAGGAGGAGGAAAAAAGCCTGCAAGAGCAAACCCTCGCTCAGAGAATAGTATGTGTTTGACTGACAGCCATGTAGTTTTTGTTTGAAATTAGATTTTTCAAACGGGCAGGGCCAAGGGCTTTTTCTTGCAGAAGATCAAAGGTTACATCCCTTGCTCATCTAAACCAACTTGGCTTCAGTGACTCCTTTGTTGATTTGTAGAGGCTGAGTGTCTCTACCAAAAATACAGCCCAGACACAGAATCAGCAGCACACCCATGCCTGCTCTCCAACTATGAAATAAAACATGATTCATACCCTAAGCAGAGGAGAAGTGCAATGCAAAAAGCAAACAGAAGACAAGGTGAAAAGTAATTACATTCCCTTAATTGCAGATTAAAAAAAAAAAAAAGTATAACACCAAAAATTGTTCATTAGATTTTTTCTCCTTAAAACCTGTAAAACATGAAGGCAGCCTCTTTATTGAATCCTGGGTTTTGGCAGAAAAATAAATGTTGCTGTAGGAGTTATTGGAACATACATCTAATTAAAATCTTAAAAAAAAAGGCACTGTAAATGTAAGAGCTATTAAGCTGGGCAGAAATATATAGATCACGTTTAAACTGGAAGGAGGTAAATAATCCATTGCTCTTTATGTGATTGCCATTGGCAGCGAAGAAAATAACGTGGAATTATGACAAATGGTGCCGCCAGTAATGGAAGCTATGGCTAGAATTCCCGAGGGAGACAACACCCACAAGCAGCGAGTAAAGAAAGCAGTAAAGTAAATAGAGTAGTGGCAATACTGAAAGTACAGAATCTATTTCATAAACCACAGGTTTGAATGTGGAGAGAGCTCTGTTCTCACGACTGCAATCACAGGACAGAGCTGCTCTGGGGTAGCAGAGCTTCATCTAAGTTGACATTATGACCTGTTGCCATTTAATCCTGCTGTGTGACTCTGTGTGTGTGTGTTCTGGGGCACGGACTGTTCTCCATTTCAGCCCAGCCTGGGAGGTGATGGTTGGCTTTAATTAGTTTTAACTGGTTCAAATCACGTAAACATTGATTTCACACTTAGAGTTTGAGATAGTAGATATTGTCAAAAGAAAAATTACAAGAAAAGTGTGCGCACAAGAGTAGAAAGGGCTCAGCAGCAGAGAAAATAGAATCCTACAGACTCTGAGAGATAAACACAGCAGCCACCTTCACCAGGTATTGCCCAGTATTAGTATTTCCTTAATGAGAACAGAAAGTGATTTTGATTTTTGCCACAGAAGACATTCAGGCTCAATGTCTGTGATGGAGTCTGTGTGATTTGAGAAGCAGCAGAATAATACTGTGTGTGTCCAATATCCTAAACCACAATTTATTTGCTTTTTCCATCAAAACACACTCTGTTCCTGTGGGGGCATAATTTTAGAGCTCAACTCTCAAGCTGGCTCTGAAACCTTCTATTAAGACAGAAATCTCCCAGATAATAGAAAACTGTCTCAGGCCCATTCTCTTGCACGTCAGGCTCTCTCTGTCCATCCAGGAGTTTATAGCAAGCTCATCTTTGCAATAATAGAGAGATTTTAAAGGAGGTCTTCAAAGGCCAATGATTTCCAACAGCATCCTTGTCCCCTTCCTCCACTGTTGTTTCTTTTTCCTCCCTCGTCTCTACAGGCCAGCTCTGGGAAAGACAGAGCTCTTGCACTGGGTTTGGAGGGTGTCAGGGTTGTTCGGACAACAATGAAAAGACTAAACTAGGAGTCCTGAACCAAACCCACTCTGTCACCAACGCTGAAATCCCCTGGATTTCAGCAGTAGTTTGTGCCTCCACATCTCCCTGGCTGCAGCCAGGCTTTCCCTAGAGGAGGGGATCACAGACCTTGGACTCTTTTACAGAAAGATGAATAAATAAAAGAGAAAACAGGAAAACGGCGGGCAGCTGCATTTCATTACTTTCTGATTTAGTCATCCAGACTTACCAAGTGATAGTAAACACTGTTATCTCCGTGTACTGGGTGGGTGTGAAATACAACCTGAAGGACACAGTCTGTTATTGGCTTGCTTTATGCTGTAGGCTTTTCTAATAGAGCTGAATTGAATTCTTGGTGCTGTATTGCAGAAGGAGACTGGGCTTATTTAATATCCAAATATATTGGCCCAAACAGGAGGCAACACTGCCCTCCATCAGCAGATGGAGAGGAAAAATACAGCCCTGTTCTTTAGTCTATTTGCTTTACCATTTTTCATTCCCAGCATTCAATTAGTCAGCAAGGTTAATCTTTAGCTAGAGCTCGTTGCAAGGACTGTGTTTCTTTCCTCTGTTCTGTTGGAGTTCCGTGTGCATGGAGCCTTAAGTTTGTGCATCTGCAAAGGTGGGGACCGACCTGGGGAAAATGCAAAGCTGTGTCCTTGTTCCCCAAATTCTCCCCAGCCGAGCAGGCAACATGAGGCTGAATTAGCACACCCCCTCTGTCGCCCTGTTTCCCACTGACCCAAACCTAGTCCAAAACAACAGCCCAGCCAAACCACCAATGATGTGATATTTGCTCTCAAATGTCAAGCTGAGGAATTTGCTCCAGTCATGTCGCTTCCTGTGCTGAAATCGAATTTCAGCAGCAGCACTGTCCTCACCCATCAGAACTGGCTCTAGGTGCATTTCTGAGTGGGTTTGTTGCAGCTCAAAGCTGTCGGGAGAGGCAGGGAAGAGACGCTCCAGGAAAAAAAAAAAACTAATAAACTGCAACCATACTTCACACATGAACTCACTTTTTTTTTTTTAAAGAAGAAAAAAAAAAATTGTTAAACCTCAGAAGAAACACTCCAGATTATGAACTTCAGATCTCTTCCCAGCAGAGTTCCCTTATCTTGCCCCAGACTGAAATGCAGGCGTGAGAGAGCGCAGGACAGCTGAGATGGGATCACTCCTTTTCCTTTTGTTATGCGGAAGTTATGGGAAGACCAAGCCAGGACAGATGATTTGTCTGTGCATTAGTCAGCCAAAGAACTCGTACTCTTGCAAAACAAAACCACCACCAACAATAATTTAGGATCTCCAAGGAACATGTCAGGGAACGTAAAAGCTGGAGACTGAAAGACAAGCTGGGAGGAGGGGGAGTACTTGCCTCCCTTTGACATGAACAAAACATTCACATCGCTCAGAGCTGACGGTGCACCATGTCGAGGTCCATGAGCAACCTCTGAGCAAGGCTCAAGCACCTCAGGAGAGAGCCATACTAGCCCCAGAAGCCAAAGTTTGTGGAGCTACAGCAACTGAAATTAGGTGAGATAACAACATCCCTCTTGATTTCACAGCACAGACTTGTGCCTTTGTGTCTCAGAAACGCATTTGGGGATTTATCTTCCTTGATACTTCAGAAAAACAAGCTCTGCAAGACATTGTTTGTTATAAAAAAGAAGTGCAAAACATCAAGCAATGTGAGAGGATTTTAAAAAAGCTCTTTACAAGAATTTGTTATAGGTCCTCTAAGCAAGGAGAATAACTGGACTATGAAATAACCAGTCAATATAAAAAGATACAGAGAGGCCAAAATCCTAGTAATGGATTTTTATCCGTCCAGGCAAACTAGAAAACACCGTCTGGGAAAATTAGATTGGAAGTCTTTGGTTTTGGTGCTGAATTGTGTTTTTAGAGCTGAAGCGTATCCAGTAGGGAATGAAGTTGTACAAAATTTGATCAAGCAATACAGGGGCTAGACTGAAGTTGGACAGAAGGGGCAGAACAGAGCACACGCTAGAGAGATTTTAAAGGCAAAGTGCACCAACGGAGAAAAACAACCATCTCTGAACGGGAGGCAGGCAAGGTCATTTTCCAAAGTACATTATTCTGCAATTAGATGATAAATCTGGTCATGATGTTATTTATTCCCGACAACATCCAAAACTTTAATCTGCGTTATTTGCAAAGTCCACAGCTATTTGGCGAACAGGACAGAAGAACTGTCAGCTGTAAGTGGCTCCTCCTTTGAAGACAAATAGACAAGCAGACAAAGAGTCAAGGAAGGGCTCTGGTGTTTCAGCTGCGTGGCCAAGAGCCACTTCTTTGTAGCATATGGCGCACACTAACAGGTTTATTTTCCCCGAGGAGGATGTATAAACTGTCTGCAACTGCTCTTCACACTTGTCACTCTAAGTCAGATAATTTTTCCAAGGCATCCTCCAAAAAACAGTTGAAGCTGAACAAAGAGTTTGTGGGTGCCTTGCGGGTCGTTCGGGGAGCAAAGGGCTAAGGCTGCACACCAGAGTGTGGTAAAGCACGCAGGGAAGTGTGTCCGAGAAGCCGACAAAGGCAGACGGATGAGATATGAAATGAGAGCAATTAAATGAGGAGGGGCAGGGCTGGAGGAGGGGGCACTGCTGGGAAGTAGAGTTAAATTCGGGTCAGGGAAGAGAAGCAGCAAGTGGCAGCATGTCTGCAGCTGTCCCTGCCCTGCTGAGGTCCCAGCCCAACGAGGTCTCGTCTGCGCCAGCAGACCTCGGGCTCTCTCCTTGCACCAGGCAGTGCCCGGTGGGTGCGAGGGCTGGCCAGCACCTGCTGCCAGCCCCACCGAGCTGCAGCCTGCCCCAAGGCCCATTACACACCGTGATTAATATGCAGAGACCAGAGCGACTGGCAAAGATAATTACACAGCGAGTCAATTGGCTGGCAAAGTTAATTATGCAGGGAGTCAAATGAGTGGCAAACCAAGTGACTGAGGCAGAATAAAGAAACATTTGGCAGTGACAAATGGCAAAACAAGTCGCTCAGGCAGGGGGTCAAGCGTGCTGGACGCTGGGTGCGTTCTGCGGCAGCAGGAGCTGGCACAGTGTCAGCGTGCGCTCGGACCTGGCAGAGCCGCTCCCGGGGCAGGGCAGGAGCGCAGCCCCGGCTCCGGCGGGACTCGCACCTCCATCAACCTCCGCTTCAATTACTCCGCAACCTCAAGTCATTTAACCTCCCTCCGCCTCAGGACTGCTCGCTGTCCCCATTGCGCCACACGAGGAAGTGTTTTGCATTCTCTCCAGCCGAATGTTAAGCAGACGTTATCGACCTGAGCGGGGAAAATATTAACTAACCCCGGGGCCGCTTGTGTGCCCGCCCTCGCACGCAGCCCCGGGGCCACCACCAGCAACACCCTCCCGGCACAGACAGCAGCTACAAGGAAGGAAAACGTTTTCCTTCTGTCATTACAGTCCAAAGCTGGAAAATCGCACACGCTGGGACAGAGGGGTTTCTACCGACACAGACTAACGGGCCACATCTTCTCCTGAAACCAGCTACATTTACTTTTCCTGGCTATGAGCAATGGCGTGTTTTTCAAGGACTTAGTGAAAGAAGATAGCACAGAGCTTTGAGATCCCTTTGGGAATCATACTTTATTTCCATATATATTCTATCACAAAAATAGTAAGAGCCCTGAAGAGACCTCCAAAGGGCTAAAGGGAGGCAGGTAACTGCGACTTTTTTTATTCCTTACAAGGTATAACCAAACCTAGAAGTGCTGAGATTCTCAAGTCTCTTCCTTGCTTTTTTCTGCATTAGATAACATACATGAATGTCAGAGTTAGAGACCCTCAAAATTATGTCATGCCTAGAAATTACTGAAACAAAGTTAAGCAATTGGAAAAAAAAAGTTCAATCCTTGTATCTGCAATAGTTTTGGGTTTGTTAATATTTACTTCACTGAGCTGGCCAGTTGGCATGGTTGGGCAGTGGAGGGCTTTGAGACCACATCTGCTGGGAAAGCTTAGGTATCTGTAATGCAAATTTACACACAAGTTCTCCAGTAAAAGAAAAGAAATTAAAATCAGCTTCAGTTAATTGCCTACAAAAACAGTTTTCCCAAACTATATCTAGTAGTTGCCAGATAAACTCTGTTCTTTACATGCAACATTTTCGTATATTACTTGAACATTTTATTTGAAAGCAATGTATTTCTTCTGAGGTGAATTAAGCTACTGTAATCATGAGGGAGAAAAGGCAAATAAATAGGAGGAAAGGCAACCTCGAAACACTAGGCAGTTTAAAACAAAGAAGAACAAATAACAATAGCAAAGAATCAATGTGGTACATGAAAAATAAGTCCTTTCTAGGTCACGCTTAAATTTGCATTAATGGCCTTCTTGTCAAATTATCTCAGGGGAATTTAGGATTAGCATGCAAAAGAAGCATGATACAAACTAGAGCAGTAATACTTGTTTTATTTACCGGACCATTTACTCCAAAGGAACTAGATATGAGAATTTTGAGGGATCTGACTTTCATCTTTTAAAAAGGAAGTACAGGAGTTAGGAAGAGCTCACCGTAATTAGGAGCTATTCAAATAATATATAATTCCTCTCTGTATTTACTCAGCAGTGTGTACTTTAATCATGGCAAACATTAAACTGACCCAAGCCATCTCCTTGCATAGACTGGCTCAGGAGCCCATTTGCTCAGCTCTAGGATCAGCTCTTAAGAAAACAAATCTTATCAAGTGTACTTAAAAGTAAACACAGGGTATTCCCAAACCTGCATCTGAAAACATATTTGATAAATACGGTAGAGAGTGGAGGGGGGGAAAAAGAAGTCATAAGCATTTAATCTGCCAGTCCAATGTGTAATAGAGGAGAGGTCACATAAGGGTTGTTGCTTTTGTTTTGGAGTAGCAGGGTGGTGTATGGACAAGATTCGGGGATTCATGGAGATACTGGCTTTTATTATTGTCTGATGTGCCAGTGAGTGGTGAGTAACCACATATTCCTGCTGCTTCAGCAGATCTTGTGGGATACTCACCACATCGGAGTTCTGATTCACACACTCAGCATTAAATGTCCTGGCCCTCGTCGTCTTATCACACAGCCGGACAGAAAGTGTTTGGTGAGGATGCTGCCCTGCTCAGGTGCTGGTAGTGGGTGGAATCTGGAGCTGGCTTTACACTGCAGCCTCTTACCTGGTGGGCCACGGTACCACCCCTCTACTGAGTTTTTACTGAGCAGATCTGTGAAGGTTTACTACATAACCAACCTCCCGCTCGCACAAAGGCAGCCTGGAGATAACAAATGGACTTCTGCACCCAACTGAAGGGTGTGTGAGCACACTGATATAAAGGCTGTCTGACCTATAAAGGGAGTATCATTCGTGCCATCAAATCTCTGCTGTCAGAGCAGGGAACTGCACCAGGAAACCTCTTCTCAGATGCTGAAATCTCCCCGCTGGCCCAGCAACAGACCAGATACAAGAACACTGCCATTATCATTACTTCAGGCTGAGAAAATTGAAACAAATCTTTTGAATTAACAGTCATCTTTACAAATAGCCTGGAGCTGCCAAGCTCTTGGATTTTCTTGAAACTCCTCTGAATTTTAAAGCTCATCAAGACTGCTGCTGGAGTGGGAGTGGATAATCCAGCCCAGGTAGTGTTATGGGCAAGAGACCCAGCAGGATGAGAGAACAGACATCAAACACCATGGCTGGTGGAAACTATTACACCCACTTTACGGAGTCACCAAACGTTACAGGGGGCACAAGGCTGTGGAAAAATCATGCCCAAAGGAAATTTAAGGCACCCAGGGCAGGACACGAGCAAGCTGCTAAAAACTTGTTTTTAAAACATGCCACCTACAGTGAATACACAGTTACCTGTTTGCATCCTGGTGTATGCAAATGCTGATTTTCAGAATTGTAAGGCCCACGTGGTTTGATCAGCAGTTTTACACTGCTCAGCCACGGCTGCTTTCATTATCTGCCACCCATCTGTACTGTTGGTATGCTTGGCTCTTTCACAGTGTTGATCATGTCTGATTTAACATGCCAGGTTACATTAACAGCTCTGAAACCCAAATGGCCACACAAGTCCTGAAAAAGCGGTCGGGCTGCTTTGCTGTTGTTACACATTATATTCCCCTTCTCATTGTCACTAAATCCAACTGGAGAAGCACTTCTAGGGCGACACCATCAGCCACCAGACACCCCAGGGCATCACAGCAGCCCGCAAAGCTGATACTTTCTGCCAGCTGACCAGCAGCTCTAAACTGTCCAGAGTTTGTAAGGTTCCTGGGCACCCCTCCTGACTTGTCTGTACAAGGAGTGAGGAAGAGGAAAAAAAATTTAGCTTTTCCTCTGGCTTCCAATTTAATGAAAGGCTTAAAAGTTCAGTGAATTCAGAGAATGTAACCTTTGGGGCTCTCATGAAGAACAATGAAAATAATAAGAAAATCTAATGTTTCTCATACAAGTATATCTCTTAAAGCTCTTACAAATCTTAGCTTTTTTGGTAGAAAAAATTTAAACCAGAGGCAGATCAGAGTCTTGTCAGCCTGCTATAAGATTAAATAGTCTATTAATCAAAAATCAGATTAACAACACTTTGATAAAGCTAATTATGTGAGGAAAGCCAGCTTCTTGTTGCATTGCCAAAATATTGGATATAATTTTTTTTTTCTTATTCATTGCATCATTTTAGACCAAATGTTTTGGCAGCTTAATTAGAGGCAGGTGGTGCCGTTGCCATAATTACATAGAAGTCCTCATATTTTGTCATCGTGCTTATTAGAGCCATCGATTCAGCAGGAAAGGGAAGCATCCTGGCCAACCAAATATTGCAGCAGTCTTTATGGGAAATGCAGTGCACCTTTAGATGAGAGCTGCCTGATTTAGAGGAAGCCAGATATTTTTTTTTTTCAGCTTTGGGACAGCACTGCCTTTTTCCAGTAGGAAACAGTTAAATGGAACTGAAAGCTCTCAACCCCAAATGAAACCCAAAACCACTGCAGTCAGTGGCAACATTCCCATTGACTTAATTGGGACCAAAACCCAGCTGGCTTTCCTGAACAGGATAAGACTGATTTATATAGGATGGATATGGGACAAGTCTACAAATATAACTGAGATCAGAATTTGGCTCATTAATCTCACAGGAGTTGGGCTGCCTGTGGCCAGGGAAAGCAGGGCTGGATTTGGCTTGCAGGACACTACAGGATCACAACCCTCAGCTTGCTCTGTTCTGAAAGGGGAGAACATTTTTTTCCATGAGGACCCAGTAAGGCTTGTGCTGAGGCTGTAAAGAGAGTGGTCATCTTCAGTTCAGGGTCACAAACAGTCTACAATTCATTTACCTGCAAGTCTGAAAAAGGCTGGTAAAGCTTCAACTGCTTTTGCCACCTTCTCAGAGCCTTGCATTGCACCAGCTGGTACGAATGGGAAATTCACATCTCATGCCAACCACATGGCTGGTTTTTCAGAGTGACAGAGCACTTGTAGAAGGCAGAGTTACAGTCTGTACATCCCTAGGAATCAAATGACCTCTCAGCCTTGGGTGGTCCTTCTGGGATAGGGAAATTGTGTCATGGCACACAGGGAAGTGGCTCAATCTGCATCACATCACGATTTTCAGCACCCCAGATGCAGCTCCATTCAGATGTACCAGGGCAGCAACCCAGACTAACAGCTCTGAACACACAGCATGCACCAGGGCTCATCCCTGCTGAAATGGATCTGATCAATACCTATATTTTTAACACCTTTGCCCTCTTCCCCATTTCTGCCATCCCATTTTTTACAACCACACAAATTGCCTTGTGACTGCGCCCCTTAGACTGAGCTCTGGGGTCTGTGTGTAGATCGTGTGTGGAGCTCCCTCTGATCTGGATATGGTGCTTCCAGCATTAGAGAGCGATTAATCAAAATCACTGCTATGGAATGTAAGTAATAAAGTTCTTTAAGCACCACATTTCCCTTAAGCCTTCTCATTTATCCCTGAGATCTTACACTGCCTGTTCAAAGTTAGTGACAGGACTCAAGTTCCCATCTGTGCTGGCTAATTTCTTGCTGATCTTAGAGGTTTTAGGCCATTCAATCTATATAGATCTTCTACAGGGAACGGGGCCAAGCTCACATATCTCAAAGAGGAGACAACAAAATTCACAGGGGAAAAATGCCCAATCCCCCACGACTCCTTCGTCACTTAGGAAACAATTTGAGGAAGTCAGTGCTATGCTTCCCTCTACTTCTTTGAATTTGGAGCCCACCTCCAACTTACATAAGAGAGGCAGATCAGTACCAGCTTAAGTGATGTTTTGATTCCCGTCTCAGGCTATTTCTGTGAGCCTAATTCTATTAGTGCAGAACTGATGGGAGCTCAGCTTCTTATCAGCAAAAAGATCAGGGTTTTCCCAGTTCATCTGGGCACAGTGCAGTCTTAAAGAACTGAATAAATTCCAGCATAATCGATACGTTTTATCTCCTTTCTAATGTATGCAACAATTTAGAAACCTTGTGGGTACTGTTATATTTAATGCCAATAACCTAGCAATAATCACCTTATAGCTGCAGCTTCAGTGATGTACTTAAGATGTCACCAAGTCTTGTAAAGTGCAATCAACTCAACAGCCTGAGTAAAAATATTACAGATTATCAGATTTTAGAGTGTTTTCTATATACACAGCTAATAAATGCTGAAAGGTATTAGAAAAGCACAGCAACAAATCAAGATTATGAGGCTATAAAAGACCTTATAGAAGATATTTTTGCAACTAAACAAAGCAACAAGTATGTCCTGGCCCCACACATAAACTCTGAAGCCTGCAATGAAGAGAAGAATCTCCTAAAATGAATCCATAGACTTTTAGGTTTTCAAGAAATAGGACAAGCTTGTTGACAGCGTTTACCTAAAATGAGGGCTCAGCCAAAAAAAAAAAGCAAGACCAAAATTTTGAGACCAAAATTGGTGTTTGTGTTCATTTGGGGAGAAGGCATGGGAGGACAAGACTGAGCAGTTGTCAGAATCACAGCTTGTTCTGTATTTCTGCATTTCTGGTTTGGATGGACTCCAAGCTCAAAATGAAAATGCTTTGCCCAGTACTACAAGGGAGTTTTAATCCACCCCAAATTTAGCAGCCACAGCATCTCTTCCCCTGTGGCAGTAAGCATTTAACAAAGAACCACTGCAGTCATTTCCCTCTTTTCCCAAATCCACCACACTGCAGAGAAAAATCTCGGTGTTTCATTTTTATTATTTTCCAAATGAAATGGCAGGGAAGTTTCCCCAAGGGAAAGCTGACCCCTCAGTCCCACAAGCTGGCTGGTTCAGCAGGCAGCTGAGGAGAGGGAAAACAACTGCGAAGGCTCCAGGAGGAAGAGCAATGCCCAGGAAAGGCTCAGCCTGTTCTCCCAGACACACTGGCACAGCTCCACTCGGGTGTCGTGCTGAGGCCAGGCTGGTTCAGGTGCTCCCAAGCTGTTGTCTGTGAATCCAGCCCGGGTAAATTCAGATGCTCCCCTCTGCATGTGCACACAGCTGAACGCCTGCAGCCAGAGCAGCCACGGTGGGGAGTGGGTAAAGAGCTTTGGGAACCCGAGCTGAGGGGAAACAAGTCTGTAACTCCTTTAATTTCTGGGGAGAGGAGAAAGGAAACATCAGTACCCTGCACAATCACAGCTGGGTGGCACATTCCTCGCTACGGCATTTTGCTTGCTTTAATTACCCAGACCTTTTCTATTTAAATTAAAGGGGTTTCCTGGAAATGGAAGAACTGCAGACACAACTTAAGATTTTTTTGGTAGGTTTTAAGATGTGACTTGCGACAGTCACAGCCAACCTAGTGTAACAGGTCAGAAACTCTTCACAAAAAGCTCTCAGCTTGTTTGGACAACCAAACCTTTGAAACATTTGAATTTGTAATTGATGGAGAACCCAGCCCCTTTGAATACTCTGATCGGCCCATCTAAAATAGCACATCTCTATTTTCTCACATTGGAAACTTCCCAGATATAAGTACTTTTTGCTCAATAGACACGTGGAAGCCCAGCCAGCAATAGGGCTGATTTTCCATGGAAGAGTCAGAAGCAAACGCAAACATTGTGCTGAATCCATGAAACACCCAAGTGAACCACAATGTTTGTTATCCCTCTGTCCATTGAGGTTTGGAACATGGCACTTTCTGAAAAGCCCACACATCAGTGCAAGTTACTTTGGACTGATTCTAAAACCATAAATTACTTTTAGAAAGAAAGACTCCAATGAAGAGAATAATTTTGTATGAAAACACATCTTGCCTTGCATTCACCAGGGCTCGTGGGTTCCAGCTAAGCTCAGCCCTGGGTCTTCAGTCTCTGCCTGAACTACACCAGAGGAGCACCTGAACCCAGCTCTTTCCCACCGCTTCCAACTTATTTCTAGTTTCAATTTTTAGCAACGCCTGCAGTGCCCTATGAAATGTCTGGTTTCCCCTGGCCATTATGACACCTGTGCTGTGTAAGTTTGGATGGAAGGTGCTTTTATCTGAAAACCAATCAAAGCAAAACAATCCCTGCCAGTTTTATTCACTCCATGTTTTATAGGAAGAGAGAGGCCAAAGGATGTGTTGCTTTGGCGATCCTTATTTCTCCTTAGATAGCTTGAAGAAAATTGATCACAGCCAGTCTGCAGGTGTGCTGTGGGTTATATCACCTTTGCTGCTACGGAAGAGATATTCCATGACTTAGTGTAATGGTCTTATCATTAGTATTCACCCTTTCATCATTCACTATTGGCTTTTATGCTGGTTGATTCACCCCCTCCCTCCAAATAAGCAACAATAAGGAACACAGGCTTCTCCTTGATTAAACCTTTGTCACACTGGCAGCTGTTTGCTCATCCCTACCCAATCCCAGTGGCACTAGGGACTCATGGGAGGATGCAGGAGCCATCATCTCCCTTCCTGTTGCAACCTGCTCCCTCAAGAAGAGCCAGCTGAAGGGGTTGCAGGGTGCATGGGTTCGATTGTGAATGCAGGTTGCTTCTGATCATGCCACTACAAGTGGTGCTGAAATAGCCACAAAGAGGGGGAAGATCTTTAAAGTGTGCTCGGGTCTGGTGTTTCACTGTTTAAGTCAAAACGAATTAAGGCCATTCTTGATGGTCCACCTGTTTTTTCTGATAGTTTTCTTTGCTGCTATCCTGGTCCAGTGCTCCTTGACAGAGATAATACAAGTTCACAGGACACAAATGCCCATGACACAGGAGAGGCTCAGAGGCATCTGCTTGTTGGAAAAATAGCACAGACCCGGCTGCGACAAAATAAGCCCCTTTCCATAGCAAGCTGGTGTGGGGAGATGGGAAAGCTTCAGAGCTTTCTGGATTTGCTGAACAAGGGTGTTACTCAGCAGCCCCCTCAGATTTCAGGGAATGGATGCTACTCCTGCAGCCACAAGCTTGAGGAAGCATGGAGTCACTTTTGACAGGGACTGCAGTCCTGGATGGGACAACCTGGCTGTCCCATTACCCCAAACACTGTCTCTGAGTGTTTTATACTTCGCAGCTTTCAGCTGTACTTCAAAGGCTTTGACTCTACAATCCTTAATCAAGGAAATCAAAAGGAATTTTGCTAGATTAAATCAAAAGCAGATTTACAGGATTAAAGACTGTAGAATCAGGAATTCAGGTTGAAAAGGAGAGACTCTGAAGCGCTCAACGTACAGTAAAGAAATATAGTTTTCCTTATATGTCTGGGCCAGGAATTTCCAAGAGGTGTGATGCAGGAAGGCACCTAGATCCCACTGAAATTCCTGGGAGCCTGGCACCTAATTGCATTAGGGCACTTTAAAAATCTCAGTCATGCTTATTAACTGTCTGTCATAAAATTTAAGCGATACATTTGCCCTTCTGTTTTACAAGGCAATAACCCAATTAATGTGTGGATAAACTAGGAGGCCAAAGGGAATTGGATTATGTCTGAGGAAAACAGAGGAGCAATTAAAGTATCACTATTAGAGGAGACATTGAATTACCATAGTAATGAAAACATTCCTCCCTGTTTGGGAAATGGGGACTAGGTCTCCAGTTTTGTGTCTGGGGATTATAAGCATCAAGAGCCCCTTGTAATAGTCTGTCAGTTGACATCACAGCCACCATTTCATTTGTTGGCCATACAGGGAGATGGAAAGAGTAGGGATGAAAAGAGGAAAGATTCTTGCACCTCTCTCTGCCCCAAAGCTGCACCTTCCCACCAACATCAGCCTCCCTCTCACATCCACACCCAGCAGCTGCGGCTCTCCTGCTTCCAAACAGTCCTTCAGGTTTGAGTTCAAGTGAATGTTTTAGTTAACAGAGAGCAACTTCTACCTGGAGCAATCTCCTTAAACCAACGAATGCAACATTGGTCAGGATTTGCCCTCAGAATTAGAAAGGTGCCTCCAGGAAAACGTAAGAGTGTCTTACAAACCCACAGAAAACTATAACCATAAACCAAAATGCCTTGGAGTAACAGAACAGCCTTATTTTGCCCAGCCTGCCAAGCCTATGGCAGGCCTGCAATTCCAGTCCACAGGCCTGTTTGGCTTTACCAAGAAACAAGTGAACACAATGGTTATTGCCAGTTTATGGCTTCTCTTCCCCTGATGTGCAAGTGCCAGGGTCAGGCTTACAGCTCTGACAGCAATATTGGTGTGCACAATGGTGGAAAATGAGTTATTACTTGGTGTAAGAGGATGGCTTCTGAAATCAGGATGATAATGCTTAATTGTGTACTTCACAGACTCTGTTCCCCAGAGTCATAAGGATGCAAAACTGGAAATACATTAGCAAGAGAAAGAAGGACTTCCATCCCTCTTACGGCTTTGTTAAACCTCTGCATTTTGCATTATCCTTTCTGGGGATGTGAGTTTAGTCCTGGGAATATTTAACAAACTGACAAGCTAACGAGTTTTGCCAATGAATAGGATTGCAGATTTGAGGCTAAGGGAGGGTTTGTTTTTAATTGAGGATTTTGATAAAGCCGTTTTCAGTTGTGTGCTAAAAAGTACTTGCTCGTACACCAACGTGGATTATTTGGTTGCTCAAGCAGAAAAGTAGTAGCAGAAAATTACTACTCATACACCAACATGGATTATTTTATTGCTCAACCAGAAAAGTAGCAGCAGTACTCCTAACCCACTTGTGTTAGCAACACTATAGCAACCATAGAGGGACCAGCTGAGATCAAGTGTAAACTAGTTGGCAATATTTTTTGTCTACGTGGGTTTTTAATTTGCTTGGAGGCTTATGTTTGTCTGGGTTTTTTGGTTTTGTGGGGTTTTTTTATCATTTGTTTGATTGGGTTTGGGTTTTTTGTTTTTGTTTTTGGGTGTTGTTTGTTTTTGTGTGTATGTGGGGGGGTTGTTTGTTTGGATTTTTTTGTTGTTGTTATTTTTGTTTTAAATAAACAGGAGCTCATTTGGATCCCCACATCCCAGGCAGGACTTCCGTGGCAGTAGCTCAATCTGTACTAGCACTTGTACAAGTAAACCTTGAA
The DNA here is from genome assembly GCA_013396775.1 of Cephalopterus ornatus. Lineage (NCBI taxonomy): Eukaryota > Metazoa > Chordata > Aves > Passeriformes > Cotingidae > Cephalopterus > Cephalopterus ornatus. Next base: position 169,138 of record VZRE01003851.1, on the reverse strand, counting down.
ATGCAAACTAGAGTAGAAGAGAGGCAAATTTCTTGCTTAAAATCCAAGCTAAACAAGAACTGTATATGAATAATACTAAAAGTCCAAGGCAAACATTCCCACTAAGTCTCTTCCACGGAACGTGACGCATCTGTAAACAGACTTTCCCATCTGTATGCTGTTGGGAGATGAAATGTGGGCTTCTCAGGATCCCCAAGCCTTACAGCTGAATGAAGGCTCTCTGTACTTCAAATATTTATAAGACTCTTTCCCTATTTTTAACTATCCCTGTTAAACTCTTAAACCTATCTTCCCAATCCACACTGATTAACAGCAAAAGTGTCTTTAATCACACGTAATCTAATTGAATGCTTCCAGTATCCATGCCTGTAAACCATGAAGCAAGCTAACATCGCACACACGTTGCAAAAATAAAGGTATATTGCCACCCTTCCAGAGATAGCTCAGATCTGCTCCCAGCACAGCATACCTGCTCCACAGATCACACTGCTCACCTGGAATAATCTCACAAAAACTAAGCCACTTCACAGTAACACAAATCTTCCTTGCTAGCTCCACTTCCCAGTGTAGGAGCCAATAGCTGAGACACTGTCTCTGAAGGCAGAAGTCCTGCTCTGTGCCTTGCCTCAGCTCTGACATTCATTGGAACTTGTGCTCAGCCAACCCGGTGGCAATTCTGCCAAAAAACCCCACCCCAAAACAACCCACAAACCAAAAAACACACACAAAACCCCCCAACCAAACAACAAACAAAAACCCCACATACAAACGGGTCCAGCTCTGTGCAGGGTCCAAAAATCACCAGATCCAACATAACATGGGTAGAGAGAGCAGAAGGGACCAGGGCAGAGGCCAAGCAGTCCTTTCCTGATTGGCACCAGTGGGTTGGACCAAGGAGAACCTGCCCCCTCCTTTCACATGTGGCAAAAACACACACAGAGACATCCCAGGCACTTGCCCTTGTGCCAGTCTTGGCAAACAAACATAAACTGCTTCTTACTTGAGATGCCCATCAGTGAAAACCCACAGCTGATGCCCAGTCACTGTGTTATGCCGACTGCAGGCTTCATTCCTGAGCACTGCTCCATCCCAGGGCTGTGCCCCGTGGAGCCTGGCCCTGTGCTCCTGGAGACAGACGTGGCAGGAACTCAGCCTCTCCCCGAGCCAGCAAACACCACAACAAAGATACTGGTCTTGCTCTGGAGCTGCTGGCTTTGTCCTTCATATTTAAAAGTTGATTTGATCCCACAGGTTACAGCGTTTGAGAAGGCTGCAGGGGATGCAGAAGCACTGGGAGAAGCCATTCCTGAAGATGCCTAACCAGAGCCGAGTGATGGCTATTGAGCAATAAAGACAGAAGCTGATTAATTATTGAGGGACAAGAAGCCTTTTTAATGCAAAATTTCCTTATCAAAAAGAAACCCAACCCTGTATCACCCACTGCAACCTAGATATTTGAGCACTTTATCTGGTTTTAACCAATGCCAGTTACTATGAACGCATCCACTGTTCCTGAACATCCATCAAATTTTGGATCCAGTTGCTGCAGTGAGACCATTACCAGTGCAATTAGCCTGGGCATGTGCACACCAGCTCCAGTGTCCCAAGGCAGACATAAAAGACCGATGGTCGTAGAAGCAGCCAAACAAATTTTCTGGCTCATTTGATTTTAAAGCGTGCAACAGGAAGATCTGAAAGGACATTTATTTTTCCTCAAATTGAAATGCTTTTAATCTTCCTTGGAAAGGAAGTTTCTTCAGATTCATTCCTTACTTTCTTCTTTGCTTCCCCTCCAACAGCTGCCCCTCTGCTATTTTAACAAGCTCTCAGTCTCTTAACACTTCATTGCGTTCAAACATTTCTTAACAAGTGCCTAGAGAGAAAACAGGAAGAAGAAAAATCATTTTTTTCAGTCCATTCCCTAGCCAAACTCTTACATTTTAACTGCACTTAAGCTGAAAATTCATTAGCAAATTATGGGTAAAGGATTCAGAGTAAGATTCAAAGCAGCTTTCTCAGAGATGATTCCCTGCAGTCTGGTTATTGAATATAAACATTTGCCCTTTGAAAACACTTCTAAAAAAAAGCTATTCCTCTGCAACAGCAACACTTTTCTTTAAATGGTTAATATTAATAATTCACTAGCACTGAAGGGATTCCAGCATTTTATTTCATTTTTAAGCTAGAGCTTTGGTTTTATTTTCAGGGCTTTGAGTCAGCCAGAATGTAACTGAGATTATGTTCACATAACAAGACAAAGATCATTCTGTGGTTAAGACCCTACTAATACCCAGGAGCTGTAAGTTCAATTCTGCTTCTGGAGTACTTGTGAGACCCTGGGGAAGACATTTAATGTGCTTGCTTTCAAAGGCACGTTTTCCTCCACCTTTCCTGTTAGATGATAAATAGAGCTTAATAGTAAACCAGACTTTAACAAACGAAACAAAGCAAAGAAAACAACAATAAAAAAATTTCCAGGACCATTCTTGGCCAAGACCCCCAGCCTTTTAATGAAATTGAAAACTTCTATTATTTATTCAGTTTACAGGGGATTTCGGAAAGACTGGGGCTTCTAAGAAAGCAGGAAACAGTGGTTGTTCAGACATGGATATGCTGTCAGAAGTCTGGGAAGTCAGATCATTTCCACAAAACCACTCAGGTTCAATAACTGGAAAAATTCCTGCTCAAGAAATTCCCCGTGAGTCTTGCATACAAGTTCCAACCATAGCTTCTTCAGGCCAGAGATGAACTCTAATTACCCACATGTATAGGTATTTTCACCGGGGATGCTTGCCGTTGGTTGATAGCTCCACATGCTGAACGATCACGTGTGCCTGAGGAGGGACAACGTTTTTAATATGCAAGATTTCAGGAGGAACTTTTTGGCAGAAGCCACTCTCGAACATCTCACGCACACGGCAGAAGCTGCTGCTTCCTGTAATAATTGGGAGCGAGAGGAGCTGATCCTCTGCCCCAGGTGCCTGTGTACAAGCTCCTGCCAGATCAAAGCAGTCACCCACGGAGGCTGAGGGGAGAAGGTGGCTCCTGGCACTTCCCAGAGGATGTGCTGGGGCATGCCTTGCGTTTGGTCAGGACCCAGCACGTACCTCTGATGTGTGATAACAGCCAGGCAGGTAAAAGCTAACAAGAAATAGCAGAGGTGAGAAAGGCAGTTACAAATCCAGGGTAAGTTGAATGGAACAACTTTTGCGCTTTTCTAGGAGAGCCCAGACACCTCTCAGGCATGAAATGGTCCAGAGAAAGGCAGAGCAGCACAGGATCCAGAAACCTGTGGACAGTTAATAACCTTGGAGGTAAGACAAATGACCTGAGAACTGAGACAGCTGTGGCTGGGGCAGGGGATCAGGAGGAGATGGTTGAAATACAGGCCAAAAAACACCCCTTTCATACACACAGAGGAGGAGCCTTTAGGGTAGCAGCTCCTTGGAGCTGAGGCGGTGGGACCATAGATGGGTGTAATTGTGAGACCATAGATGGGTGTAATTCATTACTGACCAGGCTTTGTAGCCCTCAAGACAACAGACTGTTACCACTGTCACCAGTGTCTGGAGTATTGCAAGCAAACTGCATGTGAGCAATGTATTTGTTATAAATTTAGTATATTTGCATCACATTGAGCTTTCTTCCTAATGACAGAGACCTGGTAAACCCCTCAGGTTTTGGAGGTACTTTCTGCTTTAAAATGGTGACAGACAGCACAAGGCTGAGCCTAACCATCATCCACACTGCAGATCATGTGTGAACTTCAAAGGTCTAAAAAAATAATTATAGTCCATCTTCTCTCTCATATTTCATATGTCATTCTCCTAACTCAGGTATTGGCAAAGACAAGAAACAATTCCCTCTACCAATGTTGTAAGATATCATTTGAATAATCTTTATTAAGCTTTGAGGAAGGGAAACTTTCTGCCTGGTTACTCGTATTTGAAGTCTGAGATACTTCAGTGTGTAAGATTCATACTTATTTTCCACTTACAGGCTCATAGCACAGAGATTTCAGGAAAAAAATAAAGTCACTGAATACGTGAAGTCAGTTTTCTTCTCTCCATTTCACAATTATTGTTAAGGAAAACACATCCTCGTTGGATTTTTAAAATAAGGCTTAAATAAGCACAGTAAGATTGTTCAGGGGGTCGTATTTGTGCGTGCTGTACGTGTTTGAATGGCTAAAATAAGCTATTATGTAGAAATCAATGTTGTTATGCACCTAGCAGAAATCTAAAATAACCAACTTGACCTGATTAGAATGGGTTTATATTTGCAGTATGCCCTCAGCAAGCTTTTGCTCACCTTTGACTTTACAAGGAAGCAAGTACAATAAGATTGGAAGATGTTCCTTTGAAACCTTTCTGTGTAAGGGAAATCGAGATCTTAAATTCCCTAAAATAATTTAATAAATGTTTAGGCTGCTTGTGAAGATTCTTATTTCCTAAATAAATTATTTCCTGCTCATCTCAAAGATTGCTTTGATAGATAGAATATGACTATTGAATGCACTTGTTAACATCTATGAATCAGCCTTCAGTTTGTTTAAATGTTGGTTTAACTTTCTTAATCCTTCAAATACCACCAGCAAGTCTGATGATTTTGGCCATCAGCATCATCTCCAGGGAGAGGAGGGAGGAAGGCAGCTTGACAATGTGGTTGGTAAATAATGGCACTAGATCATCCCTGCCTTTGATACTGAAAAATTCCTGGTACAACTGCCATTGTCACAGCTTTTTTTTTTCCTGTTTATAAATTGTGATATCCTGACAAACTTCAATTTCAGACACAGAGTTACAAAAGAGTCCTAGAAGACTATTCTGCATGAGCACAAAACTAATTATAACCTTGGCCTTGTCCAAATAGCTTTTAAAACACAGCTTTTAAACCACAGAATAAATTTGTCTGAAAGGAAAATGATTTTTTAAATAACAAGATGTCTATCATACAATTTTAACAAACTTCACACAAGAGCATGCCAACACTTTTCTGAGCCATATGTGGGTTTCTGTTGTCAGTTAAAAATCTTGACTACCCCATGCAGCAACTACTGAATAAAGCTGTTTATACTATAGAAGTAAACAGAAAAATTTTGGATGATTCTTTGCATTTCATTGTTATTACCAACTTAAGGCTCTTTTAAGCACATTAGAAGTTTGTATTATTCAAAAACCATCAAGTTTTATGAATAGAAACAGGCAGAGCATTTAATGTGATCTTTTGAGCCAGCACAGCTGTAGTGACTACAGAGCTAATGCTCCTCAAGCCAAGAGCCGTCTTTCCATGTTGTGATTATACAGTGCCTCATACCAGGAATTTATCCTGAAACCCCCATCTCCTCTGATGGAGGAGTTTAACTTTTAGGACCGATCTGACACAGGGCTGACCAGCCCCATTTTCCCCTGAAGCAAGTTTCTGCGACCCTTGTGTCCCAGGAAGGCTGAGGATTCAAACTTGCCATCCCAGAAAAATCCTGAAAATGAGCTATCCCGGGGTGTCAGTTCCTTATTTCAATCTCCATCATCAGAGAAACAACAGCAATGGGCCAAAACCACAGCTCACTTGCACTGAGAGCTGAAAGCCACAATCCAGCTGCTTTGGCTGGTGCAGCCCTTTACTATCTCTGGAATTCCCCAGGTGCTGCTCTCGCCGTGGAGCAGGATGAGCCTGAGCAGCTTGTTTGTGCTCAGCTTAACACTCAGCACACGGCCTCCCCAGCACGGAGAGAGCCAACTCATCATCTCATTAAAATCCATTCAGAAAAGTGACCTAAAGAAATTCCATTTTCCCTCTAAAGTTCGTTATCTGTGCTCCTGTTTTCCTGGGAAAGCTCAGCTCATCTATAGGAGGTCTCTGAGGGTGCATCCAGAGCACTGGTGCAGGTGGCACTGGTAGCTGCAGAGTGGCACCTTAAGTCACAATCCTGGCAGTGTCAGAGACAGCTGCCACAGCACGGATGAACTTTCCAAACTCAAGGGGTTTTGCAGTTAGTGGTGGGATTTTAGCAGAAGCCACTCCTCTGCATCGGTGCTCACCTCAGATGTGGGGGCAGAGTTCTGCTGCAGCAGACAGGGCTGAGATTAAGCGGAGCTTTTAAAGGTCTCAGCCTGTGTTTTGTAGGATGAGAGTACTGGGATTAGCCTCCTGGTTGATTCCTGGCTCTGCTGCCAGTGTTTTTCCTGTTCTAACTATGCCCTGTGGTTTCTGGGGGATGTGAACGGGTCTGACCTGTGCTGGGCAGTGGTTCTTGTCCCAGCTCTGGTCAAAGCTACAGAAAGGACCACTCCTAGTTACCTTCTCGGGCTGGGTCTAATGTTTCTGAGATGCTGCCGGAATTCAGATGCTTTCAAAACAGGAGCACCTGAGAGGCCACTTCCAGGCCTCCCACTGACATTTTATGTGCTTGGTCACAAAACCTCCTTCCACCACGGGCCCCCCCTCCTTCTCCAGGGCCCAGCTCAGTGCTTTGCCACAAGACTGCCCTTCCTCACTTCCCCATATCTTCTTTTCCATCCTCAGAAATGCAGCTGCTATGAACTTGCAGCTCTGTGCAGCCTGTGTGCACCATAAGCATGTTTTTTTTTAAATGCCAGCATTATAGCAAGGGTTTTACACTATACAATGGATGTTGCAGTGGAAAATGGAAACTTAAAGAGTTACTATTTCAAATTCCTCTCTTGAACTGCCAAAATCACTCCAAATTTTCGCTTTTCAAAGAATCTGCACTGACAACAGCTTCCTTCCTTTAAAAAGGAATATAATTTTTTTATCAAAACCTACTAAAATGCGAATCAATGAATCTTTGCTATTTTGGAGAATGATCGTTATGAGTTGACAAACAGTCTACTCACCATCTGAGAGAGCTTGTCACAACACACATAAATTAACCCTCCCCCCCACACAAAGTACGGTAATCTAAAAAAAATGGATTTTTCCTTTCTTCAACTACAGCCCATGGAGAATTATCTTCTTTGCAGAGCTTCTTGTGATGTATTGCTGCTCAATCATGCATGCACCTTTGAAACAGCATCACAAGTTCTCCCTGACAGAAAGGAATGTGTTCCTACTCCAAGGTTACCTTTGTTCAAAATATACAATAGAAACTAGATGCTAATGAGAAAATAAATGCACAGTGCAGTCTTTGGAAATGGCAGTGCTGAAGCTATCACCTTGCCTGAAGCAATAAATTCCAGGCGAGAATAGACGGTATTTTTAAAATTTATCACCTCACAGACTAGCAAGCATTCATTGATTATATGTTTTTCTTTGAGTAATTGCCAATATCATTAATATGTTCAAAATTACACTTAAAAAGAAAACAGATCATGAAGTGTTTTTACAAAGTGCTTTTACAAAGGAGAGTATGTATGAAAACAAAGACTAAAATTCTCTGCCAGAGGAGAATCTTGACACGTCCTCAACTTCAGTTAGCCAGGGCAAGCATAGTAAGGAAATAAGATTGCTGCTGAAGTTAAGAGCAGTGAGAGATCAGGGAGAAGTCCCTGGCCCACAGCTGGGTCAGACATCACCCTCATGTGGGACCCAAGTCCCCCTCAGTGGTCCCAGCCCACAGCCCCTGTCCAGGACCTCATGGAGAAACAGTGCAGAAGTTCTGCAAGTGCTTCCAAAGCAGGAGACAGCTCATCTCCCGCCTGCTCCCTCAACATTTAATTGAAGAAAATTTTGTTTTTCTACCACAACCTAATTTAATCCAGTTAGCTTAATGATTTTGGGGCCCTTCTTCTCCTTCGTTTGGTACAGAAAAGCCAGAATAAAACTCTCCTTCAGAACCGTTCCCACAATAGCAACCCCTGAGCGTTTAACACTTTGCCAGCTCAGCCTTGGATTGAAAGCCAAGCCAAGGGCAGGGCATAGCAATGGCTCAGTTCCCAGTTGCTACCAGGAACACCACAGGAAAAAAGTAAGGAGAGGAAAGCACCTTATTTTCTCACTTGCATTCCAGTGATGTTCCCTGGTCTCTGCTACACCAAGGCATGACATGACAACCACGTGCCTCCTTCTGGCTGTCAAAGAACTGACTCTTGAGTGGTATGGAAGATAGAAGTTAAAATTCCAGATCGAGCAGGCTCCTCACCTCTGGGAGAATTGAATTAACAGTATTTCCCAGGGGAAGGGCTTGCCCTGCCTTCTTTAGGAAATTCTGGAGGTGTCCTTGTGTGAGGAGACAGGCACAAAGGCAGAGAGAGTCTGTGTGGAAGCCTGACTTCATAACTCTGTTTTACTCTAATCAGAAGGACCCTTTCTGATCCTCCGCATGCCCCGCCCACTTCACCAGGGCTTTTAGAATCAAAATGAGACCTGGATTAGCATTTGTGGCACCTACCTATGTCATATTTCTCACATTGCCACTGTGTGTTTCTGCCAAGATGTTTAAATCCCATCTCAAAGAGGCAGCAAAACCAGAAAAGCTCTGGATAGGAATGACAAATTTTCCCCCACACAACATTACAGATAAGAAATAAGCTGCTCATTTATCGATTGTCACCATTGTACCAATGCTAAAACTCTTTAATTTCTGAATATCATCGTTAAACATGTCCTGAACAATTAACTGCTATAAAAAACCAAAATAACCAGAGCACAGCGCAGATAAGAGAAGTATCTTTGTTGAAGAGGAGCCTTAAGAAATCTAGAGAACATTAGATATATATCACACACATTCTAAATTTAAGTTCGAGGGTAATTATTTTAATGTGGAACTTTCAATCACTGCTCACCCTACAGAGCTTCCCCATGGATCTGAGTTTGAGTAATGTAGCAATGACAGCATTACCACTTGCAATAGAAAGAATCATTACAGCATCATTATCAAGAAATTACTCTTGCAATTAGTAATAATTCCCACATTCCCAGTGAAATAAGTAACACTTTCCCCGATAATTCCCACATTCCCAGTCAAATAAGTAACACTTTCCTTATTAATTTCATTTTCCCTGTAAGTCTAGAGTAAGCAAGTTTTCTTATCACTGTGTTTTAATACACCTGTCTGCTCCTTTGTCTAAATAGTTCTTAATCCTCTACTTTTTGAAGACTGCTGTGTCTACTCAGATAATTTCACAAGGATCAAACTACGTGGTCTGTCAGGTTACCAGGCAGGTAAAAAAAATGAATTCCTCATGTTTGACCTGGTTCTACAACGTACTCTAAATGGAAATCACGCCCTTCAGATGCATTTACAATAGGAGGAGATTGATGACTGAGGACAGTGTAAAACATCAGCCTGTGTACATCCAGTTGTTTGCAGTGGCTCCTAACTACTACTGATGAGTAACAGCTCACAAGTGCTGCTGTGTAATTACTGGGAATACATTCCCATTTGCACAGGTTGATCCAAAGCCTGTTCAAGCCTCCAGAAGAACAGACCAAGTTCAAAGTTAGCTCAGGCCCAGACAGTCTGCAGGAAGGGTTTTTGTTTGCCTCTTTTTCTGAGTGCACACAATCCTCCAGGGAATCCCAGGTAGTCAGGTGTTCCACCCTATTTTATCAGCCCTTCCATCATGGGCTACCCCTTCAGATGGAATTTCAAGGAAGAATTTAGACCTGCAAATTTTATAATATCATAGAATCTTTAAGGTTGGAAAAGACCTCCAAGATCGAGTCCAACCACTGACCCAGCACTTCCAAGGCCACCACTAAACCATGTCTCTACATCTTTTTGAACATTTTCAGGGACATGGATTCCACCATTTCCCTGGACAGCCAGTTCCAATGCCTGACCACAGTTTCAGTGAAGGAATTTGTCTTAATATCAAAACTAAACCTCCCCTGACACAACTTGAGGTTTCTTCTTGTCCTGTTGTTTGTTATCTGGGAGAAGAGGCCGACTCCCACCTCTTCTCAGGTAAATATGTGCATGAGGAATTTCTATTGCAATGAACCATTAAAGCTCTAGAACATTTCCTTTCTCAAGACAAGGAGTCTCTCTCTTACCAGCACAAAACAAGGAGGCAACACAGTGCAGAGGAAGGATGAGAGTTTTTCCTTGTACTTTCAGTGACCCCACTGGCAGAGGTTAACTTACAGAAATAGTCTGACGTTCTCTGGTTGCTTATCCTGGGCAGGAGTTTGACAGCTCACTCAGATGAAGTTTTTCACGCAAAGTTCTCCTGCACCATACCACGCCACATCAGTCCTACTGAAGAAACTGCTGCAGAATTCGAAACACTGCACTCCCTGTGTACTGTAAGTACCAAAAATGCCTGTAGCCAGTCACTCTCCCACCTCAGGCATCAGGGAATGCCACAGCACGTATGTGTGCTCCGTTCCTCTTGGCTGTGATGTGCAGCTTTTCTCCACAGCAGGCCTAAGGAGAAAGTGCTGAGCACAGCCCTACATTTGAGACCCTGGCTCCTTTGTACGGGGCCTAAGTGGGAGTCAAAATCTCACCTTAGATATTGATGCTGAATTTCTGAAATACTTTTGTAAGTTCTAAGCATGCAGAGTGAACAAAACAACCAACCTTATGACACTGCCTGTGAGCACGTTGGATGGATGTGCCAATCTTATGTATAATTCTATTACATTCCTCTCTATCCCCCAGCTTAACTCTTTGCAGAAGCCTTCCTTGGTGACATCTTACAGCTGCTTTATATGAAAGCTGATGAATACATTCATTGTTCTTACACAACTCCAAGGCATATAATTTCTTAGTAAATCAGACCTTCAATACACAGAGGAAAACACTGCAAAACAGTACAAGGCAGAGGAAGTAGTACTTGGATTACTATCAATAATTTAATAGAAACCATTGGTTAGTAAATCTGCTGATGTTCCTCATGCAGATTTTCCCCACTTCACTGATGTTGCACAGTCTCTTTATTTCAGCTCATATTCCCTTAGGACTGCAGAGAGTCTCTTGAGCCACCACAACAATTCTGCTGTTATGTGCTCCAGTGTTGTGCAATCCTTTAGATACTAACCAAAAGCCAATTTATGTGTATTTTAGGTGCCTTGCCTGCATACTGTGTGCCTTTTCCTGATCCCTGCAGCTCTCATATTTGGAAATCTCACACTCAAACTAAACTTATCTCAACTGGACTGCAAGTTTTCCACTCTAGTGCCAAGAATAGAAGTACCATAGCTGCTATGGTCCAGGAGTAGAAGAAAACCAAAGCCTGCAGGGAGAGGTAACGTATTTTATTAAATTGATTTGTAGAATGGGAAAGCAGTGGGCAAACTTAGTGATGCATAGGCCAACAACAGAACTCTTCTCCTTCCTGCTATCTATTCCTCTTGTGTTTATAGCCAACAATCATATTCTGTCCTCAGTTTTCATGTCACGAACCAAAAGGCAAGCTGTTCCTCCTGTGAGAGCCTCAACCTCCTGTTTTAGGATTAGAGATTCCTGTTCTTCATAACAAGATCGTCAGCCACAGCATTCCTCTTCTAGACTGGGATGAAAATCTACCAATCTGCTCTTTCAGTGTGCAAGAGACAGCCCAGGGCCCACCAGAAGAATTCTACCTGGAAGAACTGGAATTTCAAGCATCCTCTGAAATGATTTTTTCCCCTCCAACATTTGCACAGTCTTATCACAAAGGAAAATCATGACATGTTTACATTAACAATTCTAATATCAGTTACAGATGCGTGTTGTTTGAGCCGAGTGATGATTTCCATTGCATGATACTTAAAACAGCCCTGAGTGATTTGCTTTTGCTTCTTAATAGTATTCATAATTAGAGATCCACTTCTTGCTTCTCTCATTGTGAAAAACAATGATTCTCAGCTTTAGCATTGATGGAAAGGCGTGGTGAAGGGCTTGTAACAAAAGTGATTAATGATACAAGTAGGAATTCTGTCCCCACATCACTTCTACAAATGAATATGTAGCTTCCTTCATAGGAAGTTCTCATTCCCGGATGATTCTAACTCATTGTGCTTTGTAAAGCCCTGAGGTCAGGTAAGTTTTTTTGCTACAAGTGAATGAAAAAAACTTGGCATTCTTCCAGTCATAGTAAAATGAAAAACACTGAGATCTCTCAGAGCAATTTGTTCTAGCAGAGTGCTCAGGCTATGGGACTTGAGCACAATCCTGCAAGTCAAAGCTCTGCAAACAAAGCCCTGTATTTATAGCAGATCTCCTCCTCCCAGTGTTGCAATTCTGGTTCAGAAGTGTCATACAAGGATCCAGCTCTGCTCCTATTTCCTACTCCTGTGAAGAGCAGTAGTGTTCATGGCACCACCCTCCCCAGAATCCCGGAGCCCAGGTGGAAGGAAGATGGAGACTGTGCTTTGGATCAGGCTTCTCTTCTCAAAGAAAGCAAAGGAAGCCCTCACCCAAAGAAGTGTGAAACAGTAGCCTCAGTGGCCACTGATTTTAGCTCCAGAACAAGCTGAACTTGCCTGCCCCAAAGCTCAAGCTAATAAATCTTATTACAAAGCACTTGGTTGTCTGCAATCAGAGGAAACCATCACTGCTCTGCAATTGTCTTTTACAGCTCCAGCACTGGGGGAGAAGGGGCTGAGAAGGGTTGGAGACTGTTTGTTGTCATATTTGTGTAGCAAGTATTTTGTTTACAGGGGCAATCACTATGCTCAGCAGGCCAAGTACGGTGTAAAGATCATAAGAATTTGCCATGAATTAAAAATGAACAATAGTTAAAGATGCCATTTCCCTATTCTCTCAGCAGCATGCAGCACAGCAAGGTAACTTTTCAAAGAAAGCCTCATCAGTTCTGACACTTTATAAAATGCAGAGCATGACCTCCTCAGCATTTACATAGTTCACTGATCAATTAGGATGCAGCACTAAACAGCAGTGCTTGGAACACAGATATTCTCCACCTTGGCCCTCTTTGACCTCCTCATGCAGTAATGAATTTTCTTCCTGCTTGCCCTGCAGAATGGATCAACCTTAATTATCCCTCTAAAGACCAGCGTTGACCCAAATTTATTAGAAAATTGAGGGACTGTCATACTAAACTAGAAGTCTGATGTCACATCAGCACAGTTACACATCTCTGCAGCCAGGACTGCAACGTGAGGCTCTCCCAGACCAAAACGCAGCCTTGCAGGGAACCAAGAGCCCAACGCTGTCAGCACTTTGCTGTTCTGCTCTGGTCTGCTGTGGGGTCCCACAATCCTTCAAAGTCCAACCAGATCTCGGGTCTCACTAGAGCTGCTGAGTGCCATGAAGGTGAAAAACAGCGTCTACAAAAATCAACCTTCCTGGGCATCAGGATGCGCCCACCCACAGGCACGGTGCACTCGACTCACGGAATGGGAGCCTGAGGTCCACAGCACTGGTTTGGCATTGGGAGACCAGGGCTCAGAAGAGACCTTGAACAAGTCATTTGCCTCCTCTGTAACACAAAAGCTGAGATGATCTTCACCAGCTGCTCCGTTCCAAAATCTAATCTTATATTAATTAAAGCTAGTGGCTACAAGTATATTTCCATGTGCAGCTCCCACCAATGTGAGTGTGTTAGGCCTAGTTTGCAAGACTCTATTAAGTATATAGGTAGGCTCCAGACAAGGGAAGTTAATTAAAACCCAATCATAAATCACTGTAATTAGAAATAAAATAAATGTGAGAAATAGCCGTAATGAGAGAGCTCTTCATGAATATAGAAGAGACAAATTGTGCAACCGGGTCCCAGCACAGAGAGATCCTGCACTGCCCTATGAAGCACATTTTCCAATATTCAAGTTACAGCTGAGGTTTTTGGAAGCATAAAAGCCTCTATGAGATTTCCTTCCATTTTTGGGTGCCATGCCTGTCCTCATACATGCCCTGAGCAGTAGCAGCTTATAAACAGTATGGGTTGATGCACATACAACCATTCTATTTTAAGTATTATGTCTTTCAAGGCACTGCTGGGACTGAGTCAAGCTGGAGGATGGAGGCAGCTGCACAGCAGATCTGTGGTACAGCAGAACTTCTTTCTGGGAAAAATTCATGGTGTTTTATTTATGAAAATGAGACTGTGTATGGAATATCAAATGTATACAATAAACACAGCTTAATGACCAAGGGAAGTATCATCGCTTCAGCACTGTTATGCCATGTAGGTAGAGGTACCTTGATTGAGCAGTGCTTTTTCTGGGAATTGATGAGAAATCATAATGTTCAGGGAGTAAAATAGTCTTTGCATAGAGGGTCATTCAAGTGAAAGGTGACAATTTTATCCAGATTACAAAGAATTATTACAAATCCTGGTCCTCAGACAGAATACTATTTTTTCTTCAAGAAGCAAACACTCTGCATGTTGAACCAGGAGCATTAAAGTGCATTGATGAGCCTGCCTCTGAATGAGACCCTGAGCTACCCTAACCCTCTGCTCCTGCTGAACCCACGGAGTTACTCAGACTCCAGCAGGTTACATTTTAAATGACATCTTCGGACCCAGTGAGGTCACACAGCCCAATACAGCCTTAGAGCTGGGGAAAGTGCAGTCTAAGGACTTCAAGAGAATGACAACAACTTAACATGCCAAATGCCAGCTCTTACTATGAGCCAAACACATATTCTATGAAATAATCAACAGTAACCCCCTGGTCCCAGTGACTTAGCACAGTGGGACTCAGACATGCTACACAACCTTCTAAGGGGCTTTTAAACAGCATTTGGAAGACTTATTATTCATACTGTGGCAGTACCCAAAGACTTCAGTTAGGATTGGAGTCCTACGGTGGTAGATACTGTATAAACATCTTTTCCTCTGTGTCTTCTTTCTCAAGGACCTGCAGTTTTACTGGAGAGGAATCTTGGAAAACACTGGAAACTGCCCTAATGGGAACTCATAGACTGCAGCAATGCAGATATACAGCCCAACAGCTCTGAAATGCTGACACCTTTAAAGCAGCTATATAGTACATACCAGCAATCCCTGCAGGTCTGTGAACTACCAGATCTACCCTTTTAGACAAGGACCCACTTTGAGTCAAACTACAAAAGACTCAAAAGCATTTTCTTTCAAACTCTAATTCAGTCTTCATTAGTGATTGTTTTACAGAGGAGGAAAATGATGTACTTAATATACCAAGTAGCTAACTTAAAGTAGCTATTTAAATTCATGTGCTGCTCAGCTCCAACTCTAATAGAATTTGTTTCTTTTTTATTTTTGTCAGCTTCTTTCCTGATGTGTATCAGTGTAACGTCCAGGGGGGTGATACCCACTTCCATCAGATAAGAACATTCAATGATATTATCTGCTTGCCTGGAGGAGCTGGCTAAAAATCTGACTCCCATGGGTCATTCCAGTCTGAAGAAATAATTAATAGTGAAGTCTGATATGTTTGACACAATCCTGTTTGCTTTCAAATTATGTACAAAGCCTTATTTCGCTTCACACACCAGGAACGAAGCAGCAGGAGAGAGCTCCAAGTCCTTTTTTAGCCAGCAAAAAGCTGCATTCAGCATTTTCTCAAGGCTGTGCTGCCAGTGCTTGTCTCCGGCTGCTTACGCAGATGATCTGATGCTGTTCTGCCAGGACACAGAACAGTGTCTTGTGAAGCCCCTACAGCTCCTCTGACTGGTGACTTCAGCTTGTGGATTTGGTGGATGCTTTGGCATACAAAAGGGACATCAGGTTGCTGCTGTATTTTTCCAAAATGCAGTAAACAAAGGGTTACTGTGAGAGGCAATTACTAGATTTCATGCAACACAGAACAATACAAATTATACTTTCTATATAGCCCATTGAAAGAACAGGCAGAGTCACAATCCTGGGTGGCTTTCAGGTCACTGAAGTGCTTTGGAGTGTGGGCAAGTATTAAGAACATTGCTATAACGCTAAGATAAGACCTGTCTCTGCAGCCCCAGATCTGATCCCAGCTATTCCCCTTGCCCTGGTCAGACCCCAGAGCAGGGAGTTTCACTGCAGCCCTGTTAGCTAAAAGGCTAATATTTTGGCATGGTAACTGGCTGATTGAGGCTCTCTCTCTCTCTCTCACACACACAAATTCAAGGCACACAGCTGCCTGGCACCAAAATACAGGCACTGCATGGCATGTACTGCTTCTTTGTGTTCAGCTCTGCTCTTCTCTTGACACAAAGTGCTTCAAGGTTCAAACCTTGTCACTGGCTTTATTTATATATATACTTTTTATTGTCAGCATGTATTGTCACCATCCCAGTTCCATTATATCCCACATGCTGAGGCAGCATCCCACTGTTTTATTGCTTGTTCCCAGAGTATGGACTGCATCTCTCAAACACGCACTCACATGCACTGAAGTCAACCTTGCACGAGTCTGAGCTGCCCTGTGCAAGTTTGTTCGGGACCATACATTCCGCACCACCCCTCACCACTGTGTTTTGCACATGGAAGACATTTGCATTCAGACAAGTCTCTAAAAGCCCTTTTGCATTTGTTATAGGAGCCATCATTGGAAAGGTGGTGTGGATCAATGTGCTAAGGGTGGCATATATTGATTTCTCTCTGAGGTTTATTTGAAGCATGGCTGAAAGACCTAATATTAAGAGGCAATAAATTGAGCCATCTTGCCATTCAGGGACAGCTTGTATAGGGTTACATGGGTACAGGGGGAGTGCAGCAAAACAGACACAGTGTTACCTGCAGCCAGGGCACGAGAGAAACACCCCAAAATCCAGAAAAGATCCAGGAACAGGAAAGGATTAAACCCTGCACTAGGACCACCTCCACACAGCAATGGGCTACACACCAAAGGAAACGAGGTGACTCCTATTGTTTAAATATTTCCTTTGTTACATCTGCATCAGGGGGAAGAGCTTCTCTGTGACTGCTCCGGCCACCCTGACGCTGCCAGCCCTGCCCATGGCTCCCAGAGCCACCACATGTCCCCATGCAAGGAGGGGAGAAGAGGATGGGCACAGCCCAGCCAGCGCTGCTGAGCCTGACATCAGTGGGGTTCTGAGCGAATGGTGGGGAGCAAGGGCAGGACAGGGCATCTAACCCTGCCAGAGGGGCCCTGTCATGGTGAAGGGGTCTCCCCCTGGTCCCCAGGAAGAAGGGACAGCCATGAGTCCCCCAGAGTCAGCACCTCAGTACTGTGACTGCAGGGAAGGCCCTCCCTCATGCAGGAAAAGCACCTTTTTCCTGTTTTACCTCCATTTGACTTTACTCAGAAGTGAGCCAGTGCCTTCCTCCTGAAGGCGGCTGTAGCAGTAGATAACAAGGCTGAGCAGGAGTAGCAATAGGGGAGTTACCACAGGTAAAGCCAGAAATGTCTTATCCATGAGAGCACACAGATCTCCTCTGTTCCTCCATCACATCAGTCTTCTTAGTTCCAAGGATGTCTCCTCCCAGTTCAGGGCCCTTTTCCAAGCTTGGTGGCTCAGCCTGTGCACAAGGAAAGGTCACCCACCACGAGGGCAGGGATGTGCCAGAAACTCCAGAACGGGCCAGTAGCAGGACTGGGACAAAACCTCTCCCAGCCTCTTAGATGAGGCAGTCCTGTTTCCTCTACAACCCTCCTTTTTAAAGGGAAAATGGGAATGTGGTGTCCATTGTTTACTCAGTCCTGGAGCAAATGCTTGCAGAGAACATCTCCCTGTGCCAAGATGGATGTGCCATGCCCTCTCAATGAGCCACAAAAGCAAAGAAAACCAGCTCCAAGATCAGCATAGGGGACACCACTTGAATTGCTCTGTAGGGAGGCAAAAACGCTGCCAGTGGCCGTGCAAATGGGGGTTTTAGTCTGTTACCTCAGGAAATTAATTGCCACTGAGTTTTGCCGTTTCCCTCCTGCTTCATGGGCCCTGTGATGGTCATTTGTCACTGCTGCTCAGAAGAAAGACAATTTTCAGGAGGGCAACGAGGCATTCGACAACTTTCCAGTTAAGTGTGGAAACGTCACACGCTGTCATATAATAACGCTGGAAGCAGCAACACCTCTCAGACAGAGTGGTATGGTCACACCTCTAGCTGGTGATGAAAGCTCCTTTTGTTAGATTAAAAAAAAAACTCGGGGAGGATATTCTCCAGAGCAGGAAAACATATGAATAAGCAGGAGATGATTAGACACTCAGTCGCACACACAACATGCAAATAAATTGGTGTGGAAATCAGAAACCCCTTAATAGAGTGAGTCCCTCAGCCCACCCTCCCTGCAATTGTTCAGCCTTAGGTCGCTTGCAGGTAATATTATTGCTTTGCCAGTTCGATAATCCTTCTTTCCACGTACCCCAATTTACATAAGCGTATAGACAAACCCAACAACATTTGCTACAAACTTTCCCAAAGCCTATATTGAATTAGCTTTTCTCCCCAGGCAGTCCAGGCCCCTGTGTTGAAATCCTGCACCATTTCCTAACAGAGCAGCTGAGTCCTGTCTGACATAACCTGCAGGTGTTTATATAGTGCAAGAAGTAGGCTGCAATGAAAACAGTGCCCTTTTGACCTTGTTGAGTAAAGGGCTTACAAAAAAATTTATAAATATTCTTTATTTCAGGAGCCCTTAATTTGATAGTGACCAGTCTCCTTCCCAGCTGAAGAGAACAGGACCCACTCTCAGCAGCATGGGAACACAACTTTCCTTTCCACCTCCCAACCTTCTCAAGTCTGCTGCTCTCCCATTTTCCCATCTAAATTCCTCCATCACAAGCAAGATTTAATTCAGAGGTCAGTGGGAAGAGACAACGTGGCATATGTTCCAGTAGGAGTCAATGAACTCAACACCTTGGCTCCAGTGGAGAGTGAAATCTAAAAGGAGGTGCAGCCTACTTCATCAACACGTCCTTATCACAGCTTGTCTTTCTAGATATATCCTGCTCTTCTGGCTCCTCATACAGAAAACACTCCTGCTCAGGTACAGTTTTGTGGTTATGTGGGAGTAATTGTAATATATGTGGGTGTCAACCAAGGGGCAACAAAACTGGTTTAACTAGCACACCGAGGACTCTGGCAGAAGGTGCAGGTGACACCGGTTTTAACTTAGTTCTGAAGTTACAATTGTCATCTCCATCCCAGTTTACTATGTTTTCACCCTAGCCAGCCAACTCTGTCCAATTCTGAAAGGATAAAATATAGGGCTTACTTCCATGATGCTTTGTGCAGTTCGGGATCTCCTTTTGTAAAGCTCCCAAATTACAGCCATTTTCCTTCCACCCTTACCTGTGCTTTCACATGCATTGCACCGGCAAAGGGCTAAAGTCCGAGGCAAAGTTTGAAATTTGTGGTAAAAAGCAAGATGGTGACTTGGGACATCAGAATTGTTTTTGTCAGGAACTAAAAAGCCTCACAACCACCCCATCTCCTAATAACCAAACTACCAGCTGTGTATTTCTCCAGACTGACTTCAGTATGATCCAAAATCCCATTTGGAGCACAGCTGAGAAGAGATGCAGAGAGACACAATGAATCTCTCATGCCAGATGCTAAACAATTCACTTAGGGTTACAGGAAGAGGCTCTGACACAGTTATTGGAGGTTTTGATAGAGTCTACATGGATAAACACAGAAAAAGGGAGATTCAGAGTGCTCATAATAATGTGATCACTTTTTGTTCACATCCCTGTTTAATTTGGCACCAAAGGGAATGTTTTCTACTCCAAGTTTCTGACATTCTGTCTATAGATTGAGGTGTGAAAGCCACTTGAGGGCAGCCAGTATTTTACATGGCCTTTGCTGATTCTGGCTGTCTCCAGAAGAGATCTGGTCCAACTTTATGCCCGTGTCTTGTGAACAGGCAGGTTGAAAGATGGAAAGAAAAAAACCAAAGCCAATCAATAACAGTAGCTTCCTGGAGGAATTAAGTGGGTGTAATTCCTGGAGGAATTAAGTGATGATGATGATGACCTCCAGATTTGAAGCCAGAGAACATATATGAGCCTTTTATGACTCTGGAGGAGGACATTTCTGAAGCTCTTGAGGGAGGAATGTTGTGTGTATTTTACACATCCACGTTTAATGAGTTAAAGATTTAGCTACCTGATCTGGTTTGTTCCCCAAACATCACCTAACTCAAAAGTGGTCCTGCAGCACATGAATGCATTGTGCACTCAGTTTTTAATCTGGATCCTTACAACCACTGAGAACCTGAAAGAAGGAAAGGCAGGAATAGAACATGTTGGACTTGCTCGTATTCCCATTTACAGAAATTTGTTATAGCTCCTTTAATTTCAGCAAAAGCTGGATAAGGTTCAGAACCACCAGTTCAAATTGGGACAGTGTTTAAGGATGTACTTCACTGGAGCTGGCACAGCAGAATCATCAGACTTCCAGCTGAACACATCCTTAAGTGTGATTGCAAGGTGAATATCGTTACAGAACTCCATGAGAAGGGAATCCATCCCTCTAATCTCAGACATCTGTAGAAGTGACATCCTTTTTGCCCAGGGCAATATTATGGGTTGTCTCAATTTTTATCTGTTTGTGCTCTGAGTGAGGTTTGTCACATTTCCAGCTGTTTAAAACATCACATCTCACACTGAAATAGCCATGAAACAAGACAGTGTTTGTAATAATTTAAAACAGTCACTTACCCCTAAGCAACTCATTTGTCTCCGACCAGAACACCAGAGTAATAACTGGGATTAAAGATAGAGCAGTCAAGACAAAAAAAAGGTAAATCAATCACTACATTAGGATATTTGAAGAATCATTTGCATGCACTCAGAAAGTATGATACTTGCTATTAAGCTCAGCTGTAGCAGAGGCACAAATTCATAAATATTCATCAAATAACCTTTTAGCAAAACTCCTCGACTATGATGGTGGCCAGCTACTGAATTCAATCTAATTGAAAATCTGAGAAGTAATGAAATGATTGCATGTCTGTCTCTTCATTAAATCAGTGTGCAAATTTGCATAGATTAATTTGCGTCAAATTAATAGCTCCACTCTTGGCTTAGAGCCAAGAGGACTTATGATCAATCTATAGTTTTAATTCAATTCTGCACTCCAAAAATGTCGGGTGGTTTTTGCTATTTTAGAGACAGAAAATCAGAGCTGAATATGATTTTCACCACTTCTGTCATTTCTCCCCATTTCTTGTGTTATGATGATTAGTTATAATAAAACATGCACATGATTTAAAAGCAAAATAGAAACACACAGTCTCAGCAACAGAGAACTGAGGCCTGGTTTGCTTCTCTGGAAGTTAAGTCACACTGCAAGGCTCAAATCCTCAGCTACAATGAATTTAAACACAGGGTGGTGGTGAATGTCTGGGGTCGAACAGACAACTCATGGCTTGGTTTTATGGCCCAGAGCAGCTCCCAGGACTGGTGGGGCCCTGTGTATTTTAGCACAATCCTGCCTGTCCTTCGTCAGGTCCCCAGCCCATCATGCTCAACCTTTCCACAGGATGCAGGGTTTGCTGTACCTATGTAATTTCTTGATCCCCACAATATTTTAAATTTATTTAAACATTCTGATATTCCATATGCTGAGCACTGTCAGGAAAACAACGATCCCTTCAGCCCTTCAGTTATCTGAAGTTAATAACAGGGATAGACAGTGCACGCATTTACATTGTCAGCTTGCTTTTATTTTTTAACCCACTTTTTTTAAAAGGAAAACAATCAGGCTTTAATTCAGGACATTTGATTAATCAAACTCGGACCATCTGCTGCAGCCCTGTCTCCTGCTGATCTGCATTGCCTGAAGTCAGTGACATGATTCAGGGCTGCAGTCTCACACTGTCTCTTCCCTGTCAGCTGTTTTACAGCAAATCTGTTCCTTTCATCCAACACACAGTGATTGGGCTTTGTTTACTGTGATGACCATTTAGGATAGTACAGTGCTAGACAATTTTGTATCAAAATACAGGACATGTGCAAACACTGCTGTTATACAACAAGTTGTTATATCTGAGTGAAAATAGTATGGACCAAGGAAATCACTGCAGCTCAAAGAAATTATTAAAAAAAGATCTCTTCGTAATTCAAATACTTCTAGTAGCAAGGCAATTTTGGTTTCATCATAGTTTACGCTTTATAGCAGTGATGGATATTCTGCCTTCACACATTATTTTTTTTTTTTTGTCTCCTACATTCAGAGACGTATTCAGGAACTCAGAGCAAAGAGCTCAGCAGTATGAACTTGCACATCTTGGGGATTTTAGTGGGATTAGATCAGTTTTAGTCTGGCAGAGCATGTCCTCATACTGGATTATAGCATAGATAAGAGCTGCTACTGCCTCGTGGTTGTGGGTGTAAACACTACACCAACCAGCTGTGTTTGGAAGGAGAGAAGGAATATGGCCCTTCAGCAACTCTACCATCCAGTAAATCCACAGCATCTTTCAGAGGCACGTGGGGATAAGCAGCATGGTTAGATGGCAGTAAGGGACAGGGTAAAGCTCAGTGACCATATTAGAACTTGAGTTTGTTGACATACAGGCCTTCTGCAGGTGGATGAACTTCACCTCTGTTGACACCAGATGTTGGAGTTAATCTCAGAAGTTGAGTAGGAACAGCACCTTGAGAGTCAGCCCTCCCTGTGCCATCAAAACCAGCAGGCACATTATCAGAAGGCATCGGTGCACTGGATATTGAAAATTTGGTTATATTGTTTCCAGGGTTAATTGCTGATTGTCAGAGTATCCAAACAACAAAAAGCTGACGTGGGTTTTATTCTTGTCTTGCTGGTTACCTCCAAGATGCTTGAGCCTATTGGGTTCCTGAATGTCTGAATATGGGACTCAGCACACAACTGTCAAGTCAGGAAACTCTCCAAGAGGTTTATTGCTGCATTATCAAAGGATCAGGGCTCTGCTGAATGCAGCACGGAAGAAGCAAGCCATGCCCTGCCCTGAAAACCCATAGGCCAAATAAATAAATTGAGGGCAGAAAAGAGGAGCCCAGGAAGGTGAAGGTCACAAGAGGAGTGACAGCATTCACGTCTCCAGGGGCAGGGACTGGTGTCCCAATTCATTGCACCTGGTTGTGTCCTTAGAAGCTGTTTTACCAACAGCATTTGCAGCAAAGAAAGGGACAGAAGTCTACATCACACAGACTAAATGAGGGAAGAGTGAGAGGGGTTTGTTTCCCTGTCTAATTATTAAAAAATAAAAATGCGGTGCTGTTTGTTATTTTCCACAACGGTCATCAGCAGAGAATGTGGGTCTCTCCGTACCCCCATAGCACTTTGCCAGCCAGAAGCATAACAGTGAAGCAAAGCCACATGACTTCCAAACAGGGTTCTGGTTCAAACAAGCCAGGAAAGTACTGTGGGCTTTGAATCCGAAGTCTCAAACAAAGCAATGCAGATAAAATAACTTCTAGCAGCGGTCAGTTACTGCCATGGGCACAGCTCTGCACCCCTCTGGGTGTGAGCCAGCCCTTCCTGGTACCCGAGGAGCTCCATAAGGAACGGCACACACTGTGCTCCTTGCAGGAACAAGACCATGGCTATCTGAATGCCTTCAATAACAAGCATCCTCCAGCTACTGATACTGATGCAACAAAGAGAATTTCATTTTGGCATAAGAAAAACCAAGGGAACGACATGATGTATTGGCAAAATTTTAATCATAGGAGGCCAAAGAGGCAGCTTAAAAGAGTTAGGCCGTTATTAATCGGGTCACAGTGGTGCTGCATTTCAAAACAGGCTTAACACCTGCTAATTTCATTTCAGTGCTGCTGAAGCTGAGTCAGCTAACAAAGCCTCTTCTGGATCAGGCACGTTCAGAGCAGCAAAGACATTCCTTGCCTTCATGGAAGTGTTTTCCTCTCTTTGGTAAGGACAGTAAGAGGGAATAGGGCAGAAAGAATGACCCCCACAGAGTGAGAGCTGACATGTCAACCAAGAGGTGCAGAAGCATCCCAACCATTTCTTCCACTACCCGAAACCAGCTCTGCAGGGCAACATTCCAGTGGGACTGGGCAGCCCAGTTCCTTTCTTTCTTATGAATGCACCAGTGAAAGCCATTTTGCATCCCCAACTACAACATTTGCTATCAGTGGGAACGATAATGCTAAATCTGTGTAGTAGCTCAGTGGTTGGTAACACAACATACAACCCATCCTCCTTGACAAAAAGGTTTAGTAACAGCAAGAAACACGGCCAATCAGCCACAAACTGAAATAGGACACACTTTACCAGGACTGGCACTGACTCCAGGCTTACATGGTCCATTTATACCGTACAAAAGACAACTGTGAAATGACTGAAAATGTAACATGGAAGAACATAACCGGGCTTGCTGGAGACAGATAGGTGGTCATTTATGACAAGTAACTGCCAGAAACAAAGGTTGAATTATCTTCTCAGTTTCAGCAAGGTAAAACAATGTGATTATGAGAGCAAAGAAAACACGAGGTATTACTGTCCAGAGAGCTTAAGCTGATATAAAACATGTGTTTCAAGAGATAAACTTTTTGGATTCCCCCCCCCCCCCCCCCAATCCTTGCCAGCCAGCAGGAATTTTAACATTCTCACATCTCACTGAAGTCCAGAATTCTCACAAAATACCTGATTCTGATGAATTACTTATGTTCTTGCAGCCAATACTTTTGGTGCTTATCACACATTGCTTTGTTCTTCAAAAATAGATTTCTGCTGTCCTAAGTAGAGGAATGTACTGAACATACCATATGAGGTCCATTTCTAGCATCAAAACAGGAAACTTTGGGGTGGTAGGCAAAGACCTCAACTTTTTTCTTTCTGATGTCACTGAACCAGAGGTCCTAAGCC
The DNA here is from genome assembly GCA_013396775.1 of Cephalopterus ornatus. Lineage (NCBI taxonomy): Eukaryota > Metazoa > Chordata > Aves > Passeriformes > Cotingidae > Cephalopterus > Cephalopterus ornatus. The sequence goes on along the minus strand of VZRE01003851.1, from coordinate 144,545 downwards.
AGGCAAGGAGAGTTATAGCAAATATTGAGGTCACCTGGTAGCCCCTAGTTAACGTAGACCAAGCAACACTTCACTGCCAGTCACACACACAGACTCCATTCAAGACACTTATTGAGTCACAACAAACCTAAGGAAGGTTTACACTTCTTCCCCAAATCATTTTTTCCTCCCCAAAGTCCCCATAAGTTATCTATTCTTATACCAGCACGAACCACCACAAATTACTATGAGCTCTACCAAGAAAAAACTGTCATAAATAAAAGGAAGACCTGAAGAGCTTAGAAGTTCAGAGTATTGGGAAAGAAGCTACAAGAAATTCCTTTCTTATTTCGGGTTCAAAACAGGTCCTTCATGTAGCAAGAGACATCTCACAGTGTCAGGAGGATGCAGCAGACACAAAAGGTCAAATACTTTCCCTACCTCAGGATCAAACACCTCCCGTCATCTGCTCAACTTCTTTTATTTTCCAAGCTCTCAGTACAGTACATGTTGAGTTCTTCTGAAAATCACTAGGTGCCTGCCCACCAGGAGCTGCTAAGTACTTTTGTAAGTTCACCCTCTTCCCAAGTGATGTTATTTCACAGACAGTGTATCAAAGTTCAAATATGAAGATTGTGGACAAAACACCAATAAAAGAATAACAAAAATATTCCAGTAATACACAAATTAACTTGACCATATGTCACTAAGCTTTTTTTTGTATGCCCAAGTAGTAACTGTGCTTAGTTTTACAGAGGATGATAAGCAATCACAACAAAAAATAAACACACAAGTCTCATACTTTTTAGCAGTCCAAAAAGAACAGGAGAACCTCAGCCCACCTTTACCTTTCCTGGGACACAGACCTGCATCCCTGGCAGATGGTCACAGAGAACTCCCAGGAGTCTGGGAGCAGACTGTGAGAAAACAACCCACTTGATCTCAGCCACTTCAAAATCCACAGAAGTGAAACCACTCAGCACCAAATTGGCCCAGGGACTGCTGCTTACCTGAGACTGAGGAGCCACACGTGCTGTAAGAGAGCTTCAGAAAATGCACAGTGCAGTAATAAGGGGCAGGGGAATCCTCCTCAAACCCACATTAGAGCAGCTACACCCCCTTAACTGCTAGAGCATGGCTATAAAACTTCTGGGATGGGCGTGTTGCAGGATGGGGGCAGTGCACACACCTAGCAGGGATTCAGGGCTCCTCATCACCTGAAAGATGTTCCCCCTCCTCTGTGGGGAAGGTGGAGTGACCCAGGTGAGGGGCTGTGTACACCTGGAATGATTTACCCAGTTAGTAGCTCCATGAAGCAAAATGCAACCCCTCTTCAGACCAAGCAACATGCAGAGCGGGGGTCTGCTCTAATGGCAAGGGTGAGATTTCTGGGGTCTCTGTGTGTGCCTGGCTGTCCTGTGGAGCAATTAGAACAGCTAAAACTGAGACACAGCAGCTGACCTGGTTTCCAATAGCAGCTTGATCTCTGGTATTTCATCACCAGCCCAAGCTGCAGGACAGCACAAACGAGGTGCAGCAATGAAACACAAGCAGTAGAGCAGCCACAAACATTCCTTTGGGAGATTTTCCTTCAGTTTCTATAAGAACAGACAAGATATGAATGAGTATCCCTTCAATATCACAGATCTACCTGGGAGCAGAGAATTCCTGGAAGAAACAAGCTGATCTCTCCAGGGGAAGATTTCTCTTTTTTCAAGTGACATTTAAAGGCTGCATGGCCCCTTTGGACTTTAAATACAATAGCTAAGCAATAGTATTAACGCTTTGAATTGGAACTTCCCACCAGCAGTTCTAGCATGCTTGAAAAACACGTTAAGTGGCCTTTTCCAGAGCATCTGTAGGAATTAGAAGTGTAAATCACAGAGTCTGCAATGCTTTAAAAGTAATTATATTTGTAATGTTAACTTCCTTCTTGTGGTGCTCCTGTTACTTTGGTGTTATCAGGGCCAGGGTTCTCAGCGCTGATAAAACCGTGAGCCTAAAATTAGGAACTAGATTTCAGCACCTAAATAAATATCTAACTCAATAAAAATGGCCTGTTTATTTTTTCATGCTATTGTTGTGTCCTAAGTGAAAATTCTTCTCTTCACAAGGTGATTTAAAGTTTGCATCTTTTCAAGCCTGAAGGTGAACTTTATCAGCCATAAGAAAAAAAAAAACACCACTAAATAAATTTCCTTTTTTATTTTCAGAGCTATGTAAGGACACTTCATGCCTCCACCAGCCCATTTGCGCTAATGGTAACAGCCCTAAAATCAAAAGCATGAGTGGGGAGGCAAAACTTGATGCAGAAACCAGGAGCAAACCCAGGCAGGACAGCAGTGTGCAGAGCAGCAGGTTGTGTTTTAATCGGGCGACTGTTCATTGAAAACTAAATCCATGGAAAGGTGACAGCTTGAGCCCCAAGTCCTGCAGATGTGTTTGGGAAAGGGCTGACCAAGCACCAAGATGTTTCAGCTTGCAGCAGGTTGTGTTCCTTATCCACTGGAGCGAGAGCACTGAATGACTCCTTCAGAGCAGAGTGCTGGTGCAGTACGCATCTCATGTGTTCTGCTGTCTTTTCCTGCCGTTCCCTGAGTGGGGACTCTGCTCCCTCTCTTCCCACTGATAGAATAAGCAAGGCCACCGTGAGGATTCCTCAGCCACCACTGTAGCAGTCAGGCCCGGAGCAGTGCTAATTTATCACTGGGTTTAGGGACAGGGAGCTGCTGCCTCCCCTGTCTCCTCATGGCCATGGCCACAGATACAATCTCTGCTGGAAAAGTGATGACTCCCCATGTGTCAGTGGCTTTGGCTGTCCTGCTGGATCAGGGCTCTGCATGGAGCTGGGAGCTCTGGTGGGAGCCAGACCTTTGCCAGGCTAATTTATATATTTTTGTCAGCATGCTGGAAAGGAGCCTATGGATGTATTTTCAGCTCATGTCAAAACACCACACATGTTTTTCTGATCCCAGCACTTAGGTTCTAAAATGCTTTAAATCTGCCTTCATATTTGATATTTTTAAAGAAGGCATGTTTACATATACAGCACCATGGCGACAGCAAAATAAAAATAAAGTCAAGATCAAAAATGCACTGGTGCATCAAACCCTGCTTGGAACACATACATATCTATTTTAACATATCTAAATTAATCAGCAGGATCCGGATGTCTTGTGACTACCACTTAGATCAATAACAGAATAGTGATGATGATAAACTCCCATTATAAATACCTTACACATATTAAGTCCAGTCCATCAACAACCATCCTATAATTAACCCCAGAGAATGTCAATCAGTCTCTTCCTCCAGCACTAGTTCTTTAAGATCACCACCTTCCTGAAGAGCCTCCACGCTCTGGTCACTGGTGTTAAAACACAAATCAGAGCCCACAGAAGGTGATGATTCTTTCTCATGACTCGCTGTTGGGACCATACGGGCATCTAGACCTTCTGGCTGCCCCCACTGTTGTCTTTCCAGAGGTCTTCAGACCTCAGGCAGGAGCAGCTTCTGGTCCAGATAAACCATTCCAGCAGCCCTGGTCCTCTTTTTTGAAGGACAGTTGACCCTGTTTGCACGTGAGTGGAGCTCCCTGTGCTCTAGTAACACAAACAACCCGAGTAGATTTATTTTATGACATGAATATTCGCAAAAACATAAATAAATACCCTTAAAAAATTCCCTGACATCTAAGCAAAACTTGCTTTCAAGACAGTTCTATTTTAAAACATGAGAAATCCAGAAAAGAAAGGTAAAAAAAATAATAATAATAAAAAAAGCAGTGCTCCACGAGGACCATTTTCACTGAGCCCGGGAAGCAAATAGACTGCACTCACAGGCAAGACTTTTTAAAGTCTGGTAACAGGATTGAGAAAGCAACAATCCTCTTCCTCCCACTGCCATTTATTATGGGAGTAGTAGACTACAGTTCTACTACTTGGATCTTAGCTATTGAAGTCACAGCCCCCGAGGGCGGTAAAAAGTTGCTGCTGTCATATATAAATCAGTCTTCTTTATAAAAATGACATGGTTTGACATGTAGGGATAATATTATAAGGTAGCTACCGTGGAGGTTTCATGCTTGAGAATGTTCAAAAAGATGTTTCTCTTTATCCCTGACCACAAATACTTGTTGATGGTTTCTTGTCAGCTGTTTGAAAGCTTTAAAGAACTGCTATCTCTGCTGGGGTCTGCTCCTTGGCTGAACTTTTCATTAACCTTTGATCATTCTTCAGAGCTTTTTTTTCCCCAGGCAACTGAAACATTTCAAGTGCTGCAGTGCCTTCGTATGTGTGTGGGGGAGAAGAGGAAGTAAAGATTTTTATAGATGCACATGTACATCTTGTACCAATATACACCCAAGGCCTTAACTCTGACAGGACTAGAGAAAACACAAATGGGTACTTCTATTTTTAAGACTTGGCAGAATCAGATGTGAGAATAAAGAGGATTTATTGTCTCCAGTTAATTTCCAGCATCTTCACTCCAGGGAATAGAACAGGGGTGGTTTAAAGTCACTTGACATCACTACACCAGGGCAGGGCAGAGGTCTCCTCCTGTGCAGGAGGCAGCCTGGCTTCCCCACACAGGGGCATGCTGAGGTTTGGACAGAGCCTGGCATGGGAAGCTGGAGGTGCTGGGAAGGCTCCAAGCACTGCTGCAGCCTATGGGGACACTGGTGCTCCACCACTCTACTGGACTGTTGGAAAGGACATGAAGATACCAAAATCCGGCACGGCCCCCTGCCCCCTTTGGCCCCAAAGGACGGCGGGGTTTCTCCCCCCTCGCCACGGCGAGGTGGTTTTAGTCCGCATCTCACCTCAGGCCCCTGCCTGATCTCACCTCCAGCAAAAGCCTGTCCTGTCCATGCTGGCCTTGCAGACAGAGAGGCTCAGGAAACGCAGCGGGTTTGGTGCTGCTGCTGAACTTCTCAGATGCAACTGGCAGCGTAAATCTAATTAACCCAGCTCTAGTTCTCTGCTGAGGTGGTAATCACTGGCAAGGCTGTTTGTCTTCCCAGGCTCCCAGGTTTGCAAAATCCGAACTTTGCTACGCACCTAAACAGTCCCCAACTCCATGAGGCAGTTTGGGAATGATGGGCGAGGTGCCCACATCCCTCAGGACGCCCGGTGTGCCCCGTGGTGGCAGCGGGTTGGCAAGGCTGGCCCCGAGCTTGCCAGAGATGCTGTCTGAAGGCAGCAGCACAAAACCCCTGGTGGGGGGGGGGGTCAGCACATGTGTCCCAGAGCTGCAGCTTGCTGGCATTATCCCCAAAACGCTGAACACGGGTTCGTTCATTAGGTGGAACAGCTCATTAGTGCGCTGTGGATGCAAATACCCGTCGTGATACGTTTTAGCTTTTGTTCTGCTCCTTTGGAGGTTCAACTTAAAGCATTTTCTCCAAAGGAAACACACCCCACTAACGTTTGTGGACAGAGGTGCTTTTGCGTATTTAAGTGTCTTCCTATGATATCACAGTATTCACTGAGCCCTCCACAAGTCATTTTTAGTGTCCCTTTTCCTCCCGGCAGCCAGCACGCCAAACAGATTGCGAATTTTCACTAGCTTGAAGTGCGGGGTAATCTTGCAAGCTGGCAGCTGCACTGAATTTTCAGGAATATGGAACAGCTGTGGCCACGATTCTTCCCACTCCCTCCTGTTTTGCTAAGGCAGGTTAATTGCTTCTTCATGCAAGCTGTCACCTTGGTTCCAGAAATTCCGTTGGATTCAGTGCATGCTGGGTGCTGTAGTCTTTTGGGAGGTTTGTGTTTGCAAGGAAGATACGAGACTTTGCTGCAGCTTTGAAGGCTCACCCTGATTTGTATTTTTAGGAGCTTGTGTTTTGTTTCACTAAATGGGTTTCTCTCTGTACCAAGGATATAAATCTGCATATGTATCTCTGAGTACAGGAGTGTAATGAATTTAAAATGCCTGAAAATAAACATGGTTCTTCTTTTCGCAGCAGCTCTGCTGTTTCCGAAGAGGATTAAATAAATAACAGCATGTTACTTAATCATAGCAAAATGTGGAAAGCTGAATTGATTTGGGGATTTGAGGGTGTTAATTTTGTTTGAGGAAATGCCTAAAGAGAGTGCCATTAAAGATAAATAGATGCTTCTGATCTCTAGCTGGCTGCTGGAGAAGTGTATAAAGGTTTCAGGTCAGGTTTTTCACTGCTTGCAGGCTTGGCCTGGGGAAGCGCCTGTAAGCAGCAGAAACAGCCTTTAGCTGAGTCTGAGGATGTGGTTACAAGGACACATTCCCTGTCTCCACGCTGCGGGTCAATCCCCTCCTCTGATGTGCTGAGACGTGTGTTTTCAGAGCACTGGTTTTAATCCACATGGATCATATTCATGGGGCAGCCCCCCTCCCTCCCCCCCAGGTACACGTGAGGGGATGGAAACTGTACCTGTGGGCAGAAACAGCTTAGGAAGGTGGGACTGTCTTAGATTGGCTTGGCTGATAAAGAAAATGCTTGAATAGCTGCACCCAGAGTTTCTTTCTGATGGGAAAATGGCTCTATTTTAATGATGTATTTGATATGAAAGGGCACGGTGCTTCAGTGCGTAGCTTGCAATAAGAGGAAAGCAGATATGACAGCTGAGGCTTCACAACATTAGAAATAGGCCTTTCAGACTCTAAGACAAGAAAAACAAACACCGAAGGACAAATTTATGGCTGGAATAATAGACTGGTGGGTTTGGGGGGACATGCTTGAAATAAGCTTCTCTTGACAGCTTCTATATTTGTCTCATGCTGCCTACTTTTCATGCAGCATCCCCACCCCCACAAACTCCTCTGCTCTAGGTAGAGCTGGAGGTTTAACTAATTCCTCAAAGCACAGCTAAATTGTCTTGGGAATTATCACTGCAAGTGCACACACCGTGCAGCAGAGCAGGAGACAGCCACCTCAGTGCGGCTTGGCTTTGCTCTGGCAGGGTGTGGGGGTGCTCAGGATGTTAAGGACCAGAACTAAAACTCACAGAAACTTATTCAAAAAAAAGGTAGCAAAGTATTTTTCGGTCACTGACCAAAAAAAATAAAAATAAAAAACCAGCCAGCTTGTATTCAGGGAGGGAACACGGAAATGGGAAACCAGTTTAAGAATCCGAACTCGCTGTATCAGAACACTGTTGCCTATATTTATATATGGGAGGGAAAGGAAGATGTATAATATATATGTGTATATATATATATATTTGGAGTTGCTTGGTTACTCAGGCAGTTTGACAGTCAGGCACAGCTTGGCACCTGTGCCTTTGGGAGGTAGGAAGGACATGGAGAGATGGACAAGCATTTGATGTCAACGGAGGAGGAGAATGTCTTCCCCACTGCCCTTCCCTGCCAGGCACTCTTCTCTTCCACAGGTTCCCCTGGACATATGTCATGTTGCTCTGCATTACCATTAATCCAAGAAATTAATTGCTGGTAGCTCTCTCTAGTACACTCAATATTCTGTTTACTTTGGATATGCTTCTCTCTTCTTTTTATCCCATCGAACCCTGGGGACATTGTTAGTGCTGAAAGTCACTTAACCTTCCCTGTCTTAAACATGACCTGTCTACTCTCTTTTTTACACATTGGGCAGTCTTAGCCATTTAAATGTCTTCTGACATACATTAGAAGAAAATACGCCATTATGGATTTCTTTTACTAAGCTTTCGCTTTCTTCTCAGTTTATTTTCTCTCCAAGAATTGTGTATCTGCCTTCACTTGCCAAACCCTTAGCTTCAGGTTACTGACTCTTCAGACACATCCCTTGATGAACTAATTGCTAAATGTTCTAAAACTGAAGAGATTATCATTCCAGTTCTTAAACATACCAACGAATCCCTTTCACGTTGTGGCCTTTTTAAGTAATGTTTAAGTTTAATTTCCATATAACCACACAAAGCTTTGTAAAGAAACCGTGTCATATCCTACAATTTCACAAAGTTGAAGGGGTAGAAAAACTACCAGGATGACTGCTGAATAAATGACTGTACAAATAAAACAGCTCAAGCGTATGACATACTCAACTCCTGGTATGTGATAGAGAGATTTCCATTTATATTTCTTTTCTATTTGGAGCCACCACAAAATTTTCAGAGTTACCCATTCTCAGTTCTTATTTGTTTTTACAAAACAAGATTTTCAGAGAATGTGACCTTATTTCTGCTTTTGCAAAGACTCACATATTTATTCAGGCACTGTGAGACCTCTAACTGGTTCTCATTTTCAGGATTGGGGCCTAAGTATTTCAAGCTGTTTCTTTTGTCTAACAGAGGGATCAGAATACAACAGCAAACGTCTAAAGATGAAAAAAACCCTCCACCATAGTTGGAATTACTGAAGGTTTGCTTTCCTCTCCTGGACATGTCTGGGATCCAAAGCCAGTGAGTTCACTGGAGTGAAAACTCCAGTTTTCACTCTTACCATCGTAAACGTATTTTTCAGGAATGCAAATGCACTGAATCCAGCAGAATGTTTTATGTAGTAGTGGCTATTTACAGCCGGGGGAATATATTTGGCTGCTCCTTCTGCTGCCCTCTCTGGTTTCCTTTGACTCCGGGGAGTCTGTCCACATTGTGTTGTCAAAGCAGAGTCAGAGTGGTGCATGAGCAGCAAAATTACTTGAGGTTCATTTTAGTCTTCCTGCTTTCTAAGATTACCCACATGCTTGTGATGAGTTTTAACCCATACCCCTGTGGTGAGTTTTTCTGTTGCACGAATCTGAACTTGATGCTGCAGCCTGTGGCAGGGGGGAGAAGCCCAGAAACAGCAGTGGCCTTCAAGGACAGCACAGCCAGCAGGGAGCTGGGGCCACACTGCATCATCTTCCCAAGCAAAGGGCTGTACGTGCAAGAAATATTTTGCTTTTGTGGTATTTGATTTGGGCTTTCACTCTTCCTGTGTGTTCACTCTTCCTTTTCATGTCAGATGAGACGTGTTAGTGCAATGGGCTCAGCTTCCAGGGCTGAGGGCAAGGAGATCTAAGCCAGTGCTCCATTCCTGGGGGGCACAACCGTTCCCGGGGAACACTTCACCCACGTGGTGAGAAGTTTGACTGTGCCTGAGGACAGGTGATGTCAGCTGTAATCTTTATGGCAGGATTTTCTGTGGTGTCTTCCTTAAAACCAATCTAGGATGTAAGCTTTTCAAGATGCAGCTTAGATATTTTAAAGAATTGATGAACCAGGGCTTTTTCAGCATACTTTTATGTCAGGAAACCCTGAAAATACATTGTCTTTTTAAAAAACCTCTTTCTTACATAAGTCCCTCTCAAAAAATATACTTGAACCTTTCAATAGCAGCAACCAAAAGCTAATAAGAAGTGAGTGCATCAGTTCATCTGCTGTTGTGACAGGTAATTTTATATATTGGCTTGCTAAATAATAAAGTAAAATAAATTAGTTCCTATCAAATGTTTCCTGCATGCATTTCAGCCGGAGCTTATTGTTATTTATTCATCTGTTGGGTTGCATTTGTAAAAGCCAAAGCTGCTTTGAGAGTGTATGTGACTGGAATAGTCTAAATGGAGAAGCCGTGAGTTGGGAAGGAAGCCAGCAAGTCATTAATTAAGGAGCTGTACAGTTTGCAGTCAGACTTGTGTGTCGTGAAAACTGCCTAAACTCAGTGGCTGAATTCTTCCAGTTGCAGAGGTGCCACCACTGTGACCAGACGGGCACAGGACTCGTGGCCACAGCAGGGGCAGCTCTGGGTGCACGAGGTGGAGGAGCCAGAGCACGGTGCGAGTGCAGGGGTGCTGACACGTGGGTGTTGTGTCAGGGCTGCCCACAAGACTGGATCTCATGTGGTCCCAACATCTCCCATCCCATCCCACGAGCCTGGGCAGGGAGGGCTCAGAGAGAGTTACACTGCAAAGTATCAGCTTTCTGCTTCCAGCTTGGCATGGCTTTTTCTTCCCCTAAGGTATGGAGTATTCTTTGCATCCTACCCACGCTGCCAAGCCTGCATTTCTGGCCACATCTAATGGTCCCCACTGCAGAAACAGCTGAGAAGGAGATGGGAAAGCAAATGACACAGCAGCTGTACTTTAAAAACTAAAACTGTTTCAGACCCTCCAGGTCTCATTTCATGACGTTACTTTTCTGGTCTCTCTCAAAAAGCCTTGTGTAACTCAGGAAGAGACGTTCCTGGATAGCACAACGGGCCTTTTCTCTGTCGTGACACTTGTACCCCTTCTGACTGCATTGTCAAAGCGTGGTTCACACCAGTTCAATGGCATCAGAATTACGTATTTAAATTATTCTTTAACTGTCATTTGAAATACGTACAGTTACTTAGCCAATTTGCACTTGAAAATGATGGAGTGGAAGATTTGCTGGAGAACAACAGCTGCTCAAACAAACGAAAAGCATTTTCTTCTTTTATTTACCCTGGAACAGTGAGTGTGGATACAGCATCTGGTCTTCCATGAGGTCTTTGCTTCTTGCCCAACATCCAGCTGGATTGACTGAGAGTCAACGTGATCTACTGACCTTCCTCAAGGTCTCTAGTGATGCCACCCAAAACAGAACAAAGCATCCTAGCTGGATGCCTTTCATGCTAATCCCTGAATCAATACATTTCCAAGATCATTATTGGGCTTTCATGCCCTGCCAAAAGATTGTGTTCCAGCGGTTCTCTCATTCCCTGTGTTGTGTGTCCTTTGGAGTGTTCTACTTTATAAATCATTTTAACTGTCATTGTATATTGTGCTCCCCTTGTGTAATAATCAGAAATGTGGGAAACCATTTCTTCGTATCTTCCCAAGCAGACACTGGAAACGTTGAAGATAAAGAAAGATGGAAGAAGAAGTTGAAGCTCAAGTCCTTTTGAGTCCTTGAAGTGAAGGCAGCGTGTTTGGAAGATGCTGCCATGGCCTCCCCTCCTGCCACATTCCTGCCAGGAACATCCAGGTTTTTTGGTTGTTTAACATAAAGGCACTTGAATGACAACTTCCCACGGCTGAGATATTTATTTCGTGTTTAAAAAACCAAACGCACGCTAAAACTTCAGCATCTTACAGGCAAGGAGGATGTTGCAAATCCTCACAGGACGGACAAATCCTCCACCTGCAGCTCTGAACCTGCACCCTCGGGGCAGTGGCTCTTGGCAGAAAGACCCGTGGGAGGTACAATCCCATGGCCTCCTGGGACATCATGGAAAACGAGCTGCCTGCTATTGTGAGCGAGAACAAAGTACGGGAGAGCAGCAGGCACCTTTGTCTTCTAATTAGCACTGATGGGTAAAGCTCTTTAGAAAAGGGACTTTCCCACTGTGTGTTTGCACAGAGGGAGCTGATCCGATGAGGGGCAGCTGAATGCTGCGGTATAAATAATGAACTACACAATAAACACTGTGAGACTGGTTCAGTTGAGGGAGAAAAATAAACACAGCAAACAAAGACATTCATCATGTTAGTTACCCCATATCAAGACCCAGCAGAAATTCTTACAAACTTCCTCAAAGAGTCCAGGTTATAAACTTTATTTCGTAAGTATAAAAAAAAAAAAAAATACTTTGCACACCAAACCTTGTAGTGTTGAGCATCCACCCAAAGGGCAGAATGAGAACAGATTTCCTTTTCTATCTATATTCACAGTGTCTCATGTACCTCTGACCTTCTGAAGAACTGGCTTTGCATGTTCTTTCCACGTGGCAGCAAAGAATTACTGCTTGATGTCTCCTCTAGCAAGAAAAAAAATTTAACAAAGTATTTCTTTCGACAATGGCTGTGTATTAGCCAGCCAGGGAACCTTGTGATGTGCAGGGAAAACATTTGTGTTGTAAAACAACGGATAAGGGCTGCAAATGCTGCCAGTGCTGCAGAGCTCTGGGCTCAGAGCCACTCTGCTGGCTTCATTCAGATGTTGTTATTGATCTAATCTGTAGTGAGATGATCACAGGAGATACTCCTTATATTATTTAACTTGGATTTGGGGCTGGATGGGGATTCTTTTCTTTGCTTACTTCTTTATTCTTCATTTCTACTGTTTATTAATATAACACATCACTATTGAATTTCACAGGTAACTGGTTCTTATCTCTTGTGACACATTATTAATCAAGAGTGATGAAGATGCTGCACACACTTGAGCTATGTGACCAACTCCAGGCTTTGAACTACCTGCAGGGATGAGCCACAGCAGCACATGGATAACAGGGGCATGCAGGAACATTTTGTGGGGCAGGCAGCAATGCAGGCAGGGTCTCCTGAATCCTACATAGCTCTGAACTGAGCAGGAGCCAGCAGCCCTACTTTATGCAGACACACAGAGAAGCCAGAGCCAGGGAGGATACAAGAGATGTCAGATCTCCTAGAGATTGATATCTGACAGGAGGGGAAAAAACCCTACCCAGACAAAAAAAGATCTGGCATTCTGACGCCCTGCTTTGCGGAGATGTGATACTGGCCATCTGTTCATCTGCACGTGGGTGCTTACCAGTCCTGAACTGGTGAGTCTCTGCGTGCTGAACCCATTATTTGGGTCTGGCATTCCTGTCCCTGCCGCCCTCCAGTCCAATTTACTCAGTTTAGGCACTCACAGGCAAGATTTTGATGATAGCTGCAATCATAACACCATAGATGTAGGGGATAAACAGAACAACTCTTACTAGCTATTATTTTTTGTTTATTTTTCCAAACAAGCATTTCTCACTGGAACTCATCCTGGAACCAAGAAAATCCACAAGACTTCCAGAAGCAAAAGGACGAAGTTAAGCTCTGAGGATGTCCCTTCTGGCCTTGTTACTGAGCTAGTTAGCAGCCCAAGACCCTGGTCCAGGGAAGGGCAGGCTTTGTTTTCACATGTGCTCCCAGGTAAAAGTGGAGATTTAGCAAGAATAAGATGCACAAGTGAGTTGGCGCAGTTTAACAACTTATCACGCTTCACATATTGGCTGTTTGGAGGAGTTTAATGTCATTGGGTGGTAGAGCACTTTCTCTGTGGAAGGCCCTAACACATACCTGTGCTGCCATGCGACCTCCCCTGCACACACATACATCCAAAAATATCAAACTCGTCTCCCGAGGTTGTCAGAAATAGTTATCATCGCAGCCTGCGCTCTTGAGCTTGCGAATGGTAATGCTGAACCATCCAAACAGGAGATGTCATCCTGTCACCGTGAACGACAGATGATTATGGCTCCTTCTAGATGCCTGTAATTAATGTTACTTTTTAACTTGGACGTGAACATCCAGGAGCACGGTAAACGGGGAAATCCTCCAGAAGCTTTGGCTTTCTTTCCCTCTCCCCTGCTTATTTACCCTACAGGCCTTTCAATAAATTAAAGAAATCACTAGCTGTTGCCTTTAAAGCATCATAGAAGGGAAGATGAAATTCAGAGCTCCAGATAAATATGTGGATAAGTATCACAGCTAAGGCTGAAGGCAGGGGTCAGGCACACACTGTCCTTCCCTGTCAGTGTTCACACGGGAATAACACAGGGAACGGCGCCTCAGAGTCAGGCTGTTATCTTGAAAATCAGGATTGACTGCTACCAATCTCTCCCTTTGCCCTGTGACTCCTCATATCCTCTGCCATCGCTGTCTTTTATCACCTTTTTGCATCTATTTGTTACCATTTTCGCTCCCAACCTGTGGCAGAGGCTTTGTTAGGGCAATGCAATTTAATAGGCGGTGGATGCGCGATGTCAGCGCCGGGCTCGGGTACCTGAAAGTGTGGTTAAGAATAATAAATAACTCCTTGCTGCACATGCTGTGTTGCTGGTTAACTACGTGATGCTGAACATCAACCAAGGAAGGATTAGACTTTCCTGGTAATAGCTAAACAGCAGAATGAACAAGATATCTAAGCTCTTCAAATAAAATCACGTATTTTTCATCTGGGGAAGCTCAAACCGAGACCCAGCCAGAGAACAGGGAAAAAAAAAAAAAAGGCAAAACAAAGATTATTGAAAGCTTATGTTTAAACAGTTTCAGCCCAAATATTTACTGATCACACACACACACAAAAATGCTGTATGTTTCACAATAAGGAACAAGGCCCTTTAATGGCATAGGAAGCCAGGCTTCAGGATTCAAGAAACAATAAACATGCCCCCTGCAGAATTCACTGTAAAGACTTTACATTTATTTACATTCCCATTTTTCTTTAACCTACATTCCCCCTGACAGAGGGGTTGTTTTGGGTAATAATCTTTTCATATAGGCCAAATCTACAAGAAACTATTTGCAATTCATTTAAAATATGGATTTTGGAATCTACTGTAAATCCCTTTTGCTAAGATAAAAAAAGCACAGAGAAGAAATAACATGCCATTTAATCTTTGGGCTCATCAACTCCTGGAAGATTATTTTGACAGTTAATTTGATGTATTTAACTGAACTTGCAGTCTACTCTGCTTGAAGGAAGCCATCATTTATGACTTGCTGTTGCGTAGGAGCATCTCGGATAGCTGCAGTGTCTTTTGAAGAAATATTTACGAGGGGAAAGAGCATATATTAATGTTTCCTAGCTGTTCAACTCAGTTTTAAAATCCTCAGTACCTCCTGTGCGCCTTTTCCCTGGCTCGTATCAGCTGCTCCTCCCCCATGGAGATGGCAGCCCAGGATTGACAGGGGATGGGTAGTGGAGAGAACAAAATGTGTGCCTTCAAAAAAAGGCTGATCTCCCCCTGGGGACTGCTGCAGCCATTGGCACAGGGACATTTATGGTCATAGGATGTTGGTGCTGCGAACCCAGAGAGCGGGGTGTGCTGCTGCCCTTCACTGAGGCACAGTCAGCCTGGGCTACAGCCCACAGGAGCTGCTTTTGCACTTCCACTTCCCCCCTTCTCTTCTCTAACCCAAGTGTCAAGTGATGCAGTGCAGAGACTGAAGAGATGCCCCACCCCAAGGAGGTTTAACCATCTCCACCCTTTCAGAAACAGGCAGAGGCTGCGACCACACAAAGTGTGATTTTGCAGAATGTATTGCTGAGGGATTGCACATTTTGGTTTTGGGACAGGAAAGGCAGCAAATTCCAAGGCCTGACAGTCTTGTGTCTGGGAGGGATGGCTCTGAGTTTGGGTTCAAGGAGAGCCAGGACACAGCTGCCAGGCTGGGGACTTGCCCTGGTCACCCACATGTGCAGCTGACATCAGCCTCCCATAAAACCCCTTTCCTTCCCTGGGGGCTTTTCCAAGGTGAAGTTCACTGCAGTGCGAGACACCAGGACTCTCCTGGGGCTGCCCTGGCTCTCAGGCACCGAGTACTCCTGCAGTAGCTCACTGCAAGTCAGAAAACAAGGGAGGCTTTTGTGTTGCAAATAACAAGAAGTAGGTCAGATCCCACAAATGCAAACAGACAGGGAGGAAGGCGCTTGCGGTTCTTTACACTCATCTTCGGGAGCAGCTTTGTAACAAGCACCAAAAACCCTCAGAGGAACTAGAAAGGCCAGACAAGCGATGAGGTGAGCGAAGGTTCTTCTGGGGTATGGCCACATCAAGACCTCCTCTGTTAACAGGAAAAGAAGGGTGGTTGTAATAAAAGACTTAGAGGAATGGAGGGCCTGATATGCAGACTGGACCCAACTCACAGGGAAGTCTGCTGTCTCCCAGGGGCCCGGGAAAGGGACAGTACTGGAAAACTCTCCAGTCTAATAAGGCCCTCTGATTACTATCTGCTATTGGATGTTTGAACTGGCAGTGCTGGAATCTCTCGTCTGTGGCTGCACCAAGAAGGCATGGCTGGCTGCCTCCTGCCAGGTGCTCACAGCCGGGCATCACTGTGACTGGCACACTGCCCTTGCACACACAGGCTGCTCCAGAGCAGGAAGCCCACTGCCACACATGTGTGAAACTCCAAAAATAAACCATATCAGACCAGAGGAGCCGAGCCCAGACCCTTCCCTTGGTTTAGCAGAGCTCCCTGCTCACAGGTGATGCTCTGCAGAGCAGCCCAGGGAACGGCCCTCAGAGAAGAACAAGCGTTTGTGGGCATAGAGAAATGAGCCAGGCTCAGTTTGCAGCATTTTTTAAATCCAGCTGATGAAGCCATGTTATCAAACTGTCATCTCGGTCTTGAGGCCTGAGGGGAGCAGAAGAGTGCCTGGCATGGCTGTGGGGAAAAGACAGGATGGTACCAGCCCCGGCCTGAGCCTGTGACTGGAAGCCCCTGTGTCCCCTTGCTCCCTGTATTACTGCATCTGCCTCATTCATCTGCCATTTATAACCCTATAATTCCTGGTTTTAGACAAACTCATCCCACAGCCTCTAGGCACAGGCAGTGCTGCCCAGGTGGGACTGAGAGCAATATCAGCTGACTCTGCTCTTTGCAAACCAGCTTTGTCTCTTCACAGAGACCCAGAGAACAGGGTGGATTCAGGGAAGCTGCCATCAGCAGAACCAGGGTCATTCTTCTGAAGCTTAGCCAAATGCTCTATCCCCTAACTGCATTTTTAGGTATCTTTGGTGAGCAAATTTTTTTACTGTGTGTGTTCTTGTCCTTCCCTTTCCAAATGCACAATTCAGAGGAAATAAGATGATGATTTTCCCAGGCAATATTAAGACTGCAGCACCATTTAATTAAGCTGTTGTTTTAAATGTGCTCTGATGTTTTACCAGCCTGTTGAAGACCTAGGAGACAATAAATACTTGTCTGCAACCTCTTTCTGTGTTCTGAGAGCACATTTTAATTACCACCCTCCATCCCATTTGCAGCCAGACAGTTTACAAGCTCTCTGCTGTGGTGCAGAGGAACGACGGTACTTTTTGCCCTCCAGATGATGCCAGGCACTCACCTGGGAAGCAGCTGAACAAAGAAGACTCCTGAAGAGAAATAGTTGAGGGCACCAAACAATTGACAGGACAGCATCCCACAGCTTGTCTGTTCACAACATAATAAACCCATAAGTGGGCCAGATCTTCTGATACAAGGAGCTGGCTTGGTTGTATTGAGCAAGGATAATAAATAGGAGCCAAGTAACTGTGTGTTAATCATGTCCCCAGCAATCTTCTGTCTCAAAAGCTGGGGGTTAAATGGTTTTGTTGCCAGACTTTGACCTCCTGGCCCCAAATCACAGCAAAGCTTGAGGTGCAATCAGTTGCAATTTGCAGAAACCACTGCAAACGTGGAGACTCCCAGGAGTGTACCTCTGTTGTGCCTATTTTTCCTCCAAACTCTGAAGCAAACAGTTAAAGAGCTGGCTGTAGGCACCGTGGTATGAGAACAAGCTGCACAGCAGCTATTCACCTGGCTGCAGCTTTCCTCAATGCAGATACTCCCATTCCTTAAGCCTCGTTACAAAACAGTAACTGCAGCAAGAGAAGTTGAAATCCATGAAAGGCAGCAGGGCAACGGCCCCCAGAGCATGATTTGAGATGCTGGGTCACCCTGACTGGCAAAAAACCCTCTGAGTTGTCCTTCCAGACCACAGACATTTCCCAGCTTTTCAGGACCACAGAGTGAGCATCCAAAGGAGTGACTGCCAAGTGCCCTGGCAGCAACTGAGCACCGGGAGATTTGGGAACACAAGCTCTTCTCATTTCCTCCCTTATTTTATGACCTCATCCATCTTATAGGTGCTACGGCAGGCACCCAGAAATGCTCAAAATGAGATTTTCAAGGGGCGTGACACAGACAAACCTTTTTGGCTTTACCAGGATTACAGCAGGGATTTTCACAGGAGAATGCAGGGCTGGAGGCAGAGGCAGGGCAGAGGTGGATTTAACCCTCAGAGCTTGACTCCAGTTTGCACCTGCATGAACAGAAAGGACTGATACCCACTCACACCATGGCATGGAGTGTTTGGGTCCACTGATCCTGACTCTATCAATAGTAGTGGAATTATGAGTGGAATTATGCTCGCTTTCTGCTGGTATAACTGAGCTCAGAGCCAGTCCTTCCATTTGCTGGTTTCTGAGGGCTGCTTAACATGCTATGGCACTAAGAGGCAAACAAGAGACTTTAATTTGCCAGGTGATCCAGGCTGATTCTGGTTTTGATCACCACAGCATCAGCAGGGCCAGGAATCCCACTAGTGACATGAAATATACTGTAAGTTATCTCGTTTTCCCTACCAGCATCAGCCAAGTGACCCAAAATATTTCCAATTAGAAATTTAGCATATTCTTACCATAATGGAAGTGTGTAGTATTAAAAAATAATTGCCTTTTTTCCCCCCATTATTCTTTATGGCTTAACTACAATTGCCAATTATTTGTCTGCAGGTTGACTGTTACATTAGCAAGTGGGAGATCACCTGCTGGAGTGGACTCACTTCAGACCTGATCTAAGCCCACTAAAACATCTTTCTGTTGTCTTGAGATTATTTTGGATCCAGCTCTGCAGGTACCAAGCACACTTGAAGCAAGGCAGTGCTGTCTGGCTGAGAAAATAGGCCCTTCCTAGGGAACATGCAGAGGCCAAAATCACACCTGACAATTCTGCTGCTGCTCAGAGGATAATGCCAGGAAAGGATTGGGCCTGATGAGTTTTAACTTTCATTGTGTGCATCCCTGGGAAGTATTCACAGAAGCAGTAAGAGAAAAAAAAATTCTCATCATAAATATTCACGGTATCACATGCAATACAGAAAATCCTGTCTAAATGAAGGAAAATAAATTAGCAGAAGATACTGGCCTGCTGATTAAAACTTAACCCACCCTCCCCACGATAGGCTGACATTCACCTGCTCATCAGACGCTGCAGTCACACAGACAACCCCTCTGGCTGCTGGTGACATTAAAGGATGAAACTCCTTTGATTTTAGGAGGAACGGGTACTGTGGGATCAACACTCCCCCGTGTTTAGTTCTCTGCAGGGGAGAGGTCATTTGTTGTGCAGCATCACCCAGCACCCCCTGCCCACTCCAGTGTCCCTGGGGACAAGCTCTGGTGCCACCTCACCAAGGAGGGATGGAGCTATAGGGGCAGAGAGCACCTCACCCCTGTTACAAATGAGGGAAGGGTCATGACTCAGTTCACTTTGCCTTTTGTAAGCTTCCTCAATACACTCTGAGCCCTGGGAAGGGTGCAAAGCCCAAATCCTGCCTGTGCCAGGGCAGAGAATCAGGGCAAGGGAAAACCTGCAGGAACAGGCAGGGCCGTAGGCATCAGCTCAGGATTGCCTTGCTGATCCCAGAACCCCAGAGAGCAGCATCGTTTGGGTAGAGGATTTGCTTCTGAAAATCATACCTGAGAAATATCTTCAAATATTAATGATTGCTGGGCTTTAAAAACCTTGAAATCACCCTTTGGTACATGCCTTTACCTTTTCCTTATTGTAATTAAAATCAAACTTGTTGGCAGTTGTATCACTAGACCCAAATTTGATTCGAAGAAAGCAAAATGAGGAAATAGGAGGAAAAGGAGCACCCCTTTGCACTCCCTACCAAGCCCTGATTAATTTTTCATTTACAATTATTTTCTGCGCAGCGCTCGGGAGTTCAGGTAGCAGCATTAAAAATTCCCTGTGCCCTCAGCTTTCCCTAATTAAAATTGACAACCCTCATTTTGAACCACAAACATAATTACCCAGTCCTCCTCACCGACGTGATAGCTGAGGTTTGTTTGTTGTTAATTTATGAGCATTGGAGAAGATGAACAACAAAGCCGAGGCTCCGAGAAACCTCTCAGTTCCTGCCTTTGAAGTCACAAACACACCAGCGGCAGACGAAGCTGCTCAGAGGGTTTGTGCAGGGTCCCTTCCCGAGGCAGTGCTGTGCCTCTCACCTGTGATGGTGACATCCATGGGTCTCGTGGTCCAGCTCCAGGTGTTGGGAGGGATCACCCTGAACTGCTCCTTCTGCAGCGTTCACAGAAACATCAGGGCAGACCCTCAACTCCTGCTGCTTTGGGGATGAAAGCTGACCTGGGGTGGCTCAGGACACCGCAAAAAGGTGAAGATGTCACTTGTGTGGGCACTTTATTGTTTCCCTGTCCCTGTTTGAGAAGCCTCTGCCATCACCCCAAGCCAGAAGTCCAGATGAGCCTGGCTTGCTTCAATGGCATCACACCACCCTTGCCAAGCGACTTTTCCCAGAAACAGTCGGAAAAGCAGTTTCCCCAACGCTAGAACACGATAAATTATTTTCCCCAGGTTTTCCAACATTTCCTCACCACCTACAAAAACCTCATGTCTCAGCACCTGCACAAAATCCTGGCCACAATGAATACTTTTGGTTTGTGGTCCTGTAAAGCCAGCCCCATGCAACCCATTCATCCCTCATAATCCGAGTTTTGAGAAATCTGAGTCTCCCCCCGCCCAGGGACACAGTTATACCTGTGGAACAGCAATGCAGCCACCCCTCCTGGAGCTGCAGGCAGAAAAATAAGGCTAAGAGGTTCAGTGTTGACGGCACACTGGATGTAGGTGGCTGGCACCAAGTGTTGGCCAAATTACTATTTACATCAGATGTGAGGGATAGGGAAGCAGTGAAAAGAAAAGGAGTGATGCATTACAATAACTGTCTGCTGTTGGGTCTTTTTAGAGAGAGCTTTTCCCAGCCTTGCTCTCAGGGAAAAGGGTAGAATCTCATTTTTGGGATGAGAAATTCAAATGGTACTTAAAGTAGATCAGCAAAGCTTTTTCTCCAAGAAAAGCCTCTATCTTTCCCATGTTTAAAGATGATGAGAACACGAGGTTGTTTTGTCTATCAGCTCTTGGACAGCCCAACCTACTGCAACTGCCAGGAATGTGGGGACTAGGGATAAAAAGAGAAATATAGAGAAGTAGAAGCACAGAGCAAGGATTATTAGAAATGCACGTATAAATGAAATAGCATGCTGAGAGCTAGGCAGCACCACTGAGCAATGCAACATGCAAACAGACAGAGCAAAGCATTAATATTCCCTTTTTGGTCCAAGCTTTCTATGCATTCCCAGCAAAACCAATTCAAGTGCACTCTGTTCTCCCCTGGACTTTCCCCCAACCAAAGGATGTTGTAGATCTGCATCTTTAAAGAAGCTGTAATTCTCCGTCTGTAAAAATGGCAAAAGAATCCAACACAAATAATCTGGTTCCTTCTGCTGTTTCTAGGAAATGTAACACATTTCATTGAGTATGTACCTGCTCATTGCTCCTCTCTGAACCATGGGTAGCACAGAGTACCACTGCTGTAAAAGGGCTGCTGCCTCCTCAGTGGTTATTGTATCCTCCCTGCTAATTTGGAGGAGTTAATAAATGAAAACCTACTTGGGGAATTAAGACTCCCCTCCCCTGAGCTGGCCCAAGATGATCATAATGATGTCTGTGGGCTTCAGCACGCAGCAAAGTGCCATCAATTTTATCCAAGCTCTGTCCACTCAAGGGTCAAATATCCGTAAATCCACTATTTCCACTGGAACAGAGGAGTTCATCCCCAGCAGAGAAAGTATTTCCATTATTTTTATCATTTTAGTTTGTTTGCAATCCCCAAAAAGAAAGCAAATGTGCTGCAAGAAAAAGGCAGAAAAGAGAAGCTGCAAAACTTTCAGGAATCAAACACAACCCTCCTCCCTGTTTAAACTAAAGTTGTGTTGCTCTGCTCTCAGTTTAGGGCCGAATGAGATTTATGTTTTGGGGGTTTTTCCCCCATCACAAATTTCTGGGTTTCATAATAAAAGAAATAAAGTCAGTGAAAGAAAAGTCAAAATAGCTCATTTTGAAATACTGAAATAATGTTTTGATCTTCAGAAGAAATTTTTCTTTCAGCAGTGGTATGAGGCAGCAGCATAGTGAGGCCAAGAAGAATTGCTGGAATATTTGGATATTGGTAAATCTACTGGAAAATTTCAGCTTAAAAATGCAGCATATTTCTGCTTCCAGCAACTATAGGGTTCTTCCTCCGACTTCAAGTCTTTCCTAACATTTGTTTATCTTCTTCTGTTTTCCCTCAGTTTACTGATGTTTCATCAATAACCGACAGGAAAAATGACAAACTGCCGGAGAGCAATTAATATCCATCCATTTCCTTTTGTAGTAACAGAACACTCCATTTACAAAGCAGCTCTGCATGCTGAACGCAAGGCACGAGCCATGATTGTGCCCGTTTGTCACCAACCCAACCCCTGCTCAGGGAGGGAGAGCCCTCAGGGTCTAATCCTGAAGCAGGATGGGAATCTCAGCCCCTGGAGAAGCCCATGGAAAGCCAACAGTGAGATTTGGGTAGTTCAGCACCACCCCCAGTATGGTCTGGATGAATCAGGACTGGGATTTCCTCTGGAGATACGAAAAATGTAGGTTTGTGCAAGTGCCAGGGTATAGCTCAATACCCAACTTCTCTGGGCTATCGATCCTGCACAGGAGAAACTACCAAGATCTGTATCAGAGCTGCAGAGGAGGGATTTTCCTTCTCAGGCAAAAACTAGGACAGGTAGAAGGTCACAACAGATGCTTTGCTTTCCCCACCAGAGCAGAAGAGATACAAAGGGAGTTACAGAGGTTTATGAGATAGGCACAGACAGGTCCTGGGAGAGCTTTGGGGAAGAGGAATTTTCTTCATGAATTAAAAAACTCTATTGAATTAAAAAGCACACAAGTCCTTGTGTGCACAGCTGCTGACACCAGCTCTGATCACAGGTTTGCCACCAACACAAAAAACAGCTTTTAAGAACATCTCATTCAAAACAACGTGGAATGGGGTTTTCCCAGTCCACACAAATAAATTACACATCTCTGCTCCTGCTGTGTGCACGAAGAAAAGAGCTTCTTTCTGGGACTGGGCTGCTACTCAAAAGTATATTAATATGGTTGAAAAAAAATACTCCCTTAAGTTAAAACACAGGTAGAGAAGCAGAGTTGGGCTGCAGAAGTTCACATCAAGGCAGTCCCTTGCTCACACTGAGGTCCAGGCAGTGACCTCCCACTGCTCCTGCCACACTGGGCACTGAGCCACGCTCTGCCCACCCCATCACTCCAGCTCAGAACTGAAAGCACTTATTCAGAGTTTTGTCACTGGCACGGTTATCAGAAAATCCTTTTATTTTTAATTCACCCTGTACAGCATCTTACATGCGCTAAAGCCAAAATGCTGCTGCCCCCAGACCTCAGGGGATTTGGCAAGGGGGGGCACAAGGAGAGTGATAGTGCTGCCACTGAGGCAGGAGTGCAACCTCAGCATCTGTTGCTTATAGATGGAAATAAATTTGTGCTTTTGTGCTAATCAAATACATATATTTTACTTTGTTGTTAATGCTTAGCTGTTACTGATTTTAGACTACATTCTCTAGTCAGATAATGTTTACTTGGTGCTACTGAGATGGAAGAAAATGCACTTTATAGTTTTGATCTCATGCTTATTCTGCTCTCACAATTAAGTAGAGTGCCTCACAGTTACCAATTACTTGTGTCTTTCCACTCTCACTGTGAAGTAGGAAATCCTTGTCTCTGACAAACGATGGTGAACAGAAGCACTGGACAAACTCAGCAGTTTGCAGAGCCAGGGGACTTCAGGCACTGCCACGAGGGAAAAACAAGACTAGAAGCAAAATCTGTGAGGTTTTGTGCTGTGGGGACCCCTCCAGTCCTGCCTGGCACTGTCCTCAAGGCTCCTTGTGCCACTGATAGCACAAGCCCTTGTGAAGTAACTCCTGAATCACAGTTTACAGCCTAACACAGGGAAAAAACCTGGCAGCAACTTTGTGTGGTTTTTAATCTGCAGAGCTGTGAACCCCATTTTCCCACCATGAGACCAGGATAACCAGCGAGTCGGTGAAATGGGCACAAACACCCCTCAACTCTTCTTAGGGCTGTGGATGAGAAAGGTGTGGTGAATTTGGGACACATCCATCTCCTGCTCTGCCCCTTTCCAGACAGAATTTTTTGGTGCTCCTCCCTGAACAAACCTGTTTGAGAAACTTGTTACCCCAAGGGCATGGTGGGGAACCTCCTCAGGACTGGAGGAGTGCTCCAAAAGCATCATTCTCTGTGTCCCAGTGAGACACTTCAGTGACACATGACATTTACCTTCCACCCAGGAGTTTTTCCCAGTCCTTCTCCTGAGCTGGGAAGGCCAGAACAGGTTCTCCCAGCCATGACCCACATCATGGTGTTAGCCACAGAGCTGTTTTGACCCAGCTTGGTCTCGTGGCCGATTGGCAATGGCAAATCCATCTCTCCACTTCTAACAGTCCTATTTCTATCCCTCCTAGGGAAAGCCACCCTCCTCAGACCTCAGCTTGGGAAACTATCAGTGAGCCAGACCTCGCCCAAAGCAGAGCAACTCAAGCTCCAGAAGCTCATTTAGAGCCTCAAGTTCAATGAATTGGCATCTCCCAAGGATGCCAGCCTCAACAAAAGCCTCCCACATCACTCCTTGCCCTCCCTGCAGCCTCCACAAGGTCTGTGTTGGGGGAGGAAAGTCCCACAGCACATTGGTGCTCCATACTGCACCAAGGGACAAGGGAAACAAGCTGACATTGGGGTATTTGGAGAACAAACAGCTGCTGCAAAGAGCTGGAATGAACCCACACATCGGCACACACCAAACTGGGGGTTTACAAGTCACGAAAAAAATGAAAGCTGCTGAAACTGTTACAATCCCAAACACCCAGGACTCACATGGGTAGTTTTCCCTGACAGGGTAAGTCACCTCCTCACTCCTGCCCAGGGCAGGATGACATCCAGTGTGTCCCTCTGGTGGGGGACAGGCTGTGGGCAGCCCAGTGCCCAGAGCAGAGTGTGGCAGTGTGGAGATTAGAGCAATTTGGACCTGTCACTTTGATGCACACTGTTTTGCTTTGTGGTCGCAGGCCTCTTTCAGTAAATAAAATCGGAGATGATTTCCTTCACCCGCTGGGATTTCTTGGGCTACAGTTAGCATCAGAGAAGATTTTAAAATGCAGGAGTGTAAATTTATAGACGCAGCTGTCAGAAAGGCTAAAAAACCCTCAGCCCTTAAATTACTAGCATCCTTGGGTGTCCAGTGCTGATACAAAACCACAGAAGACACTGCTGGCAGTGCCATTCCCCGTGTCCTCGTAACAACTAAGGCAGGATCATATAGGTAATACAAGTAAAACTGAACATAATGCAGTCTTCACGGTTATAATTTCTTTTAAGATCTACAGCGGTTAGGCTTTCTATATAATTAAATCTATAGATTGCCTTTGAATGCTTACCTTGCAATTCCTTGAGCTCTGATGAAAAGTATGCTGTTCACAACGACAAGATTTATTGCATCTAGCACTCTATATTATAGCTGCTCTGCTAACCACAATAAACAAGATATGAAAAGTAATCACACAGATAATGCCATGGAGGAACAAGCACCAGCTTTGTCTTTAACCCTTTCACCTGCTTTTGTGCTGCAAACTCCAATCAACATTGCTGCAGCCCCATCCAGCCCCAGTGCATTAAGAATTTTGTTTCTCTAGTAATAGACTCAAGGCTTGGGTTTCTTTTCCCCCCCATTTCTAGATCACCAGTACTGTTGGGAGAGCTGAATTTCTCTCTGTCACTATCAAAGGTCACAGTCCTTGTCCAGAGGAAAAAGAACTAAGTAGAGCCAAGCCAGCTGCTGTGGTGGGTGCTAGTAAGGAGTGGCAGGGCAGGACCGTGGCTGTCCCTGGGGTACTGAAGCTTTGCAGTGCTTCAACCCACACTTAAACTCGTGGTTTCTGAATTGAAACTCCCTTTCCAAGGGCTAGAGGTAGGTCCCAAGCGGGGCAGGGACATCCCATCACTGCCCTAGGCTCAGCCCTTCCTGCCCAGCGAGACATTGTTGGCTCAGCACACGGTAATTTCATTAACGATGTTTTGCATCACAGAAGCCTGGATTTGACCCTGGAGACTTACAAACATTATTTAAAGGGGGAATTTCAATGTGAAGGTCAAGTAGAGATATATAAGCTTAATCAAGACAGAGCTCAAATGTAATAGTCTTTCAATACCCAGATGCCTGAGAACATTTTCTCAAATCCTGCTCCCCCCACCTCTAAATATTGACCAGATCCAGAAATAAACACTCCAGAGGCCAGAGTAGCAACCAAAGGCAAAAGTAGCACTGATAAAAATCTTTTTTTTGTTGCCATTCCCGTTCATGCAGTGTAAACAATGAGTCCATATTCTTTGCACCTAATCAGATAAATAAAGCCCTGCTAAATATTAGCACACACGAGGACAAGGAAGCAAACAGTCACTTGTTTTCTGCCTTACACACAGAAACCATTGGCCATTTCAACCCAGAAGAATGAGAAATGCTCCACAGGCAGGAATTCACTAGTGATTTCTGCCCCAAAACCCCATTCCCAAATAGGATGGAGACTGCAGAAGAACTTTATTACTCCTTTGTATAGGGACAACTGATTTCCTTTTTTTTCCTGCCCATTTTTCCCCCTGGTTTTAAGTCTGTCTCCATCCAGCCAGAACGCAAGTACCCTGGAATAATAAACTCCTTGTAAGCAATGCCAAAATCAGGCAGTGGCAGGAGAGGGGGCAGCAAGGTCTTGAGTTTAAGAACAGGCCAAATTGTTCTATCCAGAGTAGAAAAATTAAAATATGCTGGAAATAAATGTAAAAATAGACTGGGGTCTGCAGTCCAAACAGAGCGTATATTTAGTAGTTGTGAATGGGAAAGAGCAGAACATTCCTGGAAATTGCTCAAGAGCATCTAAGGAAGAGTAAAAGATTTCCACACAGACGTTTTTAAGGCAGGTTGCCATGGATGCTGGGAAGGGTGTTAGTCTCTGACCCTCATTACAAAATAAGTTTCCCAAAAGTCATTTTTTCCAGGAATTGCAAGGGCTTCCAAAAAAGAAGTAGTTTGGAACACAGCACCCTGACATAACAGAGGTCCTTCACCAGTGATGACAAATGACCCTGGGAAGGACCAGGAGAAGTGACCTAACCCTTTCCTCAGGCTGTCAGTCAGGGAAAACACGTCTGACAAACCTTACCCAGGCTGTTCATAAGAGTTTCTTGCGATGGAGACTCTCCCATCCATACCAAAGCAACCCAGTCCGTGGCCACACTTCTTCTAATGCCCAATATATACCCCACGTGCCCCAGCTGAACTCTGCTGTTCCCTGTCCCACCCACCAGGTATAAGCAAAATCAACATTCATCTAAGTAGGTAAAACACGTTTTTTCTCAGGGTTGGGGCAGCAGGAGACTAATCTCCTGTGAAAGCGCCACTAGTAAGGATCATTATTTCCTTACAATTTTTTTCCCCCCATGTTGCATCCCCGAGGAAGATAAACCCTTGGGGCATCTGCTGCTTTAACAGCTCATGAGCACGGTTCCCCCGCTGGAGACAGGACATGTGAGAGAGGGGGAGAGGCATGGCAGGTCTCAGAGCCCATCAAAACCTGTCAGTGCCCAAACTTCTGCCATTACAGACATGGCACAGAACCACAGAACCGTTTGGGTTGGAAGGGACCCTAAAGATCAAGTAGTTCCGAGCCCCCTGCCACAAGCAGGGGCACCTTCCACCAGACTAGGGCGCTCAAAGCCCCATCCACCCATTCCAGGAATAAGTTCAACCTGCTGATTTTTGCCCCAGCTGAGAAGAAGCCCAAGATCTGTTTGCAAAAATGATTACTGTGTTATTAAAGGATTAGTGGCAAAAAAGTTGATGGCAGGCCCTGAGTCACTTTGGGCTGCTCAAGGACAGTAAGTGCATCATGGCGTGTTTGACGTTTACCTCAGGCAGTGCCTGGGCACTGGTGTGACTTGCTGCAGAGGTGTTTGAGCCATTCATGCCCCACCAGGGCAGGAGGCACCAGCTTGGATATGAGAAAAGACTGGCATGATAAGAAAAAGCCTGTGCTACAACCAAGAAAAATTAGATGCTTAGGACAACCTTCCTGGGGAGAGAACGTGAACTTATTGGCATGAAATGATCTATGGCAAATATTTGCATGAACAGGTTTACCGGCGTTACACTAAATACTCCAGAAAACAGCCTATTTCTCAGAATAGGCACAGAGGCAAAATAGCATTGTTCTTACAGCCCAAGGAACGAAAAAAATCAGCCACCACAGGGAGCAGCAGTGAAGCTGATGTTGACAGAAGTGCACGTGCCTGTTTGACCAAATTGCTCCCACAGGCATTTGTCCTGGGCATAAAAGCAATGATCACTGTCACCTGGTTTAGGGTTTTAGTCTATTTGTAATTTAATAGAAGAATTTCACAGAGATTTCTGCCTTATTGATTTTGCCTAATGGAACAAGCTCATTTCCTGGGGCACTGTGTACTGCACTCTGCACAACACATCTAAAGGGCAGGAGAGCACCTCTGCTCCTATTCTAGTAGACTGTCAGCATTTTATTAATCCAGGAGCTGCAGGGCAAATTCTTAGTGCAACCAAAAAAAAAAAAAAAAAAAAAAAAAAAAGAAAAAAGGTAAAGACAAAACATCAATTTATGCTCTGAATGTCCCTGTGCATTACGACTGTTCTCTTGGAGCGTTTAAACTAGAGGCTAAAAGGCTGGACTGCTTGTAGCACTTGAGTGCCTGTCAGATTTACCCCCTCTAAGGCCTCTGCCAGATACTCTTTATCCTTTATAACATCAGATGCTTTCAGTAGGAGGCTCTCTTTGATGCTGATTTTCTCTCTGATTCTACAGGCCTAGATAAATGATGGTTTCCTTTAGATTTGGAAGTGTAATGAAAGCCCGTGGCATTTCATTACCTGCATTCACACACAGCACAGCAGAGCTGGGCAGGTTCTTTAGGAGCATCCC
The DNA here is from genome assembly GCA_013396775.1 of Cephalopterus ornatus. NCBI lineage: Eukaryota > Metazoa > Chordata > Aves > Passeriformes > Cotingidae > Cephalopterus > Cephalopterus ornatus. Next base: position 115,973 of record VZRE01003851.1, on the reverse strand, counting down.
ATTGCACACCAAGGGATCAGTCCTGGATGTCACCACCAGGTGTACACACGTGTGTCATCCTTGAGCCCAAACCCTGAACGGTTGATGGGATGCAGATGATCAGAAACATGTTATTTGGCTTCACACACATTTTTCACTGGCTGTGAGATCACTGACCAATTGTGTCACCGACTAAGGAACCTCCCCATCATCTTTTAGCAACTTTGAAGCTAAATTTAGAATGCTAACCTTTAAAAAAATTACTTTTGCTTTGGTTTTTGTAGTAGGTTTCACTCCCTGTCAATGCCACACACTGTCAACAGCTTTGCCACTCCGGTCTCTCTTTCTTCCCACCCCTGCAAACAAGTCCTGTCCAAGTGGATGTCACTGGTAAACACGCTCATTTGGTTCACTGCAGGTCAACCAGACAAAACACAGTTTTTAAAAGAAAATATTTTATAAGCTGCAACAGCTTACGCATCCAGGAGCAAACCCGATGCCTCCATGTGCTGCCAGGAAACCCCGCAGATCAGGCCACTGTTCTGTAAACTGTCCAGCACTTTCAGGTCCCTGGGAACCCCCTCCCAGATGCACAGAGCTCTTGGCAAGTAGAACCAGCCAACAGAATGGCAAAAACCTTGACAGGGACACCCTGCTGCCCAAATCTGCTTTCTGTCAGTCCGAGCACAGGGTTTATGGAAAACAGCAGGTAAACACCTTTGGAGAGGAATTAACCAAAACAGGAGAAAAAACCTTGTCAATACAACTTCGGTTTCAACCTCCAAGGCTTGACAGGGAATATAGAATTTACAGCCATGTCAGGGAAACAAGTGGTTTTGCAGCCCAGCATGGCACATTCCAAATTTAGGTGACAATAAGCCTTTTCTGGCACAAAACACAGACCAGAATTTGACATTAGTAGTTGATTCACTGTGAAAAATGGGTGTTGATTGACTTGGCTTCTTCCAAACACATTGCTACCCAGAGATTAAAGACCACATGGTGAGGATGCACAAAACTGAATTTTATGGGAGCATCTCTCAGCTGCTGAGCAACAAAAAGGAAGTCACTGTCTTTAGAGTTTTCAGACTCGTTTGCCCCTTCATAGACTTTCAGAATTCAGAGGTTGAGAGGGTGTTAGGGGCTTTATTTAGCCTTTTTTAAAAATGTGATAGCAAAACCTATCCCTACGCTGCTGAAGGGAGCTCAGGAGAGGGTTGTTTTGGTATCTGCAGGCTGAATTCTCTCTTGTCTGGGCCACTCTCCTCACTGCACATTTCCCCACAGAAAGTCTTGATTTTAATTTGGCATTGGGAGGAATAGGGCAGAGCAGGGACCCACATACAGGAAAAGGCAAACAAACAACATCCAATTACAGTTTGTACCATGAAGACAGTTCTTTGGTTCGAGACTAGTATCTTAATGGGACCATAAGAGCCTTATTTTGGCTAAACCTTTATCCTAAATGTTGATTGAGGTACAGTAAGAAGCCATGCTAAGGCCACCAGTGGTCATTAAGAGTTCCTCCAGGGGCGTTCAGGGATAGTTGAGCTACTCCATCAAAGGTTAACTTTGTGTTGTACCTCTTTTTGAATGTTTTTGTGTAGAGAACACATTCCATAACTGCACCTGAGAGACCTTGGCCAGGAAATAACAGAGTTTGAACATCGTGGGAGAGTGAGCAATCAGCAACCATATCTTCATCTCCTGGCCACTGGCATGGGACAGGTTGCTTCACTTTGTGCTCTGTTTGATGAGACAGCAAGCACCTGCCTAATTTAGAGAACTGAGACACCTCAGCCATTGCAAACATTATGCCCAATGGGGCTACCACAATACCAGTTAAAATATCATGGAACATCATGAGTAACAACATGAAACAGCAGCAAGGAGCTCCTGGTGTACCCAAAAAACCCTCCCCGCTGTCCATCGTCAGCAGCGGTGGAATAAATAGTTAAAACCGAGTATTGGGTGCCTGATCTTTAGTTCTTGCATTTCAAGTGGATGCAGCAAGTGAGGGAGTGTGTAGAAAGGTGCCCTACCCCTAGCAAGTGCTTTGCCATCCATCTGCCTTCCCACGTGTTAAATCCTGGGGACGCCACCAGCGTGCAGATAACTGGATATTGGATTGCAGCCAGCCCTGCACTAGTAAAGGCACATTCAGGCCCAAGATGTTTTCTGGCATCAGTATCAAGCTTCCTTTCTAGCAACTGAGGATGCTTAAAGGGCATTATAGTAACTGCCTGAATATCAGAGACACTCCCTTTCACTGTTTGATTTCCTTGTGCAATAACGTGTGGTCAGATTCACACAAGGTTTGCAAAGGATCAAGTCTGCTCTTTTCAAAGACAGCTGGGAATACCCCTGGAAAAATGTGAAAAACACAGCATGTGTTGGGACCGGTGCCTCTCCCTCATTATTCCATATAAATACAAGCAATCTGACCCTTCGAAAGAGACTTTGCATTTCTCAGAAAATGACCATCTGTCAGGCAACAAAGGGCGCTCATTATTTAAATTAAGAATCTATTCCCTGCTGCCATTTTCACTCACTTCTCATTACGGCAGAGTCTCTCAAACACCCCATTCCCTTCTCTCAGTGAGCTGAGACCACAGCTTACCCCCTCCTTACCCAGCAGCCGTCACTCGTAAAGACCCAGCTATAGGAGGCCACAGTCTGTGGGCCAAGAGAACCCTGGATTTGTCATCCAGGGGAGTCATGTGAATCAAAAAATATACACAAAGGGGCCTATAAACACATGGCTGAATAGTGATTTTTAAGCCTGTTATTATGAAGTTTAAGTTTTCTTGAGGGGCATGAACACGAGTGGTGGGACCACAGAGGTCCACCTGCAGGGTGGGGCTGGCAGGAGCTGCTCCTGCACACTCTGTGGGCTGCTGCTCCTCAGCATTTCCAAATAACCTGCAGTGTGCTGGGGAAAGGAGTCAAGGCCACCCAAATCTTGCAAGTCATCACCTCCGAACCACAGCAAGGCCTTCTATGCAGCTGCAGAGACACAGAGGTGGAGGAAGTTCAGGAGAGCCTCAACTCACCCACAATACAATTTCAAAGTATTTCCTGCTGAAGAAAAGAGACCTGGGAGAGTTTTTCTTGCTAGTTCTTGTTGTTAATCACGATGCTTCCTCCTCTCCCCTCCTCCCATCAGGCCAAAAGAATCATATCAACAAATCCTCAGCTTGACACGATTTGCTAAATGTCACTTGTCACAGGGCTGCACAGCTCAGGGAAACATGAGCGAGAAGCCAGAGCAGGGATGAGACCACCATGCCAGCAGACCTCTGTGGCTCCATGGCTTTGCCTCAGGCTCCCTGGGAACAACCCCCTCCCCTCTCTGGGCCTCGATTCCCAACTAGACAAGAGGCAACATGGAAAAGCCTCATGTCTTGTGATCCGGGGGTGGGGGAGGTAAGTAAATGAAAGGTTATAAAACACACAGATACTTCAGTGGCACAAATAAACAGGGCTGCTCTTAGAAGTACCCAATTCCTGCTTGGCTGGTGGAGGAGGTCCAGCTTTTAACAGGCTGCTGCCTCCATCGCAAAATATCCAGAGATTTAGTGGGTATGAAAATGCCTGACTTCCCTGCGGCTGGAACGACAGCAGGGGGAGGCTCGTGCCAACCGCGATTAGAGGGCGCCGGGGTTTGGGTTGACAATTCACATCATCTAGAGGTACTTTGTGAATTAAGGACTCCCTCTTTGCTAGAGGCAAGTTGCATGGCCAGACACCGGAAAGGATTGTGAAGTACTCATATTCTCTGCTGGAAAGAGCCTTGGGAGTGCAAACTATTTATTAAACAATAAAACCCATCAAACTGCTTTTAATATTTTATGCGAGGGGAAATGGGTTTCTGTTATTTTTAATAAGGCAGGTTTTAAACATCTTTGGAGGAAAAGGAGAGGATCTATTCAAAATAAGTGTAGATTCTCCACAAGCAATCCCAGCCTGTGTTTATTATGGATATTGTCACATTGCAAGATACAAAAATAAGAATCAACAAAGCACAGCCTGTTGTTTCAAATTCCTTTATATACTTTATAAAAAAAAAGGCCAAAAGGGAGGGCAAGCTTTAGGAATGCTGCAATGACATCAACTCTTCTCTTGATCAAAATCAAGACTAAACAAGTATGTGTTCTTTCTGAGTGCTGAATGCCAAGTGACCCCATACCAGGAAATTCTGAGAGCTGTATAATAGATTGAGCCTGACATTTATCAAGGAGAAGCAAAGGAACATTTAGTGACTGTGTGGGGGTTGGCTGGAGCCAGTAATAGGTGACCATGAAGACTGGTCAAACTCCAGCATAGCTGCACAGCTCAAAAGCATGAGAAGAAATCCCATTAAATGTGACTAATCAAAGATTTGGAGGGGAGTGGTCTAATAGTGCCTGCTGTTTGCCTCTGGCATGGCTTTTTCATGCTGCTGGATGCTTTTGAAGCTCTGCAACCTGGTCATTTGTGTGTTCAGTGTCTGGCCACAAAAGCACGCTCTGCTTGAGCTTGTTCCTGCTGCTGCCAGCTACCTTCTGGGGGAAAACAAGCAAGCAAACAAAAAAGTCTCCGGTGCAAATTTAGGAGAGCTGGACAAAAATAAATCACAGAGCTCGTCTCTGGAGCACGCTTCAAAAGAAATTAGTTGAAAGTAAATCAAAGGCTCTCATCCAAGAACAGCAATGGAAAAACATCAGAGAGACACCAGTTCAAGCAGTCACTTCAAGAGATGGGCAAGTATTGGCAGGAGAATATGGCACTTTGTGCCTTCCCTCTAGAAGTCTTTATTTCTGTCACAAGACGCTTTGCCCTGGGGCCTGCCTCTGGGAACATGCCATGGAAGATACCAAAAAGCCCCAACAACACACACAAGATTTGCTTCTTGATGGCCCAGATTGTCCACACCAGCAGCCATGGGATGAAGCCCTGCTGAAATTGTGGGCTTTCTATTGCACAAACAGGAACATAACCCTAAAAAAAAAGGATTTTCCTTCTGTCTTGCACTGGGAGAGCCTCAGCTTAATTAATGTGTCTAGCTGGGCATGTCACAACAAAGCCAACAGGTCCAGAGGAAAACAAAAACTGCCTGAAAAACTCATGGAAAAAAGAATGAAGTGGGACTACTCAGCTGGAAGAGAAAGAGCAAGCAAGGAACATAACGAGCTTTAACTGGATAAGGGCTTTCCCTGCTAGGATTGAAGACAGGACCTGATTCCCATGTTTGTGATGGACCAGTTGGGAAGAAACGAGCTTGAACTAGAGCAAAGAGCAAAGAGGATGGAGGTTGGATATTGGGGTAGAAGGTCTTCCTGCAGCTGAGGAGAGCAGAGCACTGGATTAGATTAGAAGGCTGTGGCGTGTCCAGCCAGAGGATCCTTAAGAAAAGATGGAATGGGTGACTGTCAGCAAAGGCAAGTGTAAACTGGTCATCCCTTATGGCAGGGGGTGAGCTTCCAGTGGCCATTCCTCGTGCTCCCACACACAGGGGGAAACCCATCTCCAGAGATAAGGTTGGCTGTGTAGCTTAAATTGCTAAAGAGCATTTCATAGAATCATAGAATGGATTGGGAGGGACCTTAAAAATCACCTTGTTCCAAGCACCCTGCCACGGGCAGGGTCACCTTCCCTAGACCAGGTTGTTCAAACCCCATCCAGCCTGGCCTTGAACATTTCCAGGGATGGAGCAGCCACAACTTCTCTAGGCAGCCTGTGCCAGGCCCTCACTACCCTCACAAGGAAGAATTTCTTTGTTCCATCCAATCTAAACCTACTCTTTCAACTTTAAAGCCATTCCCCCTTGTATCCTCCTTTCTCCATGGGGATCTGAGCTTTAAACAACAGAAAGTTGAAGCTCAAGATGGGCAGAGGGGGGCAGATGTGACAGAGCTGGGGCTCAGCAGTGCCCAACCTGCAGCTCACGAGCCCAGGGGACATTGTTCAGGTCACACACAGCCCTGCAAGGCTGAAGCCCTGCCATGCCATGCCCATGATTTGGTATCAGGGTCACTGCAAGTGGGGACAAGTGAGCTTGGACATCTCACATCACAAGAACTCCTTCCACCCATCTCATGGCCACCATCTACTGGGCACAGATCCTGTTTTCCCATGGGACTGGAGGGCAGTGTCTGGGCCAATCCATATCCATGACCCTCAGGGCTTGCAGCTTTCTCCTACTTCTGCTTTCAGTTCCCATTTAAGACAGCGGCACTTTATATCTCCCAGCCAGCACAGCGCCTTCCAAGTTGGTGGTTAAATGAGAATTCAAAGAAACATTTAAAAATTTCATCAATGCCACTTGGACATATGCCTTCAGGCTGTTTATCTTTAACTGAGATGTCACATGTAATTTAGTGGCTATATTAAGTATTGTTTTTAACTTCTAGCTGCACTGCTGTGGGCAGCCCTGTATCAGTGCACACCTTCATTCTTCATTAGGGGAGATAAATGAAAATGGCATCATTTTTCTGAATTAAAGTCCAAATATCTGACATGTCAATACCACCTAATGGAACAAACACTACAGAATCCTAGAGCAGGTGTTTAATTTGCATGTTATTACTGACAAGCAAGATTAATGCTTTGCTAAATACTCATGCTCCAGTAACAAGAAAAGCAGAGCGGGTTTATACTTAAAATGGCAAACAATGACAAAATATTGTAAGTTCCTTTCTCTCCTTGAGTGATTCAGTCTTTACAACAGAACTAAAATCTTACAGCTTTGGCATTTCTTTCTACCTCCGTGCTGCATCTTGTGCATTTTTTTGTCATGCCACCCAGAAATCTCACAAGTTCTCACAACAACCTAAAGCCAAAGTTCTGGGATGGCAGTGATGCTCTCAGTGGGAGCAGTGCTGTTACCTGCTGCTCCCCTGCCCCAACCCTTCCCTCAGGGAAGGACTTGGGAAGACTTGTGAAAAAACAAAGTTTAAACCTTATCCCAGAGACACTGAACCCCCCCCCAGGATGTCTCTTTCTACACCATAAGCTGGCTCTTGCCAGAACGTTTCCTACATGTGCATTTAACAGCATAATATCACAGGAATCCAAACTGCTTAATAGCAATAAGAAAAAACAGAAATGCAATTAAATTACAGCTCAGGGCTGTTTGCTGCACAGCAACTCTTCACTCTGCAAAGACTTGCCACAAAAATTCAGCCCGTTCTGAGCAACACCATGTGAACTTGAAACCTCTGCCGCTCTTCAGGAGAGCTACTCCGGGTTTGTCCCAGCACCAGCACCATCATTTTGACCAAGATAGTGGGAAACACACTTGCTTTCAATTCATATGTTATACAGATTTCAAATCTGTAATGCAAATGTTCACCTGTGTTGGGTATCCAGCTCCTGTTCACCACTGACCGAACTAGACAACTTGTGCTTCACCAAACGTAGGAAAAGCCACAGGACAGGATTTGTTTTGAAAATCTGCTCTTTTACAGTGAACATATCATTTGTCAGCCAAGCCATGTGATTTCCCTGCAGTTTTTTGCATTAAAGAACTTAATACTTCTCACCTGGCATCTGCTTTGGGTGTCTTAAAGGTATAACTCTGAAGCTCCACAGTCCTTCTGCCCTTTAAAACTTGCAATCAAGACAAAAATCTTTAGTGTAATGATACACCACTCAGCCCACCTCCAACCTCAGCCATACTTCAAACACTGAATTATGGGGGCTGCCCCTTATTTATACCCCCACCAGGGCCATTAGGTGGGGTGCCAAACTGTAAGAGCTCATCCTTCCTTCTGGGCAGCTGAGGGCAATTTGGGCAAAGGCTTTGGTGGTTTATTGGCCCTGAAGTGATTCATGCAGCTGAGGGCACCCTGGGGCAGGGATGCAGAGAAGATCCAGCCCCAGCAGCACAGGTGTCCTGAACGTGTCCCGTGGAAGGCTGGTCCAGGGGAGTGTCCCCGGTTAGCAGCACTTTCCCTGGGTTTACTCCGTGGTTAACACCGGTTTTATGAAAAGCCTCCTACCCCTGGGGAGGAAACTCAGTCAGCAACCAGCTCCTTCAGCTGCTCCTCTGTGACGGCCGGTGCCTCTCAGCCCCTGGGCTGGCAGGGACCTGCTGCGTTCAGAGCCATTAAATAAAGGAAGAACTGCTGCATTACATATCATATAGAGGAAAAAAAAATGAAGGAAAAAACTCCACGTTAATTACTATTGATTTAAATAAATGTGCTTTGCTTTCCTAAGGCAGCAGCAAACGGCCGGTGACACCGACACCCCTTCTCGGAAGCTGCTGGGCCTCCCAGGGACTCAGCAAAATGTGCGGACAAATGGGACATTCCAGGCTCTCAGCCTTAATGAAAACAGAGCTCATTAATGTGATCAAAAACTTCAGTGTCTTCAACCTGTTTCTCTCCTGAGCGTGTGCCTTCAGAGGTTGCTTTAATGTTTGGGAAGGTAAAAAGGATTTTACCCAAAGCCCTCCTGGGCTGTGGCACTGATTTCTCCCTGGAGCTCCTATGACAGGGTGCTGGTGGCTGCAGAAGGAAGGCATTTTGATAGCCATCAGTCGTTCAGACTGTTTTATTATCCTGGAGGAGCAAAAATAGCATGGCAACTAACTCTGCAGCTTTGGTTGTGGTTTCGCTTTTATTTTATTTATTAGTAATTACAGACAGAGAAAAATGAAAGATAGCACATGGGCTCTATCTAAATAACTCCTTTGCCCACTACTACACCCGTGTTATAATCTGCAGGCCTGTCTGCACTCTCAGTAAACTCTTTAAAGATTTAATCAAACAAATTAATCCCTTAACTCGCCTGTTCCCTCATAGCCGTCATTCAGGAGGCAGCTTATTTTCTGATTTGTGAGAGCCTGATTTCTGCCAAGTGCAATTTTAAATGACACAGTCCTTAAGAAATGCCCAGATAAAAGATTTGCTCTGAAACCCCCGGTTTATATCCTGGAGTTTGCTGTATATGAAATTGAGATGCATTTAAATTCAACCCCATGCCATCGAGCCCTGGGAAAGGCGGAATCTGCGCGGAGCCGTGGGAGGAGGTGATGGGATTTAGCAGGACGGGATCTCCTCCCAGCCCCACCGCTGGCTGCTCTGACCTTGGCCAAGTCATTTAAACTCTCCACACTGTTTAGTCATCTGTAAAATTAGTATATTGCTATTTACCTACCTCCAAGAGATATAGTGAAGGTCACCATTTGTGAAATACCTGGAGACCGTCGGAGGAACAGCCCTTATGTCGTGTCTGCTGGTTCCCAAACAGCCCCTTGAGCCAGATCTGGCAAATCCCAGGTCTTCAACTGACCCTGAGGGAAGAGTCCCCAGTGCCATGGGGTAAGCAGCTTCTGGATGAGGCCCAGCAGCTGAGATGGGTATTTGTCAGGTCTAGTAACAAAATACTATTTCTTGGAAAGTAACCTGGATCACCTCTGCAAATATTTCTGGGGCTGAAGTCATGAGTAGACCTATTTTCACTTGAAATGACAAAATAAACAACTCAGGGCTTGTCAAAACCCTGTTATGTTTGTCATTTAAATGTGAATGAAAATGGAAAACCTTTAATTGGTTCCACCAGCCATTTTTCCTGGAAACATGTCCCATCCTACAGTGCACGAGCACTGGTTGAATCTCTGATGGGAGTGACCTTGGGACCTGATATACGTGGCAGCTGCTGAGCCATGTCATAGCTCTTCCTTTTTACCCAGATATTTAGGATGCAAAGAGGTGCTAATACCTGCTAATAGGCAGAAGAAACTGAAAAAAAAAAAAGAAAAAGCTTTATGTAGAAAATTTAAATTTAAATTGTTGTGCTTCTGTATCTTTCAGCCTTTTCTTTATAAATGCACCCAAAAGTGATGCTCAGAGAGATGAGCTGGAGCCAGATGTGCCCAGCTGAGTCCTCTCACCCAGCCTTTTGCCAGTGCTGAGGTAAAGTCCTTGTCAGATAAGGAAGGACTCATCTGGGTGAGATTTAGGGGCTGAACTGCTTGAGGGAAAAGCAAAGCGTTGGGATTAAGCTGGACAGAAACCAATACATGACGGAGGTGGGCAGGCATATGACAAATAAAGGAAAAAACACCCCCACAGGTCACAGATGGGGAGTGCCTGGCACTGCACTGAGCCCAGTCTGCCCAGGGCTCTCCTTTATCTCCAGTGGGCAAACATGGAAAACAGGATGCTGGGGAGACAGGTTAATAGAGCCACTGCTGGCTTCTCATTTGTGGCCCTTTCTTCCATGCACTAAAGGCAGTTGTCACCATTCTTTCATCCCGTGGGTTACTACTAGGAGAGCATTATGCCAGTATAGTGTGTTTTCCACCCAGCTTCTCCAGAACGTGGGCAAGAATGAGGAGACTTTCTAAGTGCAGAAATCCTGATAAAATGGTTAAAACTGAGCACAGTGACACCAGCACCTGCCCACACCCACCTGCCTGTGTCCAGCCCTGTGGGGCTGTTTGCAGGAGCTGCTCCGTCGGCAGCACGGAGCCTCCCACAGAAATCGCTGTATCATTAACCTGAGCTCGGCTTTGAACCAGGGCTTTAAGAGTTTATACAAGTAGTAGCTAAAAGGCATTTAATAGCACACTGCAGCCAGTAAGCAATGAATTATTTAGAATATTTTACTAAGAATAATTGCTGTTTTTAAAGAGACTTTTTTTTCCCCCCATCCTCCCTGGGGCCTGTAAGTGCTTTCACGGTGGTAATAGCGAGTAAGAAAAAAACCCCAAAATACAAAGCCACCTAATAGAGGCTGCCTGGGATCAGCTAAACCACGATGCAGAGGAGGAAGAGTGTCTCAAGTGTGGTTTCAGCATTTGTTTATTAATTAAAATAAATACACAACCGCAGACAATAAAGCAAGTGCCCTGCCAAGAGCCAGGCTCACAGCCCAGCTAGTCCGGGCAGGAACATGTACACTCTCACACTCTTAAATTTGTTGTAGCTCTCCCAAAATGCTAAAAAAAAAAAAAAATCTTGTTGAGGTCCTGACCCCTGGCCTGAGATCCGGTGGGTGCTCCCAGACACGATGTCCCCACCATGGCACAGCCCCTGCCCAGCCCTGGCACAGCTCTACATCAGCTGAGCCATGGCACAGCTATCCCCAAACACAGTCACTGCGTTTTGTCTTCCTTTTACCTCACGGAGCCATCAAAAATAAGCAAAATATTTGGATTTTTTGCAATTAATTGTGTGCTCTCCTCTCCCCTGATCTATAACTTCTGTTTGCAGGGGCCGGGCTGAGAGCTCCGAAGCCGAATTTCGGCACAGGGCCATTTCCCAGTGGTCACAGGGATGAGTGGCCAAAGGCCATGGCACAAACTCTGCCTTGGATGGTTGCAGGAGCTGGGGATGGCGGGATGCCATGGCCCTGATGGCAGCTGGGGGGACAACAAAGCTTTTTCCTTAGGGTTTGATGCAAGTTACTCAAATTGGATGGAGTCAAGGGTGGTCAATTCACCCGCCTGGTCCTGGTTCTGCTCAGGCCAGGGCTGAGGCTTCCAGCAGCACCTGGAGGATGCTGTGCCTACCCAGAGCCCCCTCTTCTGGAAACTCGTCGGCTGCTGTTTGCAAAACCAACAAAAGTATTTGTTCTTTGTGTGCTGCGTTGTTTTGTAAGCTCTGCTGGGGGAGAGGGCACAAGAGAGGAGGATTAGAGGTTCACTGCCCAACGGTTTAAGAAAGGGGTTAAACTCAAGCAGAGCTGTCCCTGGCTTTTGCTCACATGTTTTGGAAAGTCATCCCTTCTCAAAATTTCAGGTGAGAAAACTCTTTCTTCAAAACACAGGTGGGAAGGAGACGCTTCACTCAGGACACTGAGGAGTCCAGAAGTGAAAGGGAAAACAAACCCACCACTAAAAACTCAGTTAAAAAAAATCCAAGAATTTTCCACCTGCCAGTCATTTCCCCTGGATTGCAAACGTTTCCTCTAATTAATAGTACTCTGCTCTGTGAGTGTCTACTAATGATGAGCTCCAGGCAAAAGACCCAGAGCAGGGAGCTCTCCATTGATCCCAGGTATTGATTTTCTTATCTTTTTCCCTGTTGTTATTGTACATGCAAATGGCTGGTAATGACTCAACATTACGACCACTCTCTTCAAGTGACATTTAGGAGAAAGTGATTGAGTCAGAGGGTCTGACACGGTTTCTGTCCCTCTCTGTGCCCTGTGCTCAGCCGTGGTGACCCTGCAGTGCTGGCTGTGCCTCAGGCCCCTCCTCTCTGGCAGCATCAGAGGGCTCCTACCAACACAAACCAGAAGAATAAAATTCCCAGAAGCATCAAATAAATTTTGTTAGAATCTGGTTATAAAAGAGCCCTGTAAGAAATTCTGGGTCTGGATGCTGTGGGAGGGCAGGACACCAGCAATCTCTGGTGCTCCTCCATCCCACACAGCTCTGGAGAGTTCAGCTGGAAAGGCAAAGATGACAGATTTTCTTGGGAAGTTCCTGGCATTTTCTCCCTCTGGATGGGCCAGAAGTTATCACGAGAGCAGTCTTTCCTCTGGTTTTTGGGTATGTCTTTTTTGGGAGCTTCCTCGTGGCAGGCAGAGCCAAGTTTTCCCTGTGGCATCCATCGCCCACAGCACAGCTCGTCACAAGGGATGGCACAAAACCCACTTAGATCCTTGGATTTCCACTCAAGCAAGTAAATACTTGTTAAATAGCAAGGGATCACTGGGGTTTTGCTTTTTTCAAAAATGTGGTAATGCTTTACAAATTGACTCCTTCAGCTGGTTTATTCTTGCCCTGCAGAGCAGCCTGGCTCAGCAGGGGTTGGGGAGGCCCAGCTCAGGAACAGTCCCTGGCAGAATGAGCTGCCCCATCCCGAGGTATCACGGCACAGCAGTTATGGGACCAGATGGAAGAGCAACTTGTGGCTGGGGGAAACGTTGGGAGTAGGGTCAGACCCTGGTTTTGTTCCATCTCCACCACTCTAAGAAAGGCCCAGAGAATGGGACAGTGGAGCTGTCCGACCTCCTGACAGAGTCTGTCCAGCTCCCACAGCCTCAGCCCTTCTCGTGGCTGCTGCCCTGCACCACGGCTGGATGCTTGGCCAAAATAAAGCCACCAAGCCCCTGCCCTGGAGGGTTTGCAAAAAGCCATGAGATTCCTGAGCAAAGGTGTCAACGAGGTCAGTGATACCAAAAGGTCATCGTCATATGCCGTGATTCACTGGAGAGGTGACTCCTGACACCCAAACCCGGAGAGGAGAGAAAGCACTAGGCAGAAAGCAGGAGCCCTTTGGAGTTGTGCAGATCCCTGGGGGAAAGCTCACTTTTCCCAGCTGTCTTTAGGGAATGCAGAGCTGTAAACGCCGAAAGAACGCACATCACATTAGTCTGATGACTCTCCGAGATGTCTAGACTGCTGTTGGAGCTGATAGGAAGCTGGCAACATCTGAGCTCTTTGAGCTTTTCTTGCCTTTTTTTTTTTTTTAAACTGGTAATAAGATTCTTTTCATATTATGCACTGCTGGAAAGTCCCGTTTGCACGCAGACAGCTGCTGTGTTTATAGACACCATCCAAAATGCAGCTAAACACGACAGCTCGCTTCAAGCCGAGCAGCAGGCATTTGTTAAAGTGATCATTTCCAGAGGGATCGCAGGAGCTCTCAACATTTTCGCTGTTTTAAAGTCAAAGCCTTGTCCTTATGCAAAGACAAAAGTCCCACATGGAAACCTGCCTTGGGAAGGACCTGAAAGGAAAATAAAATCCTTAACACTAAACGACAGCCTGAAAACCAGCAGCTCCCACTAATGTTAACCAGAAATACAGATGCTGAACTAAACGGGCTGTTCCCTGTGAGGGTTTGAGGGTCATTCTGAGAGCAAAAGAAAGCCTTGAGCGTGCCTTCAGTGCTGAACAAACCCAGCACTTGAAATTCTTCCCTCCAGATCTGCAGAGCTAAAATAAAACCAAAGCAGGGAATTGCATCCAAACTGCCTCCATTTAAATCTGAGTCCACAGATAGGCAGCTTGGGAGGGTTCCTTCCAATCAGTTTTCCCCCATTATAACACAACAGGTGTTATGGCACAGAAGAAAACAAAGGATGAGAGAGTAAATCTGAACACAGGTTTCCTATGAAACACCATTTCCCCCAGATGGCAAGCCGACATTAAATCAAACAGGTAAATTATGGTTAAGATACAAAATACAGTTGGGGAGAGAGAAAATCAGCTTAGATGAAAGGTGTTTGCACATATTTGGCGAGGATGCTTTTGTTGCAGAGCGATGCAGACCCTGCCCAGGCTGAATCCCCGGTTCACTCCTCCTCAAACCAGCAGGGAATGGGAAGAGGAGCAGGGAGCAGCTCCGCACTCCCAAGCTCTGTCCTCGGAGCTTTTCCCCATGGAATGGGGCTGTGTCACACCGCGAGGGCAATGGGGTGCCCGCTCTGCGGCTGCACAGCTTTCCACCTGAAACACGCTCCTCCCAAGCACACGTTCCCTGGGATATAGCAAAGTGCACAGTGCCCTCTCCTGTCAGGCGCCTGTGTTTCTTAAATATTCCCCCTCACATCCTTTCTGCCCCTTTTTAACGTGATGTGAATTATTCTATGGCTTGTTTTTTGTCAGATGTTGGTCACGAACTGCCAGAGAGCTTGAAAAAAGAATGGTGGGATTTTTCCTCCCCCGGCGTTTGGGCTCCTGCGGCTGCCGACCCAGCGGTCCCAAACCCAGACCCAACTGTGACATCTAGCGGGCAAGCGGCTGAGTACAGCTGGGGAGGAAAGAAAAAAAGGTCATTTTTCCATTCGCACTCACCCCTGCACCCCGGCAAGAACAGCCCCGAACATCTGACAGCGTGTCCCAGCGGGAAGGGCTCCGCAGCCCCCAGCCAGCCCCAGCCCCGCAGGGATGCAGGGTCCTAACCCAGCCCTGGGGGGGGAGGAGGGCGATGCCACGTTCAGCTCCAGCCTGTGACCAGCGAGAGAAGCTAAAAAACGCTCGTGGCTCTTTGCTGGGGTTGCAGGAAGGAGACTCCAACTCTATTTTTCAAGCAGCTTCCAGCTGCCCAAAAGCAAGAGCCCTCACTTTCTGTGATGCTGTCTGGCTGCAGACCTCAGTATTTATGGACAAAAGCATTAAGTTATGCAGGCAGGGAATATCCAATATTCCTGACAAACCCCAAAGCTTGAAAAGCTCAGCTCCTTGTGGAGCTGAGCCACAGTCACCTCTTCCTCCTCCACTGGAATGTGGCAGCACTTCTGTGTAAGAACGTGAATCATGAAAAGACAAAGATTAAAAATGTAATCAGCTTTCAAAATCAAGTTACAAAAGTTTGCTTTTTATTATTTCATTTCTATTTCTTTTTTTCAAAAAGATAATGATCAAAAAATACAGGACTGATGCCAAAAGTTTAACAGAGCTCAGACAGGACACTGGCAAGTGTCTGGACCTAGAGCCTGTCCCAGCCAAGGCTGATCCATGCTGGCCCTCTTTCTGAAGGTGCACAGAAAATATTTTCTTTGTTTCCCTTTATTCACCGTGTTTAGCACAGTAAATATTTCATTTAGAATTAAAAAGCCCAAGTGGATTTGAAAAAAAAAAGCACAGGAAAATGTTATTATTTTTAATTCAGCTGCAAGAAGAAAATAAGAGATGAGACTATGAGATACACTATTCCAACATCATGGAAGTCCATGCTTAAAAAAACCCAGCAAGAGCAAAACTTTCAACTCATTAATGGCAAACCAAGAGAGCACTACCGTCAATTTTAGACGTAAAACGTGTTGACTACAGGCAGTTCAATTTATTACAAAAATGAGTTCATGCATTTTTATTGGTTCTAGTTTCCAAAAACAGCTCAAGACAAATCATCCTGTAAAGAGTCAGTCCATGAGAAGTCTTTTTTTTCATTACAGCCCAGAAGTTCAGTCTCCACAAACGTGTACAAGCAAACAACTCCTACAAATGTTAAGGACCCAACCTGGCTCCAAAGTACATCAAGTTTGCAGGCGCGCCTCAGGGTGAGTGTGCCATTGTTACCAAAGAGTTAAAGTATTTTCCCAAAGAATCTGTGAAATTATTACACTTCAGCCCCATCCAGCCTGGCATTCCACATGCAGCTCCAACTGCATCCTGCTCGAGAGGGCAGCAGCTCCCAGCAGCGTGTCCCCACACCAGGACACGTTCTGCAGCCCAGCTGCAGGAGGGTCTCACTGAGAGCAGGGTGACTTGGGAGCACAGGGCTGGTTTTCAGGTGTTGCCAAGCCCAACCATTCCAGGTTCACCTGCCCTTGGAGCAGCACTTGGCTGCCTGCGCACACCACACAGCTATTTTAACACGCTGGGAGAGCTGAGCCTGGCACAAGGAGATGCCCTGCAAGCTGTGTGCAGATTACTCTGGTTTCTCCCTTGCTGGCAGCTGAGCTCGCCTCTAGCCCCAGTCTGAGGATGAGAAAGTGCTGATTAATCCAGCAACAGTCCAGCTGGGTAGTGGAGATGGACTTAGACAAGGGGGAATGGCTTCAAACTGGCAGAGAGCAGGTAGATGTTAGGAAGAAATTCTTTGTGAAGGTAGTGAGGCCCTGGCACGGGTGGCCAAGAGAAGCTGGAAGTGTTCAAGGCCAGGTTGGATGGGGCTTGGAGCAACCTGATCTAGTGGAAAATGTCCATGCCCATGACAAGGGTTAGAACAAGATGATCTTCAAAGTCCCTTCCAATCCCAACCATTCCATGCCTCTCTATCATTAGTTTTTGTGTGAAGGAAGTATTTTAGTTCAACAGTAACCTCAAACACGCACGTTCCCGGGGCTGATCGACATCCCCTTTGGAACAGTTACATCTCATCTGTCCCCAGAGCAAATGACACCCCACAAGAGGCAGAGTAAGGATACTCTGGTCTCTGTTCTAGAGCTCAGAGGCAATGCAGGGGAACAGGCAGCTGGCACAGCACCAGAACTGAGGAAGGCCGAGTCCCACAGCTCGCCTGGAGGAACTATTTCAAGCATGTTAAATTTTAACCACACATGGCAGCATCTCTGAGCTCCAGGGAGAGGTCATCACAGAGAATCACAAGCTCCATCCCAAGTCAGTCCAAAATAAGAAACAATTTTTCAAAACATCCAAGCTCTCTGCAAGCTGAGAGTCTGGAACAGAGCTCTTCCTCTGCCTCAGGGCAAAAAAATACACAGCTCTTTTCATCACTGACCTTTACATTGTCAGGAAACTAATACAAGCAATCTTTCCAGAGAAGCCATAGGGAAGGTGAAAGGAGAACATGACATGTGAATAAATGTAAATCCAGACGGGTGTGGGGGAAGAAATCAGCATTGTATGGTGCTGTGCATCACTGAGATTGTAATTAGGAGAGGAAGCACAGAGAAGATGAGACTCCAGCTGTGATACCCTGTTGATGTGCTGTGATGGACTTTGAGTTCCTAACCAGGATCTTGGCAGCCACTCTGTAAAAGAGGCACAGGAATAGGGGCTGCTTGTTCCCAAGTCCCAGCCCCATGTGCTGAAAACCTGCTGCCTCCAAAAGGTCTCCCTACATGAACCACTTGAACCAGTTCCAGCAACACATGGGCTTGGGGACCATGACCAGAGATCAAATGCCTTAAGCACAGCTCTCCCCATTCCCTACATCCCACTGACTTCCTTAATTTCATTCGCATCATGTTGTAGCAGCGTAACTGCAAAGGGAACCAGACTCCTCCCAGTCCATCTGCTCTCAAACGGGGACCCCTCGACTGTCCTGCTCCTCCATCCTGGCTTAGCAGAGGTGACAGAGCAGCTCCCCACCAGCCTCCTGATGGCAGCAGTGCTGGGATCGCTCCCTCTCCAGGATGTGCCTGTGGAAATCAGGTTTGGGCAAGAGCAGCTGCTGGTCAGCACAGCTGTGCTTTCCTTTGGGGTGGGGAGAACACAGATTAATCAATGAAACTGAATCCAATTCATCAGAAACTACAGCCATCTGTCAGCTTATTAATAGTCACAGGGCTCCTGTAAAGAAGAGTAATACTCTGGGAAGATCTTTTCTTGGAGGAGAAGTTTAGATTGCAGCAACTGCAGCATTGGGTGGGGAGCGGGGGTTGATGGTGAAATTTTAATCAGTTTATTATTGTACTTCTGCAAAATCAAATTAGTGGATTTCTCCCCACCTTCCTCCAGTACAGCATCTCCCCTCTCAGACAGCTAAAGCCTTACTTTGCTTTTATATACTACTCACCCCAGGCCTTCTTTAGATTCCCAAATCATTCACATGCCTGCTCATTTCTATGGACTCTTCTGACTGATGGGTCAGAATGGGTTCCATTAAGGCAGAAAAGTGCCTCAATAAACTCCTAGACCCAATTTCTGCAAGGAACACATCCCAGCTTTGTCTGGTGGGCAGAGGGAAACTGAAGAGATTTTCACAGAGAGGCCTTTAAAACACTTACAGAAACACAGCAGCACTTAAATCAGCTCATTTTCACTTCTTGTATCATGAGACTGAACAGGTGGGGGTCGGGGAGAGGAAACAACTTCCCAGATTATTTTAAACCATCTCCATTATTTTTGAGATAGGCATTTAAACTGCAAGGGTTGCTCTTCCTTTAGTTGCAATCGAGTTATTTTTGTGCCGTGCTTGATTCTCTCGTGAGAACAGGCAGCTAAAATAAACACTGTATCTATTCACACCAAAGAATGTCTTCCCAAGAGGAATTGGAATATAGCTGATGTGGCCTATTTTTCCTTAACCTCCAGCTTCTTGTCCTTGGAGCATGGTGACCGGAGGAGTCGGCCTCCCTCGCTGCACCACTGCGATTCACTCGCTCCGAAGCCGATGCAGAGGATGCTCCAGGGATGAGCAGCACAACGAGCCATTTTACATCCATGCAATTTTTGTCATGCCTGACCAGCAGGTTACAGCACAGCCAAAAGACACATTACATGTTTCTCTCCTAATGCACGAGAAGGGGAATGCAAGGAGCCTTGTGTTGCAGCAAAGCGGGCCCTGCACGGGTCTGGGACTGGGATCATGCTGTAGAATTCACCTCCCAGCTCAGGAATGAAATCAGTTAAGGGTGGGCAGCTCTCAAACGGGCCCCCTGCAGGTGTCAGACAAACTACAGCGAACGGAGTAGGGGTAGGAAAGCAGTAGTAGCTCCTGGAAGTGAGGATAAACCAGGCACGGTGACAGCGGGACTGGGCAGCGGATGGGCGCAGCAGTTCAAGACCTCAGCCTGCTGTGTACAAAAAGCAAAGCTGGAGCCTGAAACAAGATCCCAGCTCCAGCAAAATGGACCATTTCCAAGTATTTGAAAAGCTCCAAACAGCTGTGGGGAGGAAGAAAACTCTCAGAACCCGTGGCAAGGCAGAGCAAGACAGACACACAGACAAGGTCTCCTCTGGAGCAGAAGAGGCACCGAGCGGGTGCCAGCGCTGGAGGGCCCGGGTGGGGAGGGCTGGGCAGCTCCACAGGCTCCTGCTGCTGAGCCATGGCTGAGGAAAACACTCCTTCAAGATTCTTGACAAGACTTGCCCACCCAGAAGGCTGCCAAGAAACCAATGCAGCTGTAAGTCCAGTTCTGCGGGATCAGGAAAACACAGGACACATCCCAGGGGACGGCAGTGACAGATGTGCTTCCTCAGGGGACTTGCCAGCAAAGCCACCCTCCCCACAGCACCAGCCGGCAGATCTGAGGGTGCTGATGGCCAGGCAGAAGGCTGAGTACGAGTCTAAAATTGCAAGGTAAAGGATTTTAAAAGCTGTGAGGCTTCAGGGAAGGGGTCCCTTCCTAGTGAATGCGACCACTCCCAAGTACAGGGTCTATGGATGCTGCTGCAGCCAATGCCTCCACTGGGAATGACACCAGGATCCAGCATTACAGGATTAGGTAGGCAATTATTCAGAGTTATCCGAATTGTTTTCATGTGAGGCGCTTGAGGAACTCCAGAGCATCTATAAGACTTTTTGCAGGGCTGTGCAGAGCTCTTGAAAAGCCTCTGGTCTATCGTGTATTTTTTCTTTTTGCCTTAATCCAATATCAAGCATTTCTCCAGGGAATAATGTGCAGGCAGCTCAGCAGCATTAGCAGTAAGTCATTATTCTTTACAAATTGCAAGCCATGAATTTTAACAACTCTGAAGAAAGTGTTTATAAGAATTTTCCCGATTTCTAAGATTAGAAACTGAATAGAGATTTAGCCATAACTTGTTATCAAAGCCAAAAGGCAGCAAGATTTTCAGGCTCCACTTTCTAAATAGTGCTGCTTTGCTATTGTGTAGTTAAAAGGAATGAACATTTTAAATGTAATATTGTTAATTAGTTACAAGTTACAAGTATGTCATGTGAATTGACACAAACCAGAAAATGCATTTCAACAGATGGCAGGTGGGTAATGTCGAATTACACTTTGCCTTATGCAAAGAAAAAATCCATTTAATCTTTAATTTCTTGAATTATTCATCAATTTCTTCTTAGTAAAGAAGCTGTTCCTAGGATTTTAGTTTTTTCTTTTTTTTTTCTTTTTTATCTCTTTGCTGTATTCTACTTCTATTTTTTCCTTGCAGTTCAAGGGAACTGCAATATAAGCAAAATCCTCAGTGTCTCCTAAAAATATGTTGCATTGCCATTCATTGTTAGACTACTGTAGTATTCTACTACAAAAATAAAACCCCCAAAAAAACAAGAAACCCCCAAACTGACTCCTTTGGCCATATGGTTATTTATATTTACTGTAAATTAGGATAACTAAAAATTGCAGCTTCTAACGTCTAACACCATAAATGGGAGTAGTATTGGGGGTGCCAATACTTGTATTTATGGGAACATATGTTCAAAAAGGCTAACTTTAAAAAAAGACTGGAGCTTTTCTAAAAAAAGAAAAAAAAGGGGGGGGGGGAAATAATCTCGTACTTCACAATATCTGTGTTTCCAACAGCCTGGAGCAGCAGAGCAGAGCCCTGCAGCTGGAGATCCAGGGGATGCACTGGAAATTGGGACAGCAGCGGAAGTGGTACAGGCTGGTGGAGATGAAGATGAGAAATGCGGAGAGAGCAAAGGCAGATGCAGAGAGAAGAAACGAAATGCTCCAAAAAGAAATGGAGGAGTTCTTTGAAACCTTTGGGGAAATGAACAGGTGGAAGTAATCAGGAGTGCGTCAGTTCAAAATGGAGCTGTGGGAGAGAGAAAGGCCTCACCTCGGCTTCAGAGGTGAAATATGAAACCTAAGAGGAAAACTTTGGCTGTCAATTATACAGTGATGGGATCCCTGAACTCCAGGACTTCCTCTTACCATTGGAAAAATCTTCCAGATGCTTTGCAGTACCCCCTCCCAAGCCAGCCTGTGCAGCGCTCTGGTATTTTTTTGGGTTGTCCTGAGTGATGCTCTAAATGCCTGAGTGGTTTTAATCTAGGGATGTCAGGCTTGCTGGAGTGTTTTTCCAGCCACCCCAGAGGTGTCATAGTTATTACATGGGCTTCAAAAGGGTGCTGAGCTCTCACCTACCCCCCAGCAGCTAAATATCAACAAAATAACCACTTTTCTTTTAACCTAATGCAGAAGTTTCATGTGAACAAACAGCATCTGTTACTTAAAACTTAAGTACCAACTTAAAATTATACTTTGCATGATGAAAACATGTGGTTCGCTATTTGCTCTTCCAGCAAGATTAAATGTAAGAGTGGCCACCCACCTGAGAGCTCAGTGTCTCACTAAAGCAGCTGATGGTGTGTCAGCAGGAACCACAGAGATGTTTCCCTTCTTCCCCAGAGAAGAGTAAGCAGCTTGTTTTAAGATCAAATACGAATGAACCAAAAAACCAGAATCCCACCCCACAAGGCCCACGGCATGTGACAGCTCTGCTCTATTCCAAGCCCCAGGCAGCGTCCCAGGCTCTTCATTCCCAAGTGCCCCCTGGACAAGCCCTTCCACGCACTCATGCAAATGCACCCCTGAACAACAGCCTGTTTCTTGGCCACCTTACCTTCTCACCAAGCAAACACAGATGAGCAAGTTTTCCATTAGAATTCCATGCACTTGCATTCTTCTTGTCTCTTTTTCCCACATTTTTTTTTTTTAAATTTTTTTGAGACCTCCTTGCTACAAAAAAAAAAAAAAATCAATTTCTGAAGTCCCGCTTTCCTCAAAAAATATGTGGGTCTTGTTTAATCACATCACTCCCTCTTTACTTTTCTAAAATTGCCCTACCAGCTTCAAGAACTTGCAGGAAATATAAAAGAAAAGGTATGGCATAAGCGAGGAATGTTTTGGGGTAATGCTTTGTAAAGTACTTTGTAAAACACATCATCATCCTGCTTAATTCTTTTATTGCTGTTGTTCTGTATTTAATGGATTAGATCTTCTGTAGCTGAAGAAGCACCTGAAAAACATGCTATCATCCAATACGGGGATGCTTTGGGATCTACTGGGCATCCTTGCTTTATCCAGATACTCTCTTGCAAAGCCTGGTAGAGAAGAGGCCAAAATTCCCAAGTTCTCCAAGCAAGAAAGAGCAACGTCGCTGTTAAAAATCATTTCAGTCCCAGATGAAGCTTTCACAACACCAAAGGCTGGCTGAGAGCCCTCGTCCTGGCTCTAGGAAGGCAGCTGTTAATCCCTCCTTTAATATCAGAAACCCTCCATTAAAAGCCATTAGATCAAAGTAGCAGTTGAGTTTTTCCTTCCCTCCCCTGCAGTTAGAGAGCAGAGAGCTCTGCGAGGTGCCTGGAAACCTCAGCACTGTCTTTGCAAAAATACTTATGTCATCCCCAAAATAAGCACAATGGAACTATTTTTTTCAAGCTTCTGCCATTTAAACAACAAAAAAAACCCCCCTCAATCGAGTTTCAAAGCACACTTGGCAGTAAAAACAAGTGGTGTTAACGTGTCCAAATGTTCCAGTTGATCAGGAAAAAGCTGCTCCAACCAATCTCTTAAAGCCATTCTTCATTCATTTTTCACGCCAACACTTATTTTTTGGTTAACTGGAAGCTGAAGTTGAAACTGAAACATCATGTTTTGAAAGAACTGATCCATACATCTAACATACATCATTTTGTTTACAGAAAACATTCTACAACACAGGAAGAATCAAGAAACAGAAAACACTGCTACAGTAAATAAGACAGACTACTCAGATCTTTTAGGTATACATATTTATTTGTCATTTTACAGTGGCTTTAGTACTGTTTTACGATAAGATTTTTTGGAAAGAAAAAAAAACAAACCAAAAAAAGCTTCAGAACAAGGCTTTAACTAGAACTACAGAACTAGTTATTGACAGTTTTCCTCATGAAATTCTAGTTTCCTAAAGAGTATCAGTCCAAAAAACCAAGGAAACATGACTGTTGTCCATAAAAAAAAAAAAAAAAGCCAAAGAAAACTTTCTAATCATCCTAAAAACAAAGTCCAGCATCAGACAGAAGAGCCACTGCATTGAGAGGAACATGTTCCTATTGCACAAGCATCGAGAATGAGATATGACAATCAAAGCCTAATTTCATAGGCAGAAGAAGCCACATGTATCTATAGAATTAGACTTCAAAGAACATTTTTCTTCCGAAATTACATACCATACTGCAACTAATATTAAGGCCATGAAATCAGAACACTGAAACGAGGGATAGGGCTTGATGCTACTTTTTGTGACATTGGGTAAACAGAAGGTGGGAAAGAGGACCAAAGCAACAAAGGATTCTGAGGGGAGTTAAACTTGAAGGCATTTCAAAAGAAATTCTCAAACAACTAAGTTTTGGAGGGGGTTTATTTTGATTTTTTGGATAAAAGTGGATTTGATAATAAATCACTCAATGAGCCTATTATACTCTTTAATAGCACGTGTTCTGGCGTACACCAAAGAATATATTCTCTAGAATTAACATTTTAATTTGTACAAAAACAGTTCATGATTTCTACTTGTTATTCCCTCTTTAAAATAGATGAAGATTTGTATAATCTTTATAAATTATCTTAACAACCAGGTAAGGCTTCACTGCACTGAGTTAACTGCACACAGGTATGTATCTCTGGTTTGCTCTTAATTAGGCATCTTGATCACTCTAAACTGCTAAAACCACCTGGGGAACCACAACATGTGATTTAAAGAAAGGGACAGTCTGCTATTGCTGTCTGTTCTAATTGTGTTCGTTTTACTAGTGTATAAAACACCTGAAAGCTCCAAAGAAGCAGCAGCTACCATGGAAGATTAAACATTTTACTTCAGGAAAATCTGGGAATCTGATGAAGCCGAAAACGCACATTAGTCATTTTATAAAGTTTGGCTTGCCACCAGTTAAGAAAATATAGGTATCAAAAACAGACAAATACACTGCTAACCATCTGTTACATTTTCTTTTAAAAAATTAGCACCAATTTAAGCATCTGAATTCATAGAAAAGCTCGTGACACAACTTGGGTTTTCAAAAAAGGTTTTTTCCTCATCAGAAGACAAGACAACAGCAAATGCTCTCGGGTATCGAGGAGCTCTGTGATCAGTAACAAACATCAAATGCTCTTCGTGCCTGATTCGTTTCTCCTCTGGTTTTGTTATCCCAGGGAGCTGTGGAGAGCTGAGCTACAGACCCAGCCTGGGAAACAAAGACATAGGTTCCTGCTGAAGGACATCCCAGAAAATATCAGGGCTTGGGGTTGAGTATTTTGGGGCAGGGACAGCACCTTCCTGTGGTGCTCACAGAGCACCTGCAGCAGGGGAGTCCCACGGAGCAGGTGCTCTGGCCTTACCACAGCACACACAGCTACTTTGTGATGCATAGCCCAAAGTTAAGAAAAAGGTTTTTCTGTTTATAAAAAGAATCCCAGTGCTCACAGCCGGCTGACCCTGCTCTAGGGACAGACATTGCCGCGTCTTTGTTGTGTCTTCTTCTAACAGATGGCCAGGAATTCGCACCGCTGATCAAGTCACCCAGTTACAGGATATTTCTCAAATGATCTCTTGCCATGAGCTAAATTTCAGCCCATAAAAAAAAAAAAAAAAAAAAAGCCNNNNAAAAAAAAAAAAAAAAAAAAAGTCCGATCTCTGAAAAATTTCCAATCTCTGAAAACAGGTTTAAAGAAATAGGCTGATCAAATCTATCAGAATAGCAAAGATGGCAACCAAAATTTAAGCACATTGAATATGTTACGGCATTCCTTTTTACACCATATACTGGTTGTATTTAGAAGAGTCCTAAAGTGCTTCAAACCCAGCAATTAATAAAGTTGATTTCTTTTTGTGCAAAACTGCAAGCACCTTTTCAAAAAATAAGCAGCAGCATCAAGGAATAAACTTAAATAGTTAAAGGTATTTTTTCCATTTTGTTTTGAATTCTTGGACCAACATGATTTGCCATGTTTTCAACAACAAATTGCAGAAGAGTGCATTTTATTAGTTTAATTTTATGCTGGACTTGTTATACATATACTGTTTGAAATAGCGGACCCAGGTAAATTTATATCCACAAAGCAACACTGTGGGGTTGAAATCCAACAACTGAAATTTTCAGCTACAAAAATAGTCATTTTATAGAACACAAACAGAAACAATGGTTATCTCTCCACTTTCCTCCAAAACTAACATGAGAAAAGATGGTTTACTTAAAACATTAGTTGAGCTCCAGACATTTTTAGCATGCAGAGTGGGCAAAAAACAAAACTCATTTGATAAGTTGTCTAACAAGCTTTGAGAACATCACTGTCACTCATGTAATAGACAAACTAAAAAATGTAAAATAATGAGACAGAACACACTTTTTCTGTTGTATTTCAACGCGTTAAAAAAATAGTCAAAAAAAAAAACAAAAAACAAACCAAAGACACTCTGGAAAAGCAAAGAAACCATTAGAATCATCCATAGAAACTCAAGTCCAAATTCTGCATCCGGGTGTGGGCATCCCTGGATCAAAAGCGGTTTTGAGCAGGAATTACACACCACGTCCCCCAGGAAAGAATTTGGTTCCCAGTATATGGCATCACTAGGTTTAGCATCAAGCCCTGGTAGAACCCATAGGACGTATGGAGAACATACAGACAGAGGCTGTTCAGCACTTCCCCCAAAAACTGTACTGCTGCACGACTGACCCCGCGCTCCCCAACAGCATCACGGTCACAAACATTTGTCTGCACTTCAACCCCTGACACAAGGGTCACCCACCCAGCTCTTGGAGACTCCGTACGTCAGCTGTATTTAAATGCCTAAGTCCTACTTCATCCGTAAAATTGTAATTTTAAGGAAACCGATTCAGCATTTAAGGGCCTTCCTCTAAGAAAGAAAAATTAAACATATGGAATCGTCGTGGTTTTGTGTTTGTTTTTTTTTTCCTTTTAATTAATTTTGAATAAACACGTATGCTCTGTTAGGATGTAAAAAAAGTCAAGAGCCCTCTGGTTCCTAACAGCTTGGGAAACACCCCAACCAACCAGCTGATTTCTAGCTAAGGTTGAGTTTTTCATTATTTTGACAAGAAAACACAAACCCTTACTGGAAACATTACAAAACTTCAAAGGCTGTTTGCAAACAGTAGTTTCCAGCCCTTAGACTAGTTCAGTTTGTATTATCCATGCAGACAAAGCCTTAATTTTGACATTCATTTCTTGCCTTTTTCAGTAAAAACCTACACTTGTCATATCACCGTATTTCCTCAAAGCACACTTACAGGCTGCTTACCCAGATTGTAAAACACCAAGCTTCCCTTTCTAAGGGTTTTTTTTTTTTGAGGAAAAATGATATGAGCACAGATGAAATGAACTGTTTAAAACATACTCCATTTCTGCAATGCCACTCAGCTACTCAGTGTTCATATATTTGACATATTTCTGGTAAAATATCTGATTGACAGCCATAGATCCCTCTCTTTTTCAGGTGAGCAGTTAAGATTACAGACTGTATCTATGTTGACCACCACTTATTTTAGTCACATTTCTTAAATTGTATACGGCAGTAGTGTTAACACTATACAAAGTCTCTCAAAGGAAAGTAACATCCATGTTTACAAAACTGAGCAGTTTCCTTAATATATATGCAGACGCACACATTCTTAATCTTTAAATACATATAAATATTTATAAATGCCGAAGTGCAAAAAAAAAAAAAAAAAAAGGTCAATTGCATCACTTTACACACATGATTTTAGTATTAGGAACACAAGTGATTATATTGCACACCGAACTGTCTAAAATTTTTAAACCCCTGCCAAGTTACGTTGCATTTGGCTTTCCATCCAGGAGGATTCTCGTGGCACTGGCAACCATTTCACAGGTGTGGCACTGGATTTCCTCTGCAGTCAGGAGCACAGAGCCATGGACAGAAGCTGCGTGCAGGGCATTTAGAGCCTACACACGCACACTGGAGCAGCCTGGGAGCTGCAGCGTGCCCTCTGAGGAGCGAGGTGCATTTGCAATTCGGTTGTGAATTAAACCTGGAATCAAAATCCACGATATTCACAGACATTTCATGCATGTTTCAAAGGCATTCTGTAAAATTTTAAAGCTTCAATGTATGCCTCAGCAAGAAGACATTAAAAAAACAAGGTGTGAGACAGCTTTTCCTGCAAGAAGATTTACAAATGAAGTCAGTTAATCTCAGGGTTGGTTGTTTTCTTTTGTTCTAAGAGTACATAGTCACGCTAGCAGTATGTACTAGGAGAAGGTCAGATGCCAGTTCAAATCATGGAGATAGGACAGTTGTGTTAAAAACATTAAAAGACAATTTGAATCACAGAATAATTTAGGTTGGAAGAGACCTGGAGGTCATCTGGTCCAACCCCCTGTTGTTCTGAGCAGCCCAAGTCCAGAAGTTAAAATTCACACATCCAAACAAATATCCAAACATGACAGGAAAAAGAAATAAATCTTTGTTAAGTCTTCTAAAGCTCTAAGTGTTAAAATTAACACGGCACAGTACGACTTCACTTGAAAAATCTCTAAGTCTTGAAAAACGAAATCCAATAGATGACTTCCATAATGAATCACTCATGTTCATTGTGAACAGGTGTCTTAAGTAATTTTAACTTACACAAATAACAAGGAACAAAAAAAAAAAAGAACGATGCAAAAGAACACAACTTGTACTGTTCTGCTATATGGTAAATAGGTATTTTTAAATGTTTTTTCCAGTGACAAAAATGCACTAAAAATATTTCATATATACTGTCAGTATCCATAGATAAAATTGAGTTATCCATAGGTTTAAAACCAAACAATGAGAAAAAATCCAAGCCCCAATATCCTACTATTCAATCAAATGAATTTTAAAAATCAGAGGTTCCAGATGGCAATTCTGAAGTTAATGTTAACTACTTTCTTAATTTTTATTTCTTTTAACCTTCTGGAACAGTAAAACCTTAATCTTTTTGCTACAGCAAATACCACTATTGAAAAGGGGTAAAATTTTAATACAAAAGGAACATTTGCATAAGGAGAAAAGTGCTGCTTTCCTAATCATAAGGTCAGGAACAATGCACGGCTTTCTTTTACAAGAGAAATATGTCAGTAATGCAGTGGCTGGCTGGGCTGGTATATTTTACAAGTTCTATTTATATATTCAAGTCAAGAGTATCTGGATCGACAGCTAAACATAGTGCCTTTAAGAAAGTGGTGTTTTACCTCATCCTGTACATCTCTTATCACTCTTACAGTTCTATAGTTTAGTCACACACATGCACACACGAGACCCTTGAGCAAAATGTCCCACCTGGGCACTCCAAAGTGAACGTGCACAAACTCCCAGGAGGGTGTCATAAAGCAGTTTAAGCCCCACTCTACTGCAAACACATTTGCTAATTCAACAGATTGTGCAATGTAACAGGCAATGTCTGTATTATCTGATTCTGAAAACTGTATTGATAAGTCTGAATTGAAACAGCAAATAACCTCCTCCTCTTCTCTGACACTGTCTTTAGAAAATATGTATTAAATATGATTTCCTTCCCCAGTACAAATAGAGAGGTTTTCCTAAGGCGAGAATAGAGCTGAGCTCTCTTAACTAAATACTTAATTTACAAGTGACTCAAAACTATGGTATTTTTATATCTTTTAATTACTTGATAGACAGAGTGGACCCATTAAAAAAATGGAAAATATTTATACAGCTTTTTCAGGCTGCAAGTCTCTCCAATTCATCTCTCCTTTTATCAGAGTTTGCAGTGAATGAAGAGCATCACAGATACCATTTCCTTCTCTGTTTATGTTTGTTAAAGGACCAGTATCACAAGCTAGAAAATACAGGACATTTTAGCACACTCTCCCCTTCCAAACAGGCACTGCTCCACAGAAAAGTCGCTCATCCTTCCTCCAGATTTATTTAAGCCACTGTATCTTCCATCCACATTTAAAAAACTGAAGAAGCTACGAGACACATACTCATAGGTGAAATGCAAAGTAATGGCTATATTCTTCAAACTTCACATTTATCTCTTCAACAAGAAGATAGAGCAGTTGGAAAGGGAAGATAGAAAGGGCCCAATTAAAAAAAAAAAGTGCTATGTGGAAGAATGAGCGCCCTTAAAAGAGAGAGTTGAGAGCGTTCAAGGCGTGAGCTCACACTTACATACAACACTCCAGTTAAATAAAGCAAACTGCCACAGTCACACGTTAAAACAAACTTTCATAGAGATTATACATTCAAGAAACCTATTAATGAGCAATACTGTACTAAAATGTAAACAACCACTGTGTCACAGAAGCCTGCCAGTGGGGACTGAAGACTGATGAACCCACCGAAGACGAGTTATTGGCTAAAGGCCTATTGTAACTGCTCACCTGAAATAGGCTGAAAACAAAGAAAAGCCTATAATAGTGTCTAAATTCAATTTTTTTTTTTTTGTTCTTTAGACATTGATTTGCTTTCATTCTACAACATTAAGCAGGCAATTTCATAACAACTGAGTGAAAAAAAAAAACCCAGGCATTACTTTAGCAGAACATGCAGAACATGGAGTTTTTCTACTTGGTTCCATTAACTCACAAGCAATTCAGGCCCAATGGAAACAAGAGCTTTTTTTTTTTTTTTCCCCAAAGTCAGGTCTGCAATCACAGCTGATCATCGACATCCTTCGAGGGGTCCTGTCAAGGCATCGAGGCTGCTGTCTGTGTCTGAGGCCAAGGTTTGCTCTGTTGACATGGATGAAATGTCATTGATAGATGATGACTGGGAAGGGCTGGTGTTGCTATTCACTGCTGCATCTGTGCTAAGAAAACCAAACATAATAAAATCTGAGGCGAGGCAATATTGCAGACACAAATAACCCCAGTTCTGGGCTCCGAGCAGCACTTTCCCCACAGAAATCCTTAGGAAATCAAGAAATTAATAAAGAGTGGAAAAGCAAGCACTAAGGTCCAGAGCACTCAAAAGCTGAGGTGACCTTTAAGAGGTTTTTATTTTCCTCCCTTTCTGTGGAGGAAGGGGACCAAAAACTAATGTGAATAGTGACCTGAGTGCCAAGAAATCTAATAGTTATTAAAGACAGCACAACATTCTAATCACTGAGCTATGAGAACAGCAGCAAACGTCGAGGATTCAATCATGGGCATAAATACTTTGCACTATTAAGTGCTCTGAAGGAGCCCTAACGCTGTTTAACCCTGCATGGAAGGGGTTCCTGCAGAACCAACATCAAAGTTACCAGTGCACCAGGTGATATCACACGGCACCCATTATTTCATCTGAGGACTGAGCTTTGTGGGGAGAAGGCAGCTCAGGGAACAGGACACACGACACTGCTGAAGTTTTCCTACAA
This sequence comes from Cephalopterus ornatus, assembly GCA_013396775.1. NCBI lineage: Eukaryota > Metazoa > Chordata > Aves > Passeriformes > Cotingidae > Cephalopterus > Cephalopterus ornatus. Next base: position 85,356 of record VZRE01003851.1, on the reverse strand, counting down.
GTTCACAGCAATTAAAAAGCTGGAGCACGCAGGTCTCCAAAGGCAAATCAGTCCTAAGAGTCCTAAACAACAAAATTTTGCCTACCTGGATTATTAAGCAGGATCTCTTCCTTCACCAGTGCCACAGGCCAGCACTGTGTGGGACAGTTACAGGAGAACTACTGAAACAATGACTAACCTGAGGGCTGATCTTTTACCACACCATTCTTGCTCCTTTCTTCCCAATCCATAACTTCTTTGTATATTAATTCTTACGAGAAGGGTGGGAGGGAAAGAGAGAAGAGACAGAAAAAACACTGTAAGAACACACAGGATTTGTATATAATTCACATATGCATCAAGGTAAAAGGAAATGGTTAAGGGTCTGTCTGGAAGTACAACTGTAGAGATATTTATTTTCCCTCCTTTTTTTTAAAGGCCTACAGCAACAGAATTCTGCAGGTCTGGATTTAAAAATCTGATTTTAATTAAAACAGAGCCATACACAAACATCTCTATTCTTGATGAACAATCTCCATGAATGTATTGAGGAAAGCCTGGAGATTTTTAAGGAGGTTAAACAGTCAAAAGATTGCATTAAACCCTTCATTTACTAATCAAGGATAACTTAGGATACAGGCACCCAAAAAACAACAACAAAATCAGATCTGTAACTTAAATCACAGAAGCTTTAGTATGTACCCACAGGCTTAATGTAACTAAGAGTAACAACATTTAAATAGATTAAGACCTCTTTAATTCTGAGTAACAATGTTTACAAATGGATTCAATTAGGTTTAGCTGATCCATTTAATTTTCTACCTTGCAGTAATCAAAGATCATTTGAAGTGTACCTACCTGTGCAGGCCCTAAGGATAATATATGTCTATATAAGCCAGAATCAATATCTGAAATCTATAAAGCTCTCTTACAAAAGCAAGCAGCTTTCAAAGCAGTCAGCAAGGATATCTATAACCCTTGGTCTTGTGATGGCAGACGTTTAAAATTTCAACTGCCTCACCATTTAATGTTTTTGACTAAAACTGTAAGGTGGAATTGATTTCAATACCACAGTGCTGTTTATTCTTTTGTTTAAGTCTACAGTTTAACCTAGTTGGTCAATAAATAAGCGATGAGAGGAAAAACAAACCCACACCAAGGAAGTCTTCTGCTATTTAGGATTTCCAGAACAAATGAACTAGTAAATATTGACAAGAGATACAGCTTAAATAATGCACACCGAGAAGAGGCATGTTCTTTTTCAGAGAATTCTCTATAAAGGAAAAAACTAAATAGATTACAAACACTTAAGAATAACAAAAAAGGGAAGAAAAAAAAGAAAATGCAGCTTTTTGTTAATCAGACTTGAAAATATTACATGTATATATGAACGTATACACACCTATACATGTATTTACACCACATAGAACATGTTTCCATCACTGATTTCTTTCTTTACCTGTTGCTTATTTGGAATAGTGGGTTCCCCTCAATCCAGCACATGTGTACTGTGAGCCACACATTAATAACACAAGATGTTACAATAAATATAATTTCACATGCTCACTTCTTACCTTTCCATTCTTCAATTGCATGTTCTCTTTCTTCCAATTGTGCATCATAGATTTGAGGTGGAGGCTACAAAGGAAAGAAAAGAAAAGTCCATATCGTATCTGCTGCATCAGGTTAACACACCCAGTCAGAACTAAAAAATGTAGCAATGACAACTTTTTTAGCATTTTGTTACCTTCATTGTTGGCAGTTTACTCCCCATACCTCAATGACGCATTCATTTTACAACTCCAGAATTTGCTTTTAAGTCCTGCCTCCCACTGAAAGGCTGTTTAAAAGCATCAACTAAAATTAAACTCACTGTAAGGCTTTGTGGGGCCTTAGAGCAAGTCCCTGTTTCCAACAGCCCTGGATTGCCACCAAAAAGGCACCACTTTCTGTGAGGTAAATGGCAATACCAACAACCCTTTTCAAGGTTGATCTGAAGGCTTTATGTGTGACTTCTGCTTTCCAATGAAGGAGTTCAAACCATGCTCTTGACTAAAATTAAAGGTATCTTTTTAAAGTTATTAAACTGTTATCTTAAAAATTTATTTTAATTGCAAACTTACAGCTTCTGCTTCAGCTGGGTCATACCAGACAGTAATATAAGGATGACGTAAGGCTTCATCTACAGAAATTCTCTTGTCTGGATCTACTACAAGCATTTTTGACAATAAATCTCTAGCTTGGCTGGCTAGAAAATAAAGGTGAAAAGAACAAACATGTAAAAGAGCCGTAGAGTTTAATGTCTGACACAGGAAATAAATACTGGGAACACAGGACATGCACAGCAACAGATTTCACATCTGGTCTAGAGAATATAATAATGTGGGTTGGGTTTTTTTTTTAATTTTCTCAGTAATTATCTGAAGTCAAATTATAGCCAAAATGAGCTATATGCACATATCAACTAGAGAAAGATAATCAGCAATAACCTCCATAACAAGTATTGCTTTAGGAGAACATTAAGTGACAGACATGGATTAAAATTAAGATAATTAAACAGAATCCCAGGGATGGGGAAATAGTCTGTATTTAGTAACTACTACAAGATTCCAGAACTTGTCATTAATGGAAGAAACACAAGGTATACAGCTTCTAGTGTTGACACCTACTGCAACAAACATCTTATATTAGGTTTTTAAATTAGGTGGACTGCAGACATTTTAAATTAACATCATTAAAAATAAAAAGAGAAAGAAAAAACTCGCCTTACTTTTTAACTTGTCACGATCAGATTCTGATGGAAATATCCAGTCTGGGAAGAGCTCTTCAAATTTAATACCAGGATATTTTGGCCTGTTTTCTACATAATTCCTCACTGTAGGCTGCAGTTTCTTCATGAATTCTGCTGATGGTGTTCCTAATTGTTCAATAACTTTATTCCATTGATCAATATCTGCACCAGATCTTTAGGAAAATCAGCTGAAGGATTTGAAGTCCGCACTACACAAAAACAGCACTTGCAAAATCTGAAGAGTTAGTGAAAGCTTGAACAAAAGACATAAATATGAACATCATTCTAGCACCAGCAGTATCCTGAGCTGCCATGCAGAAAGCTGCACTGACAAAAAAATAAAAGATTCAGATTTTGTAAAGTGAAGGACAAGCTGGAAGTGCTGCACAATTTATGATGCTTAGGTACCTCCTCCTAATTATTATCTATTGGCTAGCATTGAAAGCAATACTTTATTGGAGTCCCAAAAAAGCTTGATTTGGCAATTGTATCCACAGCAAAACAACTCTAAGGACAGAAAAGAAAGGCTGCTGTGTAATCTTCTGAAGTGCCACACGAAGGCAGGGAAAAACACACAAAAACCCCTAAAGCACAAATAGATCCCATCCAAAGAAAGGAATTTTCTGCCTGTCTCCTAAGGAAATTAAGCTTTGGGTTGTAGCATTTGGTGGCAGGGGTGGTTGGATGGTTGGGTTTTTTTGGTTGGTTTGGGTTTTTTTTATTTGTTGTTTTCATGGGCTTTTTTGCAATTTTAGAAAAGGTTCAGAGTTGCTCTGAACAGCAAATTCAGATTCCCGTAGGTTTTTAGCAGGTTTTTNCCCGTAGGTTTTTAGCAGGTTTTTTGGGTTTTTTTTTAAGTGTATCAGCCATGGTAATACTCACAGATTACTCTGTTCTTAAATCCAAAATTTAAATATCTCAGAGGAATAGTATTTACAAACCACAAGTTGAAATTGCGCCTCATGTTTCTTCAGGCCTGTCCCTTCTCCCTCTTCCAAGTGAAGGAATTTCCCCCAGACAGCAATACCAGAGTCTGCTCTGAACCAGCCTACTTGGGGTAACAAAGCTCATTTATGACACCAAGAAGACACTGCATTAATATTCCTGGTATTTAAGTCTACTCTGATTTATACTTTAGAGTTTTTCCTGACAAAAAGAATCTGCAATTCCAGCTGAGCCTATTCATTGACCTTGCAAACATTCATAGCTAAATTCACAATCTAGCACTTTGACCTATCCATTCTCATAGATAGATTATGCAACAAAACAACAAATATGCTGTACTTTGAATTAAGATGTATTCAAAAAACACTGAGGTGCTTTTATTGTAGTTAGTGTGCCAAGAATACAACTAGGAGTATATGTATTGTCACTGTTTAATGCTAAGACTTTAGACTTCTGATACAAAGATTGAAAATTTTATTTGCTTATTGAATGCATTCCAATGGAAAAGCTGTTATTGAAATCAAAATTAAGAAGTGAATATTGTTAACTCTCATGCTAAAACAAAGCACAGACAAAGAAAATTGACATATATAAGGAAATTTTGTTCCTGGCTGAGAAACTGATTTTTGTGAGATCTCCACCAATCTAGATTCAAGAAGATGTTTTTCTTTTGAGTAACAGCAGCCTGGTTAGTCACGTAATCAAATTAGAGTCCAGTCTATTCAGGTCTCAGAGCACTGGGAGGAGGGCAGAAAACTTAATGACCTATCCAATTTAGAGGTAAAAACTGGCAAAAAAAATGTTCGAGTTGGACTGTTTCAAAGTGCTTCACAGATGGTGAAAGTTGAAAAAAAATTCTCAATATAGGATGGACTTAAAATAAGACAAACCCCTTATCAGAAACGCAAGAGGGATTTCAGTGTAAAGCAGCCAGAGCAAGCCCTGAATGACAGAACCACCCTTCCCATTCCAGTGACTTCAGGGTCAAAAGTAAGCAGCAGCTTAAGCCATGCCAAGTATATTTGTCTATTTTTTGGGACTCTGGAAGAAAAGAAGTCAAAAACAGAGTCTTTATTGCAATCACAATAAGGCATGACTTTTCCCAAGACAGCATGAACACCCCTCGTGCTTTTCTCATCAGTCAGGCAATTAGTTTCCTTCACCATGTGGGCAGAAAAAACATTAAAAACACTCTGGTGCTGCCACATTTTCCCGTTGTTTCACCTTAGGTATCTTGCCTGGTTTTCCTACATTTCTCCTTTCCAGTCACTCAGGCCTCCACAGCTCCAGTCGGGAGCAGGTTCTGTGCATCCATCACCCTGGCAACGCAGAGCATTTCATTCCACCCAGAGCACTGCTGCAAGTATCCCAGAAATCCCCATCTGCCAGGCTGGGAAAATACAAATTACTGAGTCTAAGGGTAAGTTTTTCTTAACGTAGTCAAGGGCACAGCACTAGAAAATATGCTGAATTTGACTCCATCCTCTATATTCCCAAAATATTAAGACATTTTAAAATTTAACTTGAAAACAAACAAAACCTCAAAAAGCTTCAACAACACAAAGAGTTGTATTTCACATTAAAGAAAACTGAAACCCTTAAAAGAAGCAAAAACCCATACCAGGGGAAAAGATCCCTTGAAACATAGACTGGTGGAGCTTCAGTGACCCTGAGGGAATCACAAATGGTAACTTGTTCAACAATTACACACAAAATTTCCTTCATTTATTCATGAATAAATTCAAACAGCCCATGCTAAGAACATGCAGGTGAAAGACACATAAACACACATGAAGAATTGTGTTAGGTTGGTCTGAAGGCTTCAAAAGGTAAAATAATAAGTATAGAAAGGAAGAAAGGTAGGAAAAAAAAAAGGACTTATTTAACAATTAATCATTTGTACTACTAAATAATGTATGATCAACTGCTGAAGATTAGTGTCATGAAATTTAGCATTACAATTGGAAGTCCTCCTCTATAAGATACGTAGGTATCTGTGAATGGGTACTTGATAATTTTAGTGGTGGACTCAACTGCTTCTTGCTGATGAACAAAAATATTGTAATTGTTTCTAAAACTTGGAGCACAAGGAGCTACATGAGACCCACAGCCACAACTGACAATTGTGGTTTGATTTTCTTGGCTGGATTCTATTTATTGACTGATCAACTTGGAATGTTTGGTCCTACAACATTAGTTTTTTATAAGAGATTACATATAAAGAACAAAATTGATTTTCCTTCAGTTTTTATAATTGGAACTTGATAACGAGTCAAACATTTTAAATTTTGTTTCTAGGGAAATATTTTAAAGCATAATCAAAATCTTCAAAGAACATCTTCATTAATGATCACTTCTGTTCACTTAATACAGTGTAACACTTGTGTGTGATCCAGCGATGTATTATTGAGTTCTCCAATCTCTATGGCCCAAAAATATATAGATATATGAAAGTTTGTTTTTAATACAGTAAAATTTCCTATTGTACAAGAAAGCAGAATTTTATCAAGACAGGTTGCCCAGAGAAGCTGTGGCTGCCCCATCCCTGGAAGTGTCCAAGGCCAGGTTGGACGGGGCTTGGAGCAGTCTGGGCTAGTGGAAGGTGTCCCTGCCCATGGCAGGGGATTGGAACTAATGAGCTTTAAGGTCCCTTCCACCCCAAACCACTCTGTGATTCTATGACTTCATGAAATCGTGGTCAAAAATATTGGAGGAAGAAGTGGAAGAATAACAGTCTTAGAGAAAAAATAAGCCCCAAATCAAATTTTCATAGAATGAAAAAAAAAAAAAAAGCCACCTCCAGAAAGAAAGCTTTTCTTTTTGTATTAAATACTAGGAATAAAAAAAGATCTCATGCAGTGGGCTTGCCATTGGGACACCTTTGCCCAGCAAGCACTAATAAGCAAGAAAAAAATCTGATTGAAACTCAAAATATTGTGCAATAAACAAAATTAGTCTACTATTCGAACAAATAGTAAGCAAAATCCATGCACAGTAAAAAGTAACTTTGTAGGCTTTTGCTTATAACACTTATTTACAAAGAACAAGAGCAAAAAAAGCATTAAGTATATCTTCTGGGTGTTATACCTAACTGTATCCTTTTTTAAACCACAAAAGCTGAAGCTTTTAATATATACCCTATGGATTCAACCACTGCAAGTTACATTAAATATAGTCTACTAAGAAAATAAAATGGAAAGCTCAACAATTTGGTTAATGACACTAATTTCAAATAGTACAGTGGATCTATTACAACATATTATTGAAAATACTGTTTATGCTTTTATACAGATCAAAATAATTGTGTCTCTGCTGGAAGTGGAATGGGATTCAGGGATGACTAGGGAAGGATACGATCAGTGCCTTGGAATATCACACAACCTTTCACCAATTCTCCCATGATGCACCCAACTGACCAGATATCAACTGAAAATAAAAGTGAAATGATCAAATCATGAAGTATCATGAACAAAAGTGAGGAAAACAAACAAAACCATCTAAGCATCTACAATAAAACACAACAATGTGGAAAACCAAACTGCTCACACGAATTTTCAATCATATCAACACCAACTGACTGTTCCTAAGTTTTGTTACGAGCGTTTTGTAAAATGTTTATCAGTGTTTCCACTCGTGGAACGACTGTGAAGAAGGATACAATCTCTTCCTGGGAACAGGACTTTATGGAGGACCATTTCTGCCATAATGCACCCAACAGACCAGATATCCACTAGCACATGTTAGGTGCAACAAGGACAAAAGATTAAAGAGATTTTTTTTTAAATACCACGATTATTTATTTGTAAGCTCACCCTGTATTCCTACAGTCCTGCAGACAATTTATTTCTGCCCCAACCAGAACAGCCTCTACTAAAGTTTTGATCCACATCAGCACTTCCTGTATGACAAGCTGCTTTCTGCATTAATTAAAGTGTTTTTTTCATTACCAAGGGCCCAATCAAGGTCCCTTGTTTTTCACACAGCCAAAATTACATGTATACAAACCCCATGGTATCCCCAAGCCCTGAGGAGAAAGCAAAAAGATGGACTAACATGCAAGTCCAGGGCCAGTAAAAATCCGCAGGTAAAACCCCAAATAATGCAAAAATTTCCCTGACAATAATTTTGTTGGCTGAATGTTCAATATATTATAGCTGTGTTGGTTTTGATAATACAAAACACAGCCTCTTTGAGTGCAATGCAAATTTAAGAGAGTATAAGACATGATTTACGAAAGGATCTGCAGCAGATTTTAATGATCAGAGAGGCAAAAGGGGGACACACTGTCAAAGCAAAATGCTTCAAACGAAAATCATATTGATTAAAGGGTTATTATTTATATAATGATGGGGTTTGGTTTTGCGGGGGGGTTAAGATCAGCCAGAATCAAGTGTCTCAACAGGTTTCTGGAGAATAAAAAAAATGGCAAAAAGCTAATAGGTGAACACGTGAAAAGATACAACAACAGCAGGAGAGAGGGAGTAGCATATGTTAAATGCAGAAAGGCACACAGAACAGAAAACCGTTATATTGCCCAAAATTACTGCAGTGTAATTTTTTGTTACTTCCAAAACCACGATTAGACACGACAGGGGAAACCAGCCCTCCCTCCTCCTTTCCAAGTTATGTTCCAAGAGAGACATGCTTTAGACAGAAGATTTAAAGCATTCCTCCAGCAACTTACCATTCTCCTTATATCCCATTCCAAGGATAACCTCTGGTGCTCTGTAATACCGTGTTACTACATATGGAGTCATCATAAAGTTAGTACATGCTGTTCTTGCCAGTCCAAAATCAAGGATTTTTAGGGTACAATCTGATTTTACTACTATGTTGCTGGGTTTCAAATCCTAACAAGAAATTACTCCAGTTAAGGAAGGATTAACATTCAGAATAATACACACACACACGCACACGGAACCCTCCACAGTCGATATAAGCCAAAAATTCACTTTACTAACAACTGCATTTTCCTGCTCTGGTGTATCTGCTTATTTATACAACCCCTTCCCTTCCTCCCTGTTTCATAACAACTGTGCTCACAAAAAGTATTGTTAATGATCTACTACTACCTACTCTGTGGATGATACCAGCTGAGTGGAGATGCTTGATACCACATAGCATTTGGTAAAGGAGATAGGACATTCTTTCATGATCCAATTCCATGTGAATAACCTGGCACAAATTGGCATCCATCAGCTCCATAACCAAATATCTAAAGCACAAGAAGAGAAAGCATTAAGGAAACTCAAGTCTTCTCATATGAGGTTTAAGCTTAGCATAAGAGATGTTTAATAAAGTTAACTACTTTGCTAAAGCAGGTGTCAAAAAAGCTAATGATAAAAAAAGCCCATGCATGACCAGTTACAAAATTAAATTATCTATTCAGACAGTCTATTGAAAATTAAGTGTTGAATAGTTCATCACAAGATGGTAAAATTCCACTATTCCTATCATTTTATAAACAGTAACACAAAGAATAATTATGACTTTATGCAGCATGAAAAGCTATGACTGACTAAAGCTGATGCAGAGACTGCAGATATTGCAATGTAAATGCTCCCTTTCACTGCATTTTAATCTAAAACATTAATACAAAAATTTTAAAAAGTACAGTAAAATCTAAGAATCACCGAATAATTTTCAAGTTGAAGTATCATCTGCTTACCCAGCTGAGACACACACACTCCCTCATCTACCCAGGAAGCCCACTCACAAACCATAACAGCATATTCCCTGGAACCTACAGGAATATCCCACCAATCAAACGGCCATCCATCCTTTCTAGACCAACTGACATTGCTTGGATAAAAAAAGAAATATATTCAGCTCTTAATCGAGGCCAAAAAATACTGTGGTCCTGATGGGATTGGTACAGCAAAAAAAATGCTCTCAGGTTATCCAGACCAAGTTATTATCCTGAGGTGACCCATGCAGCTGAAGGACCATACAAACAAACCAGATGCAAGCAGCAAATACGGCAGACAGATGAATAAAAGGTAAATTTCCTTTTTTTTTTTCATTTCCCACTTCAGCTTTTAGCTACCCTTGACTTTCAAGGCATGAAGTCTGTAGCATAGTGGTGCTTAGGCCAGTATTTGTCAGAGAAAATTAAAACAAAAATCCAGTACTTACACATCCTGAAATTCTTCTAGTGACTTCTGTGGTGTAAATACATTTAATAAACTAATTATCTAGAAAATAAAAACAAACATTAGAAGAAATCTCAGCTTTAATTCACATAAAACTCTACTATTACAGAAGTTACTATTCAAAAATCAAGTGCACACTGTTACTATATACAATTTGAATGCTATTTGGCTGCAGTTAATTCCCATATGCTGAAAAACTGCCAATTCAGAAATAGTTCCAAACTGCAGCATGAGTGCCAAAGGAACCAAGACAAGAAAAAAATCCTTTTTTTTTTTTAAAGTTATATGACACTTTCTACTTCCCTCCCCAGTGCCTGAAATATAACCCATTTTTTTCCCCCATAAATAATAATCTCTTCTTTTAAAATCACATGTTGTGCAAGGAATTTTAGCCTTGCTGTCCAACACCACGTGCACAGAGGTGCCCCACGCCATCCCATTAAACTTAGATTATGATGTACTATTTCCAGAACTGCTAAAATTACTGTACTGCCATCCTTAATAACCACCTTCCTTCCATTCTGCTACATCCGGGCTTCACCAAAAGCTTACTTGAAAATCAACCCTGAAAGGCTAATTTTTCCAGAAAGTTTGAGACCTGACTGCACTACTCGAATGACCAGCAATGTTTCTAGTTCGTGTTAGTACCAGAACACAGCAATCACATAAATTTATATACTTGTACTTGAAAACTGAATTATTGACAACAAGCCTTATTTTAGAAGGTTCAAAGATTTTAAAATTCACAAGTGCTGGCCATAGTATTTCCCTTCTGGTTATCAATAAATTGTTAGACAGTGCTGCACCTCTGCAAACCCCATCAGTTAAACGCTGCATTTAATAGAAATCTTGCGTAAGCTCAGAAGATTTAACTACGGTGCAGTCACAAGGGCCAAACCCCCAAACCATCCCACTGCTAAAAAAGCTTTGCTGCAGTAAAACTTCAAAAAGGGATATGCAACAGAGCGAGGCCAGCTGTGTAAGGCTGACACTGATGGCAAACCTACACCAAAAGCAGAATAAAACCTTCCTCCCCCTGGCACTTCACACCCCAAACAGCTCACCCAAAAACCTAAGCATACATCATGGAGAACTGCACTGCCAACAGCAAATCTCTGCAGTCCTTCACTATTTTCCCATTATTTGGTTACTAACAGCAAGTGAGAGAGCAAACCCAGAGCTTTTCTGACAAGTGACAGTAACTGAGGGAGAGAAATACAAAGGCCGACTCACATTTTTGTGATTGACGCATTTTAAAAGAACGAGCTCTCTGTAGGCCCTTTTTGCGTGGGTTTGGTTTTGAAAAGGACGACTCAGCTTCTTCACAGCAACATTGATTCCAAGGACTGTATCAAAGGCAGCACTAGAAGTGTTCAAAGACAAACAAGTTGAAGTCTGTTTGAGGGAGAGGAGGGGGCAAAAGGGAGGCAGGAGTGAGGAGAGAAATCAAGAGTCGAGACAAAGCATATCCACTAACTGTGAACGTTGTACTAACTTCATATAATTTTAATTCAGAAAACAAAGAGCCTTTAAAAACTACACAGCCTTTCATAAATATAAACAGGTCAAACAGAAGCCACTGACATTCATCAGAAGTCTTCCTGCTCTCCTTTCTGTCTTTAGACTGAATCTGCTGACTCAAGACTCACATTCAAAATTGCAAGATCTAAAAATATTTTAGGCTTATTTGAAATCCAGAAGCGTTCCAATGGCCTAATCTGTATATTTGGAATATTTTTGGACACTTTTGCTGACTGACAATCATTTAGTATTTGCAGTAGAAATTTCTCTTTGCTAAAGGAGAGTCACAACCATGTTTCTGTGATCCCTTCTGCAGGCATCAATACTCTCCTTTCTGTGGATAGTTTACAGTGATAGAAAATTGTAGTGCCTAGCAGAAAATTACCTTCATCATCTCCTTTTGGGGGGGAAAAAAACCCATTGAATTGAGAAATACGGAAAACTCAGATTGAAGGGAGCAATACAAGGGTTTAAAATTGAACATTACCATAAATTTTATCCTATTTTTCAGTTATGATTGTCCTTTTCCTCTGCAGTTTGAGGTCAAAGTGTAAACTTGCTCTAACAGCTGCAAGAATCAAAAGCTAAATAATTTGTACAAGGAGAACAAGACTAAAGTGGGAATATTCTTCATTCTTTACATACAGACGATTTGGCAAAACATACATGAATTCATAGCACATGCTACTCAGGAGTTCCAGCCTTTAAATAGTTCCAGTTTTAAATAAGGATTCCCACATTGTTCTATTTCCATTTAATGTTACTTTCATAAGGTAGGAAAGAATTCTCATTCACATATTTTCCAAGCACATTTAAGCTCTTTGGGAGCTCCTTTCCTACCTCATCCCAGTATATACAAACTAGACTTAAAGAGGACCATCACACAATAGTACTCTTACAGCAATTACAGCTCCCCTGTGACAACAATACTCAAATTATATCAAGTTTACCAGCACGAAGTCGCTGCCTTCCCTCCTGGAAAAAGCCCCAGCACAAAGCAGAGCTCACCCATGAGATAGTGTGTTTTCTTGGAGCCATGCCCCAAATCACCTGCCCCAAATTTGAACCAATGTGCCACTTACACCAAAGACCTGCTAGTATTTATTTCAGCTTAGTTCTGTGAAATGCAGAAGTCATTATTCAATGCCAGAATCGCCCTGAGATTTGTGTCCGTGCAAAAGAAAACAAAAGTGGGAGGAAGGCAACTGGCCAGACAGTTGGAGAAATTATTTTCCTCCCAAATATGAAAGCATCGATGTTTCAGTATTCACTTCACCCAAAAGATGTGATATATAAATTGAGGGGGTTATATGTTAATGACTTTGATGTTTAATGACTTTCATATGTTATTGACTATACCTGCAAATTACTATTAAATCAGTAACCAACAGGGTCTGCATGAATTAGGTGACAATCACGGGTCAGCAGTGGACAGAGGAGCAATTTTAGGGGAAGTGTCCCTCTGTGACCTGACAAATCAGGTGTATGTTCTGAGAACACATGGAGAACGTCACCTGAACCTCTTACTTTGGAGATTAAAAAAAAAAAAAAAGAAAAACCACAGCTGTCTGCTACCTACATAATCCAAGAGGAAGAAATAAAACCAGACCAGTAGAAGTAAAAAAAAAAACTGGTAAAAAATTGTGTGAGCATGAATTTTTTTTCCCTTGGTAAATCAAATAAGACAGAAAACAATCTTTACTGCCACCAGGACCACACTTCTAAATATCACATCATTTTACATAAATACACCCAAAAAAATCATGGGTGTAACCGGTGTTAAATTTCTTTCCCCATCCCTGCTCATTTGAATTCAAGACTTTTTTCATCGTGGCAACTGTTTAAAACAGCAGATTTGCCAAAGTCTACCCAATTATCACCTTGGCTGCTAACAAAAGGTCTACAAATTATTTCACTGTTTGATATCAGGGAGGAATCTCCGTGTCTATCCCACCACACAACAGCAATTCCAATGGGATCCCAGGGAATTGTAACAGGGTTTTCAGGGTGCTTTTGGTAATTTTCCAAAAAGTAACAAACTTATCCCAACTGTTTCTCCAAGTGCAACTGTAAGTAAAGTTACCAACACAGTCAAAGCTGGTGCTATTTATAAGGTCGTGGGTTTGCCGCGTTGCAGGACAAAAGACATTTGCCGGGACAGAAAAATCGGACTCACTAGAAAATTCAGGAAAGCAAGGACAAGAAAGGAAAAAAAAAAAAAGGCATCAGGAAGTTGAAGACAAAAATTATTTCAAAAGAATGACTGTGTACCTAATTGCTCAGTTTGAAATAGATTACAAGACTTCAAATGCATGAATACTTAGGAACAAAGAAGTGCAGTAAGTGATATATATGTGTACTTTGTATATATAAAATACAAAAGGTATATCCAATTTCTCTTCTAAACTGTTTGCAGGGTGAGCTAGAAATACCCTCTACATAACACTGAGTTACTTTTTCACCTTCCTAGAGCTCTGATTTACCATTCTTCCTAAGCATGTGTCCTTAAAAACACTTATTTTCCTACATTTTAATATCAAAGACAAAATTCCACAGAAGCAATAAGAATGGAGTTTCCTACTAACGTTTTGTGGGGGGGAAAAAGCAAATTTAGACCTCCCCTAGCTAAAGTGACACACACGGTATTAAAAATTTCTCATAGAAGAAATCAAATCCAGACACAAAACTCCAGAAATGCTTTTTCTGGTTTTTATGGTAAACACTGGATGATAAAAAAAGCATCACATCACACTAATGACTTGACAATTTTTCCAGCCAAACATGGCAGAACAGCACTCATCTTACACTGAGTTTTCTACATTTTACCTCCTAGTATTTTGTGTACTATAAGGAGAAATTAAGATTTTGCACCTTCTTCAATTTGAGGTATTTCACAGGAAGATAAACATTTTACACCCTGTTTCAATCTGTTACTTCATAAATCAAGTAGTTTCAAAACAAGTCAATAAATCAAATCATTCCTTCTTCCTCCCAAAATATTGACCTTAACACTACCTGAACTTCATTTTGAAGCAGAGACCTAGCTGAAGTAATTTGGTTTACAAATGCACTACTTCTAATGAAAAGAGAGAAGCTTTACAACCACCCTAAATTCCTGCACGCCCTCTAAAACCAGCACAACTCTGAGAACATTTATACCTGGAAAATGTCAGCACTACACTAAATCTTAGACAAACACTAATGACCAGGGTCTAGGATGCATGTCCCCCCATCACTCAACCCACTGAAGAAGAATGAAATACGGTGTTCTCATTTGGCTTATTTTTTACCTTATTAGCAGGGCAATAGGGGTATCTAAATAATCTAAAAATACAGGCATGCTCTCAACCAAAAATGCACTGTTTTCCCACTTATATAACTTATTACGTGTATGAAAAGGGCAAGATGACATGGGCAGGTGCTGTAGAAGGAGTTGTTCACAATACATGAGTCATCACAGTTATTCTGCAGATTTCATAGATGAAGACAAACTGCAGGCTGGATTTAAAGCACGAACAGCCCACCATGTGTTGTGATTAAGTTCAATACCAGAGAGTTCCTGAGTGCATCTGTTTGTTCCCCTGCCTTTGGAATTAAAAAACCGCCTCAATAAACATTTCTGCTGTTACCAAGTTAAGTTTTGCCCAGCAAAATCTGGGCTGGAAGCGAGTTGTGCAGAATGGATTGCTGCAGTCTAAAGAACATTTGAAAGTGTTTACCTTTAGCTGGCCCAGAGGTGTGGTGCCACACAAGAGACTGAGGTTCAGGCTCAGCCTAATGGCTCTCACGTCCTGGGCCACTGGAGGCTGGACACAAAGCTGGGGTGACAGGAAGGGCTGGCCAGCCCACACCCCTCACACAGCATCCCATGGAGTGACAGTGACACTGATCTGCCTCATCCTGCCACTTAATGGCAAGGCACTGCACTGATGGCTCCTAGAAACGGACAGGAGTGATCAGGGAATAAAAGAGGGGGAAGAAAGGAGGGGCCACGATGAAGAAACGAGTGAAAACCCAGAGTCTTTCACCGCTGCATTGTCAAACCTGACACTGCAACATCACAACTACAAGGGGATGGGGGAACTAGAAACAGAAACAAAGAGGTTAATGAGAAAGGAAGAAATTTGTTGACCATTTTAATTTATGCAGTTCTATTAATTTTCCCTAAAAACATTAAAAAAACCCCAGATTTGCAAGTGAACTACAGGTAGCAATTGGTTGAGAATTTATTTAAACCATAACCCTGTAGAAAGAGCATTTATCAGCAGTATTTGCATTCCGGTGCCTCAATGAGGAATACATTACAATTTTGTTTTAGAAATACAGCTTTTTATGTTTAAATAAAGCATTTATTACTCACCAAACAATGCCCTGTGCCCCTGATCCTATGGGTTTCAATTGCTGGTAACGTTTTAGTACAGTGAATGTTGAATCTGCAACTTGAACACTGTAAAACTGACTATCACATTTACTGTCAGTCATGGTGTAGTGTCATGTAGTTTTCTCTCTCCAGGACCTGGTGAAGTCTTCAAGATCTTAAAGAAAAAGAAAGGAAACAGATGCTCAATTTCTCACTAATTTTCAGGCAGACAAGACGGAAAATACATCATACATATTTTAATACATATTAATTTTTCAACAGCACACCATTAAACAAACATTCTTTCAGTTTCTTGTATTACCACTGCTAATGAAAAATACTTGCAGACAGACAGCAATTAGAGCCTTCACAGCTTTAAGGAAATCCATGTTCAAACTCCAATCCATAAACCAAAAAGCAGCTAAGTAAACAACTGCAAAAACAAATAAAAGCTCCCAAATCCAACAACTCTCTATTCCTTGAAGGCTATTGCATAACTTAGAATTACTACTGTGTGTGAGGACTGTATTAATTTTCTGTATTACAGAAAAGAAAATTAAAAACTAAGTTTTTTTCAAACACTGAGAATGCAGATAAAAGTGACAGCAGAAATCCATGGAGCCCATGGACAGAAGGAAACTGGGTTTTAATAAAAGACTTGATTAAAACTGCAAAACAGGTTTGAAACAAAACTGCCCCCAAATCCCTGTGGCTGCTGCAGTTTCTCCAACATCCCTTTCAACCTCATTCAGTAGGAAATTCCAAGGGAGGCTCTGCCTCCTCACCTCTGCCAGGCAAACCCTTGCCTGATCCAGACCTATCCCAACACATTCTCCCTCCCATCTTACACACACCATAACACCCCCTATGCTGTCAGTTTGTGTCCTTACAGTAGTAGAGAATTAAGAGTTTTGTGCTATAGTTTGGAAGAGGCTTTCCTGCCACAACAGAGAACAAGTTATATCCATCTGTCAGGAATGAATTAGAGGTAAGTAATTATATCAGAGAGCACAGTAATGGACTAAAACCTCTTTAGCTCCCAAGTGCTACAGTAACGAGAGCACAGACCGCCAGCTTTCCTGGCCTTCCATCCCTCTTCCAAACCTTACAAGAAAATTACCTCAGTAATTACTGAAGAGGTCTCTAACAAATTCCCCCATTTTTAATTTTGCTTTCACTGTGACAGACAGTGTCATTAGAGCCTGGAGTGATTTGCACAGGCAAGAGTTCCTTGAAACAGGAAATGAGAGCAGCTGTGTCCTGTGTGGTCTGGTTCAGCTACAGAAAGAGCAGCTCAGCCCCCTCTGTTCACTGGCCCCACAGAATATTTGTGAGCCAATGCAAAACAGAAAAGCCTCAAGAGCAAACCAGACACCCACCCTAGAAGGGCACAAAGCCACACAAATTAATTTTGGTTGCTTCAAGAATTAGAATTTGGACCTGCCTCTTCCTCGGTGCACGTAGGAGGGAGCAACATCTTTTCCATGTTTTAAGCCAGTAGATGAACTCCAAGGAATCTGCAATAAAATCAGTTGAAGACCTACAAGTCCTAATAAAGACCCAGTTTAAATAGAACTGCTAGTAGTTAGTCTTAAGAGATTCTCGAGAAATGCCTAGAGTCCCTTTTACCTTCTAGTTTCTCAAAATCTACGCAGCATTTTAAGAAGCAGATATTCAACTGGGTCATCTCCAGCAGGAATTTAGACACTCAGTTTACTTGGCATTTCCCCTTAGTAGCTTAAGAAAAAAAGCAGAGGAGACAGGACCAGCAAAGGGAAAATGTGAGCTACCACCTTCCTGCCTCCATCCCAGCGGCAACAAGGGGAAGGAGGAAGAGAATTACATCCCCTACACAATTTTAGGGGAGTCAGATACAGTTCCAGTCAGCTCACACCAACATGAGACCAAAGCGGTGCCTTAAGAGGCGCTCCCAGCCTCTCCTAGTACATCCCAGGAAAAACTCCACTCTTTTTTCCAACCTTTTTTATTACATCAAAGCTATGGACTCTGAGGTACCAAATTTTTTGACAAACAGTCCCTGAGCAGCCGTGGCATTTTCAGTGACTCTTCATTACTGGAAGAAAGGTTCAGCTGGAAGGTCAAGATCCTCCCTCTGAAAGGACTTACAGACAAAACCAAAAAAGCATAGATTTTGCATAAGCTGGGTATCAAGTTGCAGGTTATCAGCCTGCTTGTTACACAAGAACTATGCTGTACCTCTTCAGGGGTTAATGAAACACTTGTCTATAACAGATACAAAAAAAAATATAGGAAAATGAAATCATCCTGAATCAGAGAAATTCTCCCTTTTAGGATCCTTGTCTGCATGAAGCCAACTTTTAAAAATTACTCAGAGATCAGGATAAGTTCTTCAGACAAGAACCAAAGAGGGAATGAGGCATCAGAACACACAGGGTTTATGTGTTCTGACACCCTTAGCGATTCACCATGCTGAGTACCTCTCCATAAGATGAGTCCTAATTTTTACTTGGACTGCAAGTTTCTCAGATGCATCAAGACACATATTATTTCAGACGTGCATATTAGTGCAGAAAATCTCCCCCTATTCTCTTATCCACCTTTGCAAATGCACCTTCAAGTTCAGGTGTGCCTTTTTAAGGACTACCAGCCAACAGCGCTGGGCTCTTCTTTTAATCTTTACAGGAACATATACCAACAGGTAAGAGCCCAGCTACAAATCAGAGCCATGTACCTCCTACTCCTCTACTCACAGCTCTTGAACAGCCCGTTACAAACCGAAAGTGTAACGAGGCAGCCGCTGAGTAATGCCAAGGGATTACGGCAGAGTTTAGAGGTTCTCCGTAGCTGTCAGCTCTTGGAGAAGTCGACCTTCCTCTTTGAGCAACCCAAATCAGTACAGACCGCGCACGGATTCCGGCCCTGCCCGTCACGGCATCCCTCAGCTGTCACACACACGCTGCAGGCGAACGCCGCTCGCACCTCAGCGCTCCGCCAAGGCAACTTGGTGGCGAGAGGGAAAAACTTTAAGCCTGCCGGCACCGATTTCGCTGTTTATGTAAGAACCGAGCGGGAGCAGCTTTCCCGCGTCCTTCCTTAAACTTCTGCTGAGGAACTGCTTCGCCCCCGAAGCGCCGACCGGCCCCGGCCGCACCGAGCGGGACCCGCAGCCCCCGGTCCCGCTCCCTCCACCCTCCCGGCTCCGGGAGCCGCCGGGCACCGGGCACGGAGCGAGAGGGGAGCGGGCGGAGGGCAGGCGGCTCCCGGAGCAGCGCGGGGGGCTCGGGGCAGGAGGGAGGGC
>VZRE01003851.1:51485-65659 GCA_013396775.1 Cephalopterus ornatus | reverse complement strand
GCAATTTTCCGCCTCTCCCAGGACTAACGAGAGCTTCGATTCCCGTGATTTCTATTCTCGCGGATTGCTTTAGAAAAGTACACCTGTAATTTTTTTTAATAAATCAATTTAATGTGTCATACAGAGTAGATGACATCAGCATCCCTTGATAGGTTTTTTTTTTTTTGCATTTTGATAGTCTCTTTAATATTAAGAGGATACTAATTCTAGACAGAGAGTAAAAGGGGCCTTTGCATCCCTTACAAAAACATATCAGATGCAGAGTTACAGGTTCTTGGCACCTAGGAGCAGACTAGCACTATGCTTTTGTTATGATCCGGGCTCTTTTATGTGGTTAATAAAAAGTACTAGAGCAGTTTCCAGGAAGTAGCTCCTATTAAAATCTGGTGTGACACTTTCAAGCTCTTAACCTACACAAGCATTCAAACACCTCCATTAAGAAGCCAACCTGCAGAGGAACAGCATAAAGAAACCTTTGCTGGTCAAGACTTTAGTTAATAAAATGCAGAAAAATTAAATATTATGCTTTCTGATCATTTGCAAAAAAACCCACAATGGAGCAGAGGACTTCATGTGTGTATCTACCTTATTTATTTAGAGGTTTATAGATACTTCCCTACTGCAAGTTAGTTCCCAGCTAGCACAGTGTGCTTTTGAAAATGTAGATGTTGCTAAATTAGGACTTTATCCCTAGCTGGAAGAGGTGCTGAATATTCTCTTATGTGCCAGTATAGGGTGTTGGAGTTTCTTTCATATGAATTCTAATATCTGGAGTTTAGATACTATATATTAAATGCAAGTTTCGGCAACTTTTTCTTGGCCAAGCAGGCAACTTTATGACCATGAACAGCATGTGTAAAAATACAGGCACAGGGTCTCTTTTCACCCGCAGGAAATTTCTTTCCACGTTCATCTACCTCGGCAGAAGGCAAAAAGGTAAAGTTTAATCCAGAGCTGGTGTGAACAACAGTAGAACCTATAGAGATGACACTGTACATGTCTGGAAAACATCTCACACCTGAGATGCGGACTCATCAAGCTAAAAAACCCCAACCAAACAAAACCCAACCAAACAAAAACACGCACACACACACACAAATCTCCCCCACCCCACCCCCAAAAAAAAAAAAGAAACCACAAAACAAGAAGAATTACATCATCTTTTAATTGCATTGTAATTTCATTGTACCCTCTTCAAACAAAAATATCACTTGAAAGACATCCAGTTCCCTTATTCTGTTGCACTGTACATGTTATGCAAATAAGAGCTGGGGTGGCATACAAAACAAATGTTGTTCTAGCTTTTCAAACTAGTCGAAAGAAGCGGAAATTTAGAACATAGCTGGGGAATTTACAGCCACAGAATAACTTTGCAAATGACTGGTTAAATATGAAACACAGATGCAAAGGGGAGGAGAGGAAGGTGGGGAGGAAGAGGGACAACAAATTTCCAGTTTGAGGCTGAAGAAGGGAAATCCCCAACAACTGTACAGAAGTGTCAACATGCTCAGTATTTACATTCTGAGCATTACCAAATGTTACCAGATAAGCAATGTACTAAAAAAATAACTTAAAAAAAAGCTATACAGTTGTAGTTATAAATACTATATCTTTAAAACTAGTTAAGTAGTGTAGGCTAAAAAAACGTTCACAGTTATTCTGGAGAGAGCTGTACATATATATATATATTGCACAGTAGAAAAGTTCATTCAGTATACCATGTGTAAACAATTTTTATCTTCTTTGGCAATTCCAGGACTTAGAGGAATATTTGCTGGGAGCAGAAGCACTTGGGTACAAGGCACATCAAAAGCTTTCTAAGCTGCAAGATAAATCCTTCTGACACTTTCCAGTTAGCACTGTCATTCTCTTTAGAAAAAACATGTACCTATCAACTGAGAACAACACATTTCTACAAATATAACTCGCAGGTCTGGTGACAAAAACATCAGCTGTTCTTGGCTCTTACTCTACAGTAACCGATTTGGCCAAATTCCTTGGAAAGTCCACCTGGAATGAAGAGACAGACTTTCAGTATTGACAGAGTAATACTGACATTCTGCATTTGACAGTTCTTTTAGTGTGCTTTTTCAGACTTCCTACTGAGTTCTGCTTTATTCTAGACACGTTAACACACACAACAGACTATGGATCTGCAGATAATGACTGGCAGCTGAATTCATCCTTGCTTCCAAAACCCTCCCAACAAATACAGATTTGTTTTGCTCAGGGTACCTCTCCAAAGCTGTCATCATCACCAAACCGACACACCTACACATCAGCAAACCAAGCTGTGGAAAGCATTGCCCTATTTTAGGTCAAAGTACAACATCACATTTTAAGATTTAGTTCTCTAAAAGAGTCCCATGTCCATTCCTAACTAATCAAAAGAAGCAAACGATCTTTATAATTTTTTGAAAGGACAGCAATTTAAAAAATGCAAAACTGAAGAATTGGCACTGAAATGCCACCTATACCACAATAGTCATGATAAGTTCTTCTAGCTATTATCATAGTTCTGTGCTACATGTGCCATACAACTGGGTCTCTCACTTTACACTGGTAGGAGGAAGTTCAAAACTGCACTAACTGGGGTGTTAAATATAGAAAACACTTACATCATATCCTCTGAGAACAGCCAGGTGGAATGAAAGCAACTGAAGAGGAATAACACTCAAGATTCCTTGAAGGCAGTCAACCGTATGAGGGAGCTCAATGGTTTTGTAGGCAAACTTTGAGCTTTCTGTGTCTTCTTTAGAACACAGAATGATTGGACGACCCTGAAAATACAATTTGGCACTGTTAAGTGAAGAGCTAACCTAGAACAGTTTTGAAGTATTGATTCACAGCATGCCTTTATATGTTTGAAGACATTTAGGTATCTAACAAAGGCAATGCCAGTCTAATGACTTTTGCCTTTCACTGTATTGTGAGACTTGAATGTTTTCAGCCTGCAGAGTTTTAACATTATTCCATTTGCTTCAAAACAAAAAAACCTAAACAAACAGATGACCCACACACAATCTTTTACACTGCTGGTCTTAACCTGTTAAGACAACCTGCAATGCAGGCATAGTACCTTATTTATAACCGAATAATTAAAACAAAAATCAGCAGTACATCCTTTTTTAGAGGCACAGCCAGCAGCAATACAACGTGCATGATGTCTTTCCCTCTGACACTGGTAGTTAAACATCCTACCTGCCGAGCAGTGACCTGTTGCAGAGCATTCTGGCACTTGGTGAAACACGGATCCTTCATTATCACCATGATAACAGGCATTTGTTTATCTATTAGGGCTAATGGCCCGTGTTTCAGTTCACCGGCCAGGATCCCTTCAGAGTGCATATAGGTGATTTCTTTTATTTTCTGGAAAAAAAAAAAAAAAAAAGGAAAAACCATCAAATTACTGATAAATCAGATGAGAAGCAGCAGCCCCGAGAAGCAAAACACCAAAGCTGTCCCTCTGCCACTTCAGTGCAGACATGTGGTATCAAGTCGGTACTTTCAAAGATCAGTTGTTAGTGATAACACACGGGCTGTCTGCTGGGGTTTCCAGCAGGCTGTGGGTGGAAGCAGAGCTTGCCCAGGCACATGCACATCCAGATAAAGAACTGGAGTCATCAAGAGGACCTTTAAGTACCAAACACCCAGCACAACCTTGGCTGATGCAGTCTACCCTTAACACTTCAAACTCCTCTGAGCAATGGGTATGTGTCCGTCCACCAGAATGTTCCTGACATAATTCACGAGTTTTCTTCACAAGCACCTCTTCTCAACGCCAGCACATTGTGTTTTTCTGGTGTTATTTTCGAATGGGTCAGTAATGTAAATTGTTAGGTTTTTGCTTTTAAATAGACTCATCGAACAGTGCATTTATTACATGAAAGAAACAAGAAACTGATATTGTATCCAGGTTCACCTCATGTACGTGTTCAATGAAATGCTTTACTGCAGCAGAATTAAGTTGTAATGAAATATTAGAAATAATCTATGTTGCAGAAATCACAAAATCTCATTTTTAAATAACATTCTACAATACTGAGAAGTTCCTACCAAAGCTCCTTCCAGACAAGTGGCGTAATTATACCCACGACCCATAACCAGCAATGATCTTTGTTTGTACAGCTCAAGAGCCAAATCGTGTATCTTCTCATCCAAGGACAAGACTTCTTTAATCATCTCTATTGGGGCACAGAAAAAAACCACATTAAAATAGTTTGCTTGTAGCAGGGTATTCTAATTATCTAATAGAACAAATACACTTAATAGAATTCAACCACTAACTTAGTAACTTCAACTGCAGTTTAAGGATATTTTCTCCAGCTTTATTTACAGTAATAAATTTAAAGCTACTATTGGTTTAAGCAGTGTTCATGCACCCCTTTTGAATTTCTAAAGGAAGTTGTGAACATCCGTTTTAAAGTCACCTTGAATTAGTTTCCTTTTACCTATCCTGATTTAAAGTGGAAGGCTTTAAAAAATTCAGACTATCAATTTAGGAGATCAAATAGTATTTCTCATGCAAAACTACCTTACTGTAATTAGAAAACCCAGCCCATGAAAATTCCAGTCTTCCTGCCAAGTTTCTTGGAAGGAAGCTTGTGAAATTGGCAAATGGTGCAGAAACGAGTAGTGCATTTTTCTCATATTGTCTCCCTTTCAGTAGGAGGGGCAGAGTGAAATTTAAATGAGAAAGAAAAAAATCCCTGAGTAGTATTTTATATTGCCAACATCTCCTATGTCTCCTCAAACCCAAAATATCAGTATACCTGGCAATGATTTTAGTCCACTAATGATCTCCTGTCTCCTTTTCTGCAAGGAAATTCTGTCTTCAGACATCATTAGGCCAAACATTACAAGAGACACAAACTGGCTGGTATAAGCCTGCAGACAAAACAAAACATTTAACAGCCAAGTCTGCAGAGAGTTAATATGATCTCGGTTTGAAGTGCTGCAATTAAAATTTTAATTGGATTCCACAGGGCTGAAGCATGAAAGAGACTGAACAGCAATTACCTTTGTGCTTGCCACACCTATCTCAGGTCCTGCGTTGATATGTACCCCACAGTCAGTCTCCCTGGATATTGAGCTTCCAACTGTGTTTGTGATGCCAACTGTTAGGGCACGATGTTCTTTACAATACCTCAAGGCCATGAGTGTATCTGCAGTTTCACCTGGAAAACATTTACATCTTGACTTCAGGTTGGCAGAGCACAGTAATGATTCCTGAAAAGCATACAAATCTACATAACTGTATCCACGCTTACACAGCGCAAAATGCAACAGAAAGCAACGTTACAGCGCACACCCAACAGTAAATGCAGCTCACCTGACTGGCTTATAAAAAAGCACACATCATCCCTGAATACAGGTGTGTTTCTATCCAGGAAGTCACTGGCAAGCTCCACCATCACTGGCAATTCAGTTAATTCTTCCAATACTTGTCGAGTCTGTATTCAAGCAGCAACACGACATTTGTTACTACTGCCACCTGTTAACATCTGGGCATCTTACGAGTCAGAGATAATCTAACCGGATTCTTATTAGAAAAACTGATAGTTACAGCTCACCAGTGCTTTAAAAACCAAGGTGAAAAAAGCCAGCTTCTAGCATGGTAGATGAATGGGCACCGGAGCGTTAATAAAGAACGTGGCACAAAGGAAAACTAAATGAAAGGGTGAGACCCCTCAGTGAACGACAAAGTTTGAGACAGAAGAAAAAGCAGATGAAGAGCTGTTGTCTAAAACCCCAGCAATTCAGAGTTACACGCGCATTTGAGCTAAGGCTGAACATACAGCTACTGCAGCGTGGTAACTGGTCCCACAGCCAATAATGATCAGCCTTCGGCATCTTCTGATTTCCTTCAAATGATCCTTCAGCCCCCCCAACAGAACTGCAAACAAATAAATATGCATGTATCAATGGTGCATTTTATTTTCTAATTGGTGCGTTTACAATTTTCAAGCCCAACACAGCCTGAACAGCTGCTCTGAGTTACCTGTGCTGCTCTCGAAATTCACCCTTCCTCTCATCGTGTTGACAACTGATTCTGGCTGTTCAAAGATTTCCTTCTGCATGAAGGCACTGAAGTTACCTGTTTACAAAAACATGACATGGTAATGCTTTGGTTTGTTATTTTAAGTCTATTCCAGATACAAAGAGAACTTTTAAGACAACCTGTGGTAGCAAGATAATTTGACTGTGTCAACTTAAACACAACCTTAGGAATAGGCAAGAAGAAAGGGGGGATTGGTAAGTGACTCTATTTGGTTGGTTTCATTTCCCAAAACTGACAAGGGAACTAAATAAGTTTTTAAGGAAACTTTTGTGTTCCGCATAAAATTCTTAGTTTACAGTCAAACTTTGCCAACAACTAAGACACGTTAACGCTGGTTACATTTTCACTAAATACTGAATTGAATAGAAGCATCTTTGACTTTTCCAAGGCTGAAATGGGTAGGGGTCCAGACTGCCCATCCTCTCTCCGTCTTAAATCTTGGAATTGTCAGCTCCCAGTATAAATAGCCTAAATATAATATAATTTTCACAACAAATTAGCAGTTTTCTGCCTTATCTACTACACAAACAGTAACCATCCATCTTTGATGATACTCATTTACAGATGTTTCAACTCACCCTTCATGATTTGCTGCAGCTCCATCTGCAAGGTTTGGATGGCCCGGGAAGGATCATCACTGGCCGAACGCTCCAGACGGTGAATCGAGAGCTTCCCATCAGTTACTGCTGCAATGTCATCATCTTCTAGGAAAATCACTCTGTTGGTGTGCTCAATGATAGCACTGCAGGAAAAACAGAAGCAAAACAAACCTGACACATGATGAGAGCTGGTAACAGCACAGCAATTAAATATGCCACAACGGCACTTCCAGAGACGCTTCTCTCTCTTCCTTTCGGGCACAAATGCAGATAGAACCATCTTAAAGGCAATGGCTCCATCTGCTGCTCTTCCTGCACTCTCACAGCCACCCAGAGGAGGAGGCTCAGGAACCACTGCTTCAGTTCCTGCTGATCTGGTCTTGCCTCCCCTTGTCCCTGAGGGACCCCGCTAAAGTCCCGATCTTGTTTCTGAGATAAATGTGCACCTGATGTCCAGGTATCTGCCAAGCTTGGAACCACACCACTCTTGCCTCTTCTGGCACCACAACCCAGACTAACCTAGAGTTTGTCCAAATATTCAGCGGATATTGTTCATTTCTACCCGAATTACTTTCTTACACTGGATGTATTTCACATAGAGGTCAGCAACTGGCTGCACTTGTTTGAAGCTCAAATGCTGATGACAAGCCTTCACACCTTTTTCAAGTATTGAGCCCGGGGGCTTTATGAAGTTACCTGAATTAAAAGCTATTCTATCAGAAAGCAATTGTACAGCAGCAAGACAGCAGAAGATTTCCAGAACTACCTCACTTCTAAACAAGAACCAGTATTTTCAAAAAAGTTTAAATACTTCTACTACCTTGCATCTGAAGCAAAGAAGAATTCTACTGCCTTATCCCCAACAGCATGAAGGCAGGTTGAGCTGTCCAGTCTTTTCATTCGGGAATTGCACATGTTCTTCACATTCTCAATGTTGCCTGTTGAAGAAAGCAGACATTTTAAATGCCAGACTAGTTCTGTCCAAGTCAGAGATTACAGGCTGTACAGGTTCAGGGTACCACAGATACACAAGTATTTTGGAGGATGGATCTTTTACATGAACTGCACATTCAGTAGTATAAAAATATAATATCCTCAGCTAAGAAGCTATTTAGGGCATCAGCTGGTACTTTTACAGTACAAAGACCAATTAACCTGATTTCTAATCATAAAGTAACGGTAATTTTAGTTCTTCAAAATAATCCACTTACACGTTCTATACAAAACAGGGATCTGTTCAGTTGAGAGCTTGTACTTGCTCCTAACGCCGATGAGCAAAGGACTCCCTCTCCTAGAAAAGGGAAAACAAGCAAGTTCATGAAGAGAAACGTGCACACAAAGAAGACAAAGGACATCTGTGAAGCTGAAAGACATCCCATCTAGCTTCCTAAGTAGGAAGAGCCTCCCCAACCATGATCCTAAAGCCATTACACGGCAGGAGTTAAACAAGCTCGGCTTGCTTCTGTAAGATTTGCCGACTCATTACTGCACCTCTGAAACTGCAGAGTATGAAGATAATTTTTTAATTATATGGGTCACATGCCACACTGAAGACCTTGTTAAAAAAAAAAATCACAGGAATAAAAGGACAAGTCACCCTCCACCACCACCTCAGAGTACAAGACTAGATTCTCTTAATACCCTCAGTCCTAAAAACCTAAACCTGAACCACATATAGAATAGCTCATTTCAGATGTTCTCCAGTTAGTGATGGTACAACTGGCTTTTTCACAATTTTAATGCAGTCCTATTTTAGACCACGGAAGCAATGGGCTTTTGGCTTTATAGTATAAAACAGTCTTTATTCCCACTGCTACTTCATCTGCTATTTTAATATCCTTACATTTCCTGGAAGTTGTTTTCCAAGTCATAAATAAAAGTAGGACTTACACAGAGAGAAATCATAAGCGCTATGACAACTGTAGAACACTATTTGTATAACCTATTACTTTGACGGCCTTTTAGCCAACCTGAATATACCTATCTCAGTCTTTACTCTATGCGAAGTAAAATTGAACAATACCCTTTCCCTCCCCATTTTCATATAGGAGAAATGCTAGCACACTCTTAATACGACTTTACAGATGGGAGATGCGCTGAGTTTCTTTATTGACTCACTGAGTTTTGGTTAATTAAGCACTTTACACATCAATATTCTACTGTCTTTAAGAGATGTTGGCCTTTTTTAACCTAAAGCGTGAATTATGTATAAAATTGGACTTTTACTAACCTGGTAGCAACAGCTTCACCTGGGTAATGGATGCTCTTGAAAACCAGTGCAAAAGCACCTTCCTGGAAACCATGAAAACAAAAGAGGAAAAAAAAAGACATCCTCAGCAGCTTATCTCAATTAGTTGCATCTCATTAAACTGGGGCCCCTCTCCCTGAAGAGGCCCTGAAGGAACACTCTTTACTGCTATCAGCAATCTCTTCCTGGAGGGCAGACTGCACCTTTAAAGGAATTGGCCAGGGAGCAGAATAAGCCAACATGGACATTAGCAGTGCAACAGCTGAAAGATCAGGAAGTCAGCACTTAGCCTGTCTTTAAAAATAAAAAAACCAACTTCTAGGGTTATGAAAATGTCAGAGATGTTACTGGTAATCAACAAGAAGACTGTTAGACATTTACTTTTAGGAAGACTTTCGATAAGAACGTGCATGGAGTGCATTATCATGCATTTTCAGCTAAAAATGTGGAGTGACTATTTCCAGTTTAAGCAGCAAATTCTCATTAATGTATTTCAAAAACAAAGCACACACACACGGAAAAAAACCCCAAAACAGAACACAAGAACAAACCCCAGAAACAGCTCTGTAGTACTAACACCGCTGGCAAACTGGAGGAGTATTCCAAAAGCAGGAGCAAAGGCCCCCTCGCTTTGCAAGCAGAAGAGAGATGGTGACATTCCCTCCTCTCATGGAGGGGCTCCACTCAGACTGTTCTGCCCTTGTTCTGCGGCCAGGTGAAGCCAAGCTTTCCCTGAGCTGTGTGGCTGCACCACTACTCCCTCCTGACCCTCACAGGCCTTCACTCCGTGTGTATTCCAGCCCTGCTCCAAGGAATCCTACAGAGCTGCTTTAAAGAGGAGACAGGGGAGGTGAAAAGAGCGTAAGAAACTGCAGGAAGGGGAGGGAAAACATCTGCCCAGGGACTGGGGGAGGAAACAAAGCCAGCTTTCTCCAAGTTTGCAATGCAGCTATCGGAGTTTTCAAGCATTCACATAGTGAGTAACAGTAGATTCCCACTTCGCAGTCTGGAAATCAGTGCAGCTTGTCAGATCTAGTTCCAAACAGGGGAGCCAAGGCATTGGCCAAACTTGAATCACAGCATTGTTTTAACATGATCAGAATAGCCTTTAAGAACACACTGCCCTTTATGAAAGATTTCAACCCCCAGAGGCTCCTATTAATTTTTTTTTTTAAACTAAACCGCTTCATTAAAAAACTGCAATAATCTCTTGCTTAAAAAAAACCCCAGACAACAAAAAACTCAACAAACCAAACCTACTGCTACTGCAATTTAGAGATTTAACATTGAAATGCCTTTGAACTCTCCAAAATTTTAATCTCATTTCTTGGTCTATTAAGCATTGTTTAGAGACCTAGAAGTGTTATTTGCAGCACCTTCTAAGAACTCCTGCAGAGGTTCTAAATGCATAAATGCAGAATTCCAAGGAACCCCACAAGTAGCTTGTAAAGTAGTACAGGAAAAAAGCAACAACCCACTTACCAACTGTTGAATAACTCTTTCTACCAAGGCTGAAAAACTGGTATCCTCGCTCTCTCTGTTGTCATACATGTATTTGATCAGTTTGGGGATTGTTTCTGTATCTGTTTCAGATTCGAACTCGTAGCCTTTGCTCTCCTGAAACATCACATAGAAGAGTAAAAAGCGTGTTCATCCTCAGACGAGAAACACAGAAGAGTCTCCCAGCTGCCTCCCACCAGAAACTGCACAGGCAGAGGACTAGTTGATATAAATCACTACAGACAAAATGTAAGGACTTATCCTGTCCTAGGATAAGTCTCTTTGGGAAATACTGTAATAAGACTTGTAGTAAGACTTGCTTAGCATCTGCCAAGAAACAAAGAGACAGGAGGGAGCCCACTCCACACACCCTCTCAAAGAGTCTGAGCACAAATTGCTACTCTACTCATAAATACTTTGCATTTAGGATTACAAGAACATATTGCACTTCACTAGCTACTGAGTATTTTTATTAGGCACACTCCTTCACGCTAATATTTTATAAATTACATTAAGAAACATTAATTCAGGTTCCACCAAAGTCATGGAAGATCTGACAGTAGCTCTGCTTTTAGAATCAAGTTGGCACAGACTCACCAGAAATTTTCTCAGGTCCTTATAATTTGTGATGATTCCATTATGGATAACAACGAATTCTAAAAGGAAAAATACACACATTCATCAGCAGTGAAAAATTAATGTATTTAACTCAGAACACAAAATGAAAGGGAACAAAAAACCCTTAAGAGTACACTGGAAACTACCTCTTCTAGCTTTCAAACCTACAGTTTATCACAACGTGGACAACAAAAGCAGAACCTTACAAATTCTGATGGCATATGAAGGCAGTTCCAAATCATTAAGACAGTTCTAAACTACACTTACTAAAAGAGCACCAAGCTACCTCAAGTGAAAAATTATATGAAATCTCCCTTTTCTGGCCTGGGCAGTATTGACAACTTTACGTTTTCAATCTTACCTTTCATAACAAGAATGTTGTACTTTGACTAACTTGCAATTTTCAGAGAACAGATTTCATTATTTTTTTACAGTGTTACCTTAGCCTGAGAAGAGAATATTTTATTGTGAAAGTGTCAAGAATGGCAACAGCTCAGCCCCAGTATGAAAAATAGATACCATAACATTAGCAATAACATCAGTGCTATGTGGATTGAATCATTTCAGATTCATACGGTTCAAGCACTGCAGAGATTACGTACCATTCCTTTTATCTGATCTCTGGGGGTGACTGTTTATTGCACTTGGGACTCCATGGGTCGCCCAGCGAGTATGAGCAATTCCAAAATGTGTTTCAAAATCTGTTTTTGAATCCAGGTCATCTTGTTCTACAAACGAGAAATTCAGTTTACTGAATATTTAATGTTGAGTGTCTCTCTCCCTCTCTCTCTCTCTCACACACATACACACAAGCAGTAAAACACAAAGAGAATTCCAACAAGAAAAAAAATCTAAAAGTTATCTTCTGGCTTTCTTTTAAATCATTTGCTTTCTCAACATTGCACTTCAGAAAGTTCAACCTAGTGTGATTAAAACTTCGTTTGCCAAGGCTGGAGCATTTTCAGCCAATGCCAACAGCCAGGCTAACAGACCCCATTTCTACAAATTATAGTGTAAACGTATTAAAACACGACTTCAGTTCTTCACAGATGGAAGCACTGCATAAAGCAGATTGTGATGACAGCCAGCTGCTTAAATGGTCGTAAATTCTGTCAGAGTGCATGTTTCAGCATTTCAGCCCTCCAGCACAGAAGTCACAAAGCACCAAAGGAGCCCAGGTTTTGAACAAAGAAGCAACCAAAAGAGGGGAGAGCAGAATGATAATTTCACAGTGCTGTATCCCAAGATCAGCTTGCTTTTAAAGTGCAGGTTTGGGGGGGAGCACAAACAATTCAACTGATATTGGATTTCACAATGCAGTTATTTCCGACACAAAATCATAACTGCAATTTTATGCCCTGACTTTCTGCTGAGATGCAGATTATATCTGACTGGGAGGCCAAAGTAAAGGGGTCATTTTTAAGACACTTACTGTACAACTCTTCTTCCAGGGCCTTTACTTTTCCTCTTTTCTTAACTAGTTTGATGAATCTTTCTTTATCTTCATTATTATTTCCATCAATTGCCACTCCTACAATATAGGACACAGTCAAGAGCGTTATTTAAAACATGTAATACACTGGATGAAGAAAAGTCTGAGAAAATAGACAAGCACACACCACTGAAGCAATTCTTGTAAAATTTTCCTTTAAAGCAATATATTTGAAGTCTGTTGCAAGACCTGTGTATGTTCAAATGAGAGTACACAAAGCCTATATCCACTGCTACATCAAAACATACATGAGCCATCTCAAATTTTGCTTAAGGACAGCCTGAAACATTTTGCCTGATGAAATGAACCATCTCAAACTTAAATACAAGTCTAATCTTCCCCATCCTTTCACTGGGACTCACATGGACAGAAAAGGCCAAGGCACAAACTTTATGTCCCCATACAGAGCCCTTCTTCCTCACAGCCCGTTTGTTTTGCTTATGTGTGCTAAATCTCAACCATCTAATTACAGAGCTAAACACCCCATTTAAAGTCCTGAGGAAAGCTGAAGTACTCCAAGAACCAAGAGAATTAGTTTTGCTCTGTTAATCTGTGGAATAAAGAAAGAAAAATCCAACATGCCAGACATTGAAAGTACCAAAAAAAGTCATGTAATGAGCTACCAGTTGCTAAAAATTAATTTGTTGAGTTGGTTTACATACCTGCAGAGTCATATCCTCTGTATTCCAGTCTCTGTAATCCTTTTATCAGGGTTTCATATATTTCCTTTCGAGTACGAGGCACTCTGTAGTTTAGATAAGCAAAAATTCCTGTTTAAAGAGAAAAGGGGAAGGAGGGGGGAAAAAAAAGAAGAATAGATTTTTTTAGAATTTGCATGCCTTCAGACTCAATTTAAAACTAATAGCAAGGAGAAGCCCTAGAGGCACCCAATCTACCCTTTAGTACAATTCCTCCTAATGTGTTTTTGAATGGAAAGAGTTCAAATACAATAAAGGACTCGGGACCCTTATTTTCACCACACAAAACACACGTTTTCCTGGCCAGTTCCACTTTCCTCATGTTACCAACCAAGAGTTAAACGGTGAGGAGAGGTTAAAAAAATTCTACTTTTCACGAAAACCACAGCTGAAAATGGGAACATTGTGATCTATTTCATATCCAGACATTCAAAGAAGGAATATATTCACCAGGACTAACACAAGGAGACTTTTGTAATCCAAGTCATGGCCTTAAATACCCATGGGTAGGTACTACGCACAACATCTATTTCTGAAAGGCTCCAGCTTAATCCTCTATGCAACAGGCACTTCAGCAGGAAGAGAAAAGAGAAGAAAACATGAAGAAAGGGCAGAAGTCAATTGGATAGGACAACAAAGGAAAGAAACAGAAGGTACAAAACAGGGTCACCCAAAAAACAAGCACTCGCCCTTTGCGCTGCCTCGACACAATGGTGCTGCCAAACCAAACTCCGAGACACAAGATCCCTGTGCTTGCCCCGTGTTCCTCAGGTCAGCTCTCACAGAGGCATCACAGGGAAAGACATGAACTCTCTGCTTGCCTACTTGGCAAACAGAGCCTGGAAGAGTCTGAAAGTCTGATCCCTCTTCTCTTGAATAGAGCAGTCATCGGACAAGAAGAGGCCTTTTTAATTTTGGGGCTGGTTCCCCACCCTAATTCTTTTTTTTTTTTTTTTTT
>VZRE01003851.1:39238-51473 GCA_013396775.1 Cephalopterus ornatus | reverse complement strand
TTTTGAAGGTGAAAGTACACAAGTTTTTTTTTTATTAGGAGGATTTTGTGGATGTTGGTTTATATTTAGAAAAGGTATAATAAAGGGTCACCTGCAAAGGAAAACACAACCATTCCTTTTCTCTGTCTGCTGCTCTTCCTGGGATTCTGATATTTATGAGGATACATAGGCCCTTTTACTAAGTTTTGCAAATCTGCACCCCAGTAAAGCAGAAACAACTACTTTCACTGTTTCAATAGCTTCTCCAAGCAACAAGTCAGGACCGGAGACTACAGTTAGAAAAAAAACCAGACTTCAAGAACTCAACAGATAAGCAGTTCAGACAAGTGTTTTAGATAGAGAAAGCCTTTGTTTGAAATTTAACACCCTCTTCCCCTTCAATTAAGGCTTTTGAACTGTAAATGGCCGTAGTGAAGAAGCTGGTATAATGATACACCAATAAATCTCCCTTATAAATATTGTTGTGAAGTCATTTACTCCACTGGTTTATAAGCCGTTAATACTGTTCATTTGACAGTGAGACTATTACATTTGCCTCTGAATTTATTTTGGAAAGATTATAGTGTGGAAAACGCTTTTCTTGCTTTAGAAGTGAGATTTATGAGGAGTTGAGCCGAATTATTTCTAGAGCACCCAACATTAGCAGAGATATTCAGACAACAGTTGCATTTAAGGAGGTATTTGAGAATTTCAACAGCTAAGTACTGTTCTTCATGGATGCTTTGAAAAATAATGCCTCTGGTTAAATAGAGTCACTTTAGACTGAGAGCCTGTTGATAATTTTCCCAGACAGATATTTACCGTTCTCTGGCACTAACCACGAACCTCAAGAGCAGTATTCTTCAATTCCTTCAATACAAATTTCTCAACATCATTCCAAAAAATTGCCACACACCTCACTTCAGATCCAACTCTACTTTCTAGGCCAGATTTCACAACGAATTTAGGACTCATCAGCCTTGTATGTTCCATGTGGCCTCCTTGACTACACAGAGCTCCAGGAAGAACCTTCCTTCGGGACAGTCCTTACAATGCTACCAGTGTGCTGCGATTGTTAAAAAGGTCCTTGTTTCCGGGGAATTGTAGCTGCCCTTCCACACACGTGAATTAGAAGATGCAGAAGTCACCAGAGGCCATTACAATGAAAACAAAAGCTGCAGCCCGACTTCAAGGAATATCTTATAAACTCTTTCAGTTAAAGGAAATCAATCTCACTGTTCCCCTAGTACGTTTCTGTTTCATGATTTATCCACTCGCATATTTCTTCCCTCCTCAGTCATTATTTTGGCCAGATTCAAAGCACATTACTCAACTCATGTAGAAACAACTTCTGATAAAGACTTCTTGTAGCTTAATTCCTTCTGGAAGCACACCAGTATGACTGAATCCTAGTTGAATCATACTCACGATAAGAGTTTTGTGATGCTAGCAAGTAATTTTATAATGACCTCCCCAAGGTATTAGATCCCATTTCCTGAGCTTGCTCTCCCCTAAGGACACTCAAGTACATATAAACATGAAATCCAATGAAAGCATCTAAAAAGTGTTTTACTAGGGCACTGCTCTCTTGATCTGAGCAAATCCAGTTCATAACTTTCTGTAACTGCAGAGTTTGCACAGAAGCATGAACTAGGTCAATCACGTATGGCTTACCTTTAAAATGAGACTAAAAGCAGAAACAGAAGGTTGTTAAAACATCACTAAAACCAGCTTCAATCAGATGCAGACACTGAAAGCCAAGCTCTCCCTTTGTATTTCCCCTTTCAGGATTGCAAGTAGAGCATCAAGAGGAGGAAAAGTAAATCGAGGTTGGTGTGGTTTTTGTTTATTTGGTTGGGGTTTTTTTGGTGGGAAAATTCCACAAGAACTCCTGCGATAGCAAGACTTCACGAAAATCAAGAAGGGGGCAGCCTATGCTTGAAGTTTGAACAAAATTATTTATTTTTTTTTTTTTAAATAAAATGATGCCTCTATTGGGGTTAGCACATTGTTGGTGCCAGAAACTTAGCTCTGAGAAAGTCCTAGCCTCAACTTGACATCCTGATGAAACTAAGTTTTATTTAAAAGGTAGATCATCACTTTAAGAGTATTTTAACTGTATTTTAAACCCTGCATACTTTTGTTATACTGTCTTCTTACATGTGTGATAACATCTCAATTTTGCTCTCTTAAGAGCATGTTTATAGCATCATTTATGACCTATGTATTTTCAAAACATAAAGCAAAGTATATAAATCTTCGTGTGCTACCTGAAGTCAGAGAAAACACAGTAGGATGTATTATCAGCACTTAAACCGGGAAAGATATGCGGAACTAAAACCAACAAGAACAGTAATTTAAAACTGTTGGTTGCAATCTCAAGAGCTCCTCCACTTCCTACAGCAGATCAGCATAGCAAGCTGGGGGACATCTTTCATGAGAACAAATGTCACATAAATGGTCTCTATAAGTTGATAGGAAAAAAACTAGCACTACTCTCACTGCAATTCACGGATTGCTGCTCTTTCCCATTTCATACTGACTCAGTTACTCCACCCCAAGTCAGAGTTTCTACCAAACTCTTTTAACCCTGTTAACACCCTCATTTCCCAATCATCACACAGTCCAGATTCACATTTTTTACATTACCATTACATGTCTCGCTGCTTAGTGCTTGCCATCAATACCTTCTGGTGGCTTAGGCACTGAGTCACGTCTCTCACCTGAAGGGGTTTTGTTTAGAAGACACTAGAGTTTATCTCATTGATAGCGATCTGTCACGTAGGAGCTCAAACAATAGGAGCCTAAACAGTATCACCTCGTGTTTCCATTCAAGTGAAAGAGGCTTACTGGGCTCCTCGCTCTTTCTGAGGTTGCACTCAAAGAGGATGTGGAGGCAGGGAAAAGATATCTAACTCGGAAAGCACAATTTTGGGATCAGTAACTCAACTCACTTTCAGTCTGCATCTCACAAAAGAGGTTTTGTTCATGACGACTAAGTACAAGTGCAAATTTTTCTACTTTCAAGAGAAGTATCCTTCCAGACCTGAGTGATGTCAGTGACGGGATAGGCAAAATTTCACTGAAGTTTCCTCCGTAGCTAAATACAATTGCATAAGCAGCTTCTGAACCCACTCTTTGGTTTTAATCTGATCCAAAGTGTATCTAAGCAATTGTATACACGACGTAGGAATTATCTTCCCCAACTCATCTTCATTAAAGGAAGGTGAATAAACGCACATCAGTTAAGAATTAGGCTGCTTCACTGCCTTTGTTGGAAAACCACAAAACTCTATCGCCGCAGTTGGGAAGTGAGTCACGACTAATATCTAGTCACAGGGATTAGGAAAGACGGAGCCCAGCGCTTCCAGCAGCCCGTGCCTCAGAGGCAGCGGGACAAGGAGGAGCAGAGGTTAACCACGCTCCCGGACACCCCCGGAGCAGCCGGGCGCTGGGGAGCGGGGCGATTTCCATCACAAGGCGCCAGGCACGGAGGAAGGATGGTGGGGGGAACTGAATGACCATCGCCTCTCCTTGGGAGAAGGGGCGGACGGAGGGGCTTCACCTTCATCTGCCTGGCGCTCCCTTCTCCTTCCCGCCCCCCAAACGGGATGCCAGTCCCGAGCGATCCCGCGGCCGCGGAGCCCCTGGGCTCGGGGACAAAGCGGCGCTTGTCCCGCACCCCGGCCGGAGGAGGCGGCCGGCGCCGGGCTCTGCCCGTTTCGTCCGGCGGAGCCGTCACTCACCGCACATGGTGACACCACACGGTCCTCCCCGCTCCCGGCAAACGCAGCTCCGGCCACAGAGCAGCTCGGGGCCAGCGCTCGGCTCTTATAGCGCGAACGGGCCGGGCCGGCGCTGCCTCCCCGCCCACCCGCTCCGCCCGGGCCCGGCGGGGGCACAGCCCCGGAGGGGGCGGTCGGGTCCTGCCCCTGCCCCTGCCCCTGTCCCTGCCCCGGCGCTGCCCGACCCTTGCGAGGGCTGCGGGGAGGTCTGCCGGGCTGCTCACACGGAGAATCACAGAATCCGTAAAGTTGGAATAAACCTCCAAGACCATCGAGTCCAACTGCGGACCGATCACCACCTTGTCAACTCAGCGCCGTGTCCGGTGGTTTCTTGAGCACCTCCGGGGTGGGGACTCCACCACGTCCCTGGGCAGCCAAGTCTGATGCTTGATAACCCTTTCCATGAAGAAATTCTTCCTGATGCCCAACCTGAACCTCCTCTGGCGCAGCTTGAGGCTGTGTCCTGTCAAGACAGGATGAATCCCATGTCCATTGTCCACGTCAGCCCTGGGCGACTCAGGCCACCTCAGGGATTTTCGAGGTGGCAGTAACACCACTGAGACCTGGCTGTGTGTCCATGGACAGCATAACAGGCATTTTTCGTGCGCTAATTCCAGTTTTCCACCTCCCAGTTCCATGGAGGAGCAGGACAGGTGGTGAAAGCAGTCCCTCCTGTCAGGGCACCGTGGCCTGGCTTGAGGCAGAGGGCTGGGCAGCCCCTCTCCAAGCTGGACAGGGGAAGATACCCGCCTTTCTCCAGCCACAAGCTTCTATAAACACACACTCAGCAACCAATTTCATCTGCACAAGCAGGACGGGGACCACCTGAGCCCAAGCTCAGCTGAATGTGGCCAAAATATTTTATAGACATGATCCTGGTTATCTCATAGAGTTATTGAAGCTCAAGTGAAAGGTGTCTTATTGAAGTTAGAACTCAATGGTTCATTTTCTCTTGCATTCTTTTTGCAGGTAATTTTTTACATAAAGTAGTGGTTCCCTCAAACTTTGCTCCTTTTTCTCTTGACGGAGAGGTTGAATGGAGGACAAAGATTGGAACATCAGCATTTCAACTACAAAAAGATCTTTTTGTGTCACTTTAAGAAAGGGAAACTGTCTCAGTTTTAAGGTAAAAAAACATGTTTTAAAATCTTTTGAAGTCATAAAAATTAAAGAAAACAGTGTTAAACCCCTGCTTTAAATTACTTTCCAAAAAGGAATAAATTGTGTATTTTTCACTGCATGTGTGAAACAGCTATGACACCATGCTCAGCAAAAACCACTATTGTTTTCCTTCCCCCGTCTCCCAGAATAAGACCAAACAGGCCCATAATTTGTCACCATTTCAGTCCCAGCTCTGTCACTGACCTGCCATGTGACAGCAGGCAAGTTATTTTGACACTCCATTCCAGTTTTTCTTGTCTGTTTAGGTAACTTTGCTCCTCTTCTAAAGCAATCTCTGATCTTGTTTCCCCCAGTACAGCCTGAGTGAAGGGGGATGTTCCTAATCACAGCTATGTGTGTTAAGTAGCATTGCTATTTATACCTGTTTATATTAAATTATATACAATAAAGGTAAACTTTTTATTTTCTCCTTGTGCAACAAGCATTTTAACCAATGAATGGTGCAGACAGTGGGAAAGAAACACTTTTTTTCTAACATCACTGCAATACTAATTGCCAAAGATCACGAGTCAGAGCCCAAAATTCCACTCATGCAAGACATTTCATGTTTCCATGTGACATTCCCAGGGAGAAAACTAAACAAAAATGAAACCCACTGCTAGTAAGAACTGCATTAATTAGTGATTAATGTGTCACTTTGATAACTTATCAGTCAACACTTCCCAGACACATCTGTCTGATGCCATTTGGTTTTTTCCATGACTTTTTAGAAGCGCATTAGAGAGTACAGTCATTCTTTTTACTGGTGGGTTTGTTTGGCTTGAAGGACATACCTTACAGCACTCAGTGGAATGGGATAAAACTGATCCCATTTCACCTTACAACTTCTTAAATTCTAAAGGCCAAAGTATGTGAAAGTATGGCTTAGTGTATTCAGCACAAAGAGGATCCAGCAATTCTGCCGTACTCTGGAAAAGTGCTCTTCTCAGGAGAACATGAAAAAAACCAAAATAAAACAGATAGAGTTGACAAAGAGTTTGTGAATCGAAGGTTTCCATTTTCCTGCCAGAAGAGACAGGCAACAAAGAGGCCAAGTGGTGCAACTTCCCACCAAGGTCCGAACACAAATCTGAAGTGACACTGTAAGGATCAGGAATTTTTGCCCAGCTACATCTTTTTTATTTTCTTCCCTCACAGGAGTGATCAAAATTAGAAGTAGGAAATAGGAGGGCACAGTATGGAGACCACTGCATCACTGTTTTAGCATCAGGTAGTGAGGAAGTTACCTGGGGCACTAGGCAAAGGCAATGAAAATCATTCAGCATGTGGTTGGAAGGAGGGGGGATTTATGCTTAGGCTCCCTCTGGGCCTAGTACAGCTACTAGTTCTTACAGGACCTATGCTCTGCCCAGAAAAGCAGCCAGCAGCAGTTTAAGGACAGATATTCCAGACTGCATTTGCATACTCAAGAGGTTCAGATACATATCTGAACACCTTGTCCTGTTCCTTGTTCCTGGACACTCAAGCGGACTGAATTTCCTGCTGAGGACTTCCAGTAAATTCACTCGTCCCAGGGAATGAGAGGACCAAACCACTCCCATTAGCAAACATGGGCAGGAAAAGGTAGTGGATGTGAACTGCAAAAGGGAAGAACTACGATAAATGTCAGGAAAAAATTAGGAGGAGCAGTTATGCGATGGAACAGGCTGCAGAGGCTGGTTTGTGGCCCTTTCACTGGTGACTAGGCTGGAGTAGACCCTGTCCTGTGAGGCATCACTGAGTGGTCTGTGTATGGTGTGAGAGATGAGGGCTGACCAAATGGCAGCCCCTTCCAACTCCAGCACTTCCATGATTATAGCCAGGTTATAAAACTCCTTTTAAATTGCCCTTTTTGGACTGCTGGTTGAGTGGCTACATTTTCTGAGAGCTGTTGCTAAATTCATACTAGAATACACAGCACAAGTTCTTATGTTAACAATGACAATCTATTATTTTAGTTTATATTATATGCTTAAATATTAGATATAATTATATATTTTATATTTAGAGTTTTTCTTGCTTCAAAATGTGAAAGTTGAGGGCCCAAAAGCAGGCACTGTACATTACAGATCATCTCCCTCAACTAGGCTCCTGCACTTCTGCAATATTTATGTATAACTCTGAATAAAAAGATATAAAACATGGAGATAATCTGAATGCTCCCATCACCATCACTTTAATTTTGAAAAAAATAGGACAGAGTTGTTCCCTACCAAGGCTCTTAAGAATATTTGGGTTGACGGCTTGACTGGATCTCTCCAATTTCTTCTCAGTTAACCAGGAGTCAATCAGTGACTGCAGTTAACCAGGAGTTACTCCAGTGAAGCTGAATTTCACCAATAGGATAAGCAAAAGTGAAGAGCTGACCTTGTTGGCACATGAAGGAGGTCGGGCTGTGCGTGGCAGAGCGCTGCTGTGCTCCAGGACAGGACACAGCTACAGAGGAAAGGCCACCCTCCACATGCATCTCAGCTCCACAGCCAGTTTGGAAAACAATCAGCAAGTGCCTTTGAAGTGAAGACAGCAACACCTTTCTTCTGCTGAGAAGTTCAAAAGAGAGGAAAAAAATCTTGTATCGATGGTTCTCTCACTGGAGGTGTCAACTAGCTGCTCACCTAGGATCTGTCTAGGGCTAAGAAGCTGGTATTTTCAGTTTAAAAGTACCTAATAGTAATTAGCACCTTTTAATTTGAGAATAGGGCAGAGTTAATTGTCATTTGTCACTGCCAGGTCGCTGTCTTTGAAAGGATAAAAATTATGCCTGTTAGGAGGAGTTACATGTAAATGTGAATCAACATCGTACCTATGACTGAGAATTAGGTAACCTTGGTTTAATTTAGTGATGGCTTTTCAGCCGCATTGTCGTGAGGAGCATGTGTAATATAAAAACAACCCAGCTAATTAACTGTATTTTAAATACTTTAAAAACACAAAGGCACATTCAGTAATAACTCATCTAAAGCATTGTGTTTTAAAGAGCATTAAGTGGTTTCCTGAGGTTTTGATGTAAATTCCTCATAACAGGAGCTGCAAACAAGTTAAAGGCAAATGTCAGGGAGAAAAATAAATGCTCGGAAAAGCCTGTAGATTCTTCAAGCAAGCCGGCTCTTGGTGCTGCATTAGTTTTCTCAGCATGTTGTGTGGTCCTTCAGGGCAAGAGTGAAAAATGTTGACAGAGCAGCGCAGATATGTGCATACCTGCCCTCCCCTACTCATTTCTGGGGATCAGGACCATCCACTCAATATTTTCCATAAATACAAGACTCTCTCAGATCACCTGGGGTAGGAGGGAGCAAAGCTAGCTACTCACAGTAGCTGGGAAAAGAATGCCCATGTAAGAGGTCAAAAAGCTTAAAAGCCAAAGATAAAAAAAAAAACCGTTACAAGAAATCAATTCTCTCCAGTAATGCACCAAAAACAAGGCTTCAATCAAAGTGTTTGAGCAAGGAGCTGGTTGTAGAATCAAAAAGGTGCCGAAGCTGCACCATATGGCTCCTACAGCTACATCACACCACACACCAGCCGCAGCATCACCTCTTCCTTCTCCACTGAAGGAAAGCCTCACACTCCTTCCCTGGTTACCGGAGAGCCCTTCTGGCAGCAACCACCCTCCACAGGCAATAATTAGGCATCTCCCCAGCTGCACTGGCTCACTCAACACCACTGAGCAGGGTGAAGTGTAACTTCTGCACTGCTCTGGTTAGTTTTATTTCTAAGCATATGAACCTTGCTATTGTTCTAAGAACAACTTCGTTCCGTTCTTCTCTTGATTTGTTTTCACAGCTTTAATGCTTCAAGGATTTATACTGGCCCTTGAAAAGAACACCTCTGAAGCTAGAAAACAGTTTTGCTGCTGGCTGCCCTCTGGTTTGCCCTTTAAACAGCTCTCTGGCAAGAAGCTTCTGATTTCGCAAATAAAAACCTGTTGTTTTGCAGAACACATACCTGTGGTCTCCACAAAGCAAGGCTAAATAGCGGTCCAGTTTTCTTCACCATCTCACTCCCAGCATTGTTTCTGTCACTACCGCCCAGCAAGAAGCTGCTACAGCAGCAGCTGGAAGGAACTGAGGGGAAGAAAGGTGCTGGGAATACGAGTTGCTTCCATACAGCTCCAGTTATCCGCAGCTCTAGGCTGAAAGAAAACAAATCCGGGTTTCTAAAAGCAGCCAATATAACAAGATGCATCTGGCTTTACCTCACATGTTCAAATCTGCTGTCCCTATCCCTTCCTTCTAATCAAGATAGGCATCAAAGGACTACATACTGGGAATCTAAACACCATCTCTTCTCCTTGTTCTCCCATTTGTGATCAAAATAAATAAATAGGAGGGAGCCAGATTCAAGTTACAACAGTATTTAACATTGCAGATGCAGTGTAACGCTTTATTTTAAAAGACGCTGAAAGTAAAGTACCTGGAGTCCAAACACAGGTGACCAGGGTTTCCCCAGCTTGAAGAAATACTTTAAGAGTTGTGATAGATATGTGATGCTATTATTTAGCAACTGATACAACTTTGGAGAAAACTGTTCTAATAGGTGGGTTATTTTCTGTCCCAGAGTCACAGCTACTGTGCTGATTTTTGCTCTTGCCCACAGATTCTATATTTCTCCTTCTTGCGAGCTTGACACAAATCACAGCTCTAGTTTCTTCAGGTTGTTTTTGTAACAGCTTATGATCTTGTTCTTTTGGCAGCTTATTCAAAGAAAAATGGCATAAACTATAGTTAAATAGAAGCAGTAATTTTCTTTCACTGACAATGGCCCATCTGTATCTCTGTTTCTGGAGTTTTGGGGTTGCTAGATCCGCCATAAGCTACCTGTTGTGAAAATTGGGTTTGGGAACATTTGCTTTGGTAGAAGTAAAGACACTGCACACAGGGGATTCCAGGATAACTTTTCTATCACCAGCCATATGCAAAATGTTTTTGTGCAGTTCCTCTGTACTGGGGATTAGGAGCCGAAATAAGCAGAAACAATGCAGGGCGTGGGTTTGTTTACCACACACGTAGTGTGGCTACAGGACAGGGTGATAGACACCACTGAGTAGAAGTTACATGTTGATAAATTAACAGAAACAGTGCTGTACAACCTGTGAAAGTGTGCAGGATGTCGTCCTTAAGTTGGCATGAAATGGAGGAAAAGTTGTGCAGTGAAATGGCAGCTCCCCCCGCCAGCATCACCTCAAGTGCACATCCCACACGACCTACCTCTGCCCTGCTGCCCAAATCTGTCCCTGACAACTCCTGCCAACTACACAGTGAAACAACTCTTATGGCCAAGCTATTAATTGCACTGTTTTATTGCCAGTAAAAATTCCTCGTATTTTCCTTTTTTTTTCTCCCCCCAACACAGTTTTCCTTCTACTAAGCACAGGACTTTTATGCTACAGTAAAATTAGAAATCCCCTTCGGGGTTCACTCACTCAGATGGACTCTATCGACTCCCAACAGCTCCAATTACTAAATGGATTTAGAACTTCATGTTTAGGGTATCCCATGAGATGCATGAAAGGATGACATTCCTCTGA
Organism: Cephalopterus ornatus; assembly: GCA_013396775.1. Taxonomy (NCBI): domain Eukaryota; kingdom Metazoa; phylum Chordata; class Aves; order Passeriformes; family Cotingidae; genus Cephalopterus; species Cephalopterus ornatus. The sequence continues at coordinate 41,021 of VZRE01003851.1, read as the reverse complement.
GGATGTTTATGCTCTTGCACCGCAAAGTTGCCTTCAGCAACCAAAGTTCCTGTGGTATTGTGATTGGGATCTGGATCCTTTGTCGTGAACATACCAGATGGGGTAAGTTGAGGACAATGTTTTGCTTCAAAACTGAATTTTCTGCTTTCAGTCAACCTACCGTTTACCTCATCACTGCATCTGGGTGAGAGGGAGACAAGGATGGTTTTGATTGTAAAGGCAGTACCTCCACTTTTAACTGGTGTGTGCTGAAACTGAGCACATGCTTCTTAAATGCTTCCTATTGCTTCTACAACTTAAAGAGAAAAAAAATTATACTAAGTCATGGTAACTGGGACAAAATTTAGGGAAGAATTTGGGGAGCAGATGTAAAAGAAAGTTTCCCAAAAACTGACGAGGAACAGATGTTTCTGTTTTCTGTATTTTAGTTACATCTTGAAATATCATGTTATAACTGAGGCAGAGAATTTTTTCAAGAGTATAATCACTTAAACTCAAGTCTGACACCTTTTTTTATATGCTGTGCGCTTCAGCAGCAAAGACAATTTTTTTCTTTCAATTCAGTTGACCAAAACTGGCTGGCAAACTTGAAACCAAAGCAGCTAAATCCCTTATTTGTACAGCTGCACCAGGCTCTCCTCCACCCCCCCAAAGATCATGTTGCAGGACATCAACTCTGCACCGAGGCAGTTACCCCCAGGTCCTGCAGCAGGACACGGGACGATCACAAGTCTGTTTTGGCTTTACAAGCTGTGACAGTTCTGCCCTTGTTTTGGAAGAAAGGAGTGCTAAAGTCTCCCAACCATATCAATGTTTAAACTGGTGCTTGTACAGCTACACATGAAACATTACTGCAGCCTAAGAGGGATCTGAATTGCAATACAGTCAATTCAGGCTCAGAGCTCGGCCTCAGATGTGTCGCTGTAATACAGTTTGATTACATTTCAATTTAACTCAGAGATAGGTGTTGAATTAGATAGCCAACACTTAACAGGAGTGTGTGCATTTATGAATCCACCTGCCATGAAAAATTGAAATGACTTCTTAGCAACCTAAAAGAAGGCAGGTTTAACTTGGATGTGCTAAAAACACCGCAAGTTCAGGAGAGATTTTCAAATAAGGAGCCACTGTATTTTACATCACATATCTTCCGAGCTCATTTGCAAGAAGCAGCAGTAAAGAAGGCAGAAGGAAGAGCTTCACAGTCTATTTTGCATCTGCCACCGGAGTTGCAATAGGAATTTCCATGCTGGGAACCAAAGGGAAGTGTGTCAGTTCACAAGAAAGCACCAGCACCCTTGACACCAAGGACCAGAAATTTGTTACTTTAGCTTTGCAGTGATTTCAATGAAGTGTCATTTGCCTTTGGAAATGGGCCACGCTAAGGAAATCCCAGATAAGAATCTTTGCCTTTTCCAAGAAATGGAGGATTATCATCTGCCATAATTACAGATTCCGGTTTACAGAAAAAAAAAATCCCGATTCCGTTGTCTCTTAGTCACTTTGTTTGCTGGCTGTCTCAGTGCGAGGAGCACAGATGTTAAGTGAAGTCTACATATAGACTCAAGATGAGGGCTGCCAGGGGCTTGACTAGTCCTTGGTCTGACTGGGAAGAGTCATCATCCTGTCTGGATACAGGCAAAGCTTTCTTGTGACATCACTTCTGCTTCAAGGCTGCTGTGACACACCAAATCTGCTCCCCCATGTCTGCATGGGAGGGTAACACCTAAACCAGCTTGGAAATCCTAGAGGACAGAATGAGAAGCAGGGATTTTTTTTTTTT
>VZRE01003851.1:0-39231 GCA_013396775.1 Cephalopterus ornatus | reverse complement strand
GTTTTTTTTTTTTTTTTTTTTTTTAAACAACCAAGTCTCCCAGTTCCAGAGAAGTTTACTCAACACTTCTGAAGTCCCAGGCAAAGCAGTTTTGTCAACCTGTATTTACATAAGGCTTAAAGGCTTTCCCAGACTAAGGTGTGTGTAAGCCACCTCATTCACGGGCAGCACAGCTTCCACGAGCTCTTGTGGAAACGTCCTTTGTAGCAGATCCACAGCATGTGCTGGAAGATTTGAGAAGAAAAGGTTTCACATGCCTGTTTTCCCCCTCCGTCTCCCCTTCGCTAATGGAAAAGGGGTCTCCCCAAAGCCCATTATTTGTTATGGTGTTGCTTGTGCTTGCCATAAAGCTGTTGGCCCTGGACCAGAGCCCAGGTCCTCCCAGGATCCTCAGCATCACAGCAGTGTAACAAGACAGGAAATATTTGCTGCCTGAAGGATAATGGGAAGTAGCATAGGAGGGAAGGGTGGATCCTGGGGCAGGCTTGGGGCACAGGATCTCTTAGAGAACGCTCTAGAAAGAAGCTGCCAGGAGCTGAGGCAACGCCATTGCCCCCCTAAAGAGGGAGAGCCTGGAGCAACAAATCTAACTGGTGGGAATGGATGAAAAACCTACAGAGCGGAAGGAACAGACTCTGAGAAGGGAGGGCTCCAAGCAGAACCTGGCTAAGGGCTCTGCCAGGTCAGCAGCAGGTCTGGTGCCCACATCAGGAGGGCTGCAGCACTCCTGTACTTTTACTCATGCAAAGAATTGTTCACTCCTGCCAAAATAATTCCACCTTCAGCTTCTTCCAGGCAGCTGCATTATAGAAATGCTGCAGTCTGCTCTCACTAAGTGCCCAGACAACAAACTCTAATCAATCTGCTCCTGTCTTGAACTACAGGTTAACATTTGCTGTGCAGTTTTTATTCCTGTGCAAGAGAAAAAGTTCCTTGTAGGAAAAACTACACAGTTTGAACTCTTCAGTGAATAAATTAACATCACTCCTCTTGTCTCCTCCCCTTTCCTTTCCAATGTTAGCACAACTGCAGGCTTTAATAGCAAGTATCATGTTGGTGTTCTCCAAATAACCCTGAATTCCAGAGGAGGTCTTAATAGCTCCTCTTCTCAGTAAAGGTTTGCTGTCACAGATAAAGCAAACCAGGAAAAAGAAATTTTCAAGTGTTTGATTTTTCTGTCCAGTCACTCCTTTAGTGAAAGAGAGCAAAGAAACTCTTTCACACCCCTCACTACGAATTTTCAGCTCTGTTTGCTTTGACTTTTTGTAGCTAAGCCAAAGAATAATAAAAAAAAAAAAAATAAAAAAAAACCCAAACCAAAACCAACAAACCAACCCACGTCTGAAAATTTCCACTAATGAATTCCAGACTTCTGGACTGCGAAACCATCTGCTTTCTCCCAATTCATGTTGTCAACAACTAAGCACAGCTGCATGAAGGGTAACAAAATATTATAGAGTTACTTGTGTTTCTATACCCCCAAATTTGCAGGGCTATTGAAGAACAGTAGAGAAGCCAACTAGATCAGATGCAAGGCATTATTGCTACCTTTACCTTTGCAAAAGCCAGCAGCGTTACCCTGATCACATTAGGCAGACAGCTTACATAAGTGGCCCATCTTCATTGTTTTTGCAAAATCCTATAATGAAGGGCCAGGGGATGGCAAAGCACAGTATCAGGGCTTTTATCATCCAGCCTGGGAATCAGGAGTTGGGATACTGCACATTAGTGAGGTTAAATAGCTCAGTTTCCCCTGCTACATGCAGGCAGCCGGGCAGCTCCAAGGAGACAGTAAGCACGTGAACAAGAAGGGGGTCCATTGGGCTTATGGTGTCTCTCAAACCAAATCATTGCGTTAACGTTGCAAACGAGACAAATTCTTTTGTCCAGCTCTGAGGCCATCAGTAACATCCACCTACAAGCCTGCTAACGACTGTGTGCAGTGCAAGGGCAATAGCTTGGCGTGCTGCCTGAATGTGCTGCTGACACCTGGAACACCCCCTGCAAGAACAGCAACCGTCAGCCTCACCCCTGCATCGCACCATTTGGTGCAAAGAACCTGATTAAAGCATTAGCATTAACCTCTGTCCTCTTCTGAGGGAGACTGTGGGCTCTTCAGCAACTCTGAGAGGATCAGGCCCACCTTTCTACTCCTTTCCTGCAGAGGGCTCCTGGTCACTCATTGGTTCAAGGCAAGGGCATCATCCCTGAGACCTGACAGCAAAGACACCAGCCTGAGCCAGCCTCTGCCAGTAAAGCACATCTTCCCACCACAAACCACACCAGACCTCCTGATGCTCCTCCTGAATAGGGCAGGGGTTGTACACTGCTTGCCGCTGGAAGATGGTTTCTAAGTAAACTTTCTTCAGACAATTCTTCTTCTCCTTACCTTCAGCCCGTTAAACACACCCTCGTCAACTGCAGAGGCAAATATGGAGCAGTAAATACAGTTTTAGCTAAGTCTAATTCTGGTATCTTTGGGAGCTCCATCCCTGATGGCATCTGCTTCCTTAAAAAGTCATAGATGCATTTGCAACTTTTAAAGGAACACAAACTACCTAATCAATAGAATCAGCATAGCAAATTCAATGCATTGATAAGAGGGCAAGGAGAGCTGACACTGGGGAAGGCTTCCTACATGCTTCTACAATGTTTTTAACTTTCAAGTTTCCTCACTTCCTTTCTTACAGCCATTTAAGGCACAGGGCAAAGAGAGGCTTTGAAATAGACATTTAGGAACTGAAACCACATATTTAACACAGAGCCTGTCAAATATTTCAAGTCAGAAATATGCAGGCATGCATAAATAGCTTGTGCTTCAATTGTTACAGCCTACATGAAGATATTTTTTCCAGATAGGCTGGGAAAAGGCACAACTCAGAATAGAGCACATCTTTCCTCTCAGGGACAGAGCTCCTGTAAATTTCCATGAATAAACACTATTTCAGTTATTTTACTGACTACTGTAATACAAAACCCAGATCTAAGTCTTCCTCTCCCTTTTCTATTAATGGTGTAAACCACAGCTTATTCACTGCCTTGAATCTGCTAGATCCCCATTTGGCTGCTAATACTGAATCAACTTAAGCTTCTTCCTTATCCTTGAAATTGGTGGATGCAAATACACAAAAAACACCAACCAACAAAAAAACCCCCACCTCTCCTTCATAGGCATAACCAGTCAGGTACAATTAGAGAAGAAGTGAAGCCTACAACCCTTAAATATAGCCAAGGGTCACCCACAATTAAGAGAAGTTCAGGCACACAATAAAGTGCTTTACCTGATCTGCAACAGCTGAGAGCAGCTGAGTTAATTCCCAGGTGGAGATTGTCAGCTTTTCAAGGAAAGATCCCAAATACACAGCTGCTTGGGGAACCTTAGTTTCGTTTTCCATTGAGATGACTTCAAGAATTAGGGCAAGATCTGAGCTTTTAGAAGCATGAACTGTGTTTGTGAATGCTGCATTTGTGAGGCTCTGCTGAAAACCACTCTTCTGTAAACTGACTCAAAACTGAGCAGCTCTCATGGAAATGTTCAGAATGAGCAGTGGCACGTGCTGGGCGCTGCTGCACCAGCTACCTGGGTTTGGCTTGCAGCTACTGGGCCTGGCCCCTGGGTTATTCCCTGTATCATCCCTTGAGTTAAAATAGGCAAGAATGAAGCTGGAGCCTATTTCTTCCTTTTTTATTCAGATTGGTGGATTCTTGGGTTTTATTTCTTCTTGTCAGCTCTGGGCCAGGTGGTCACTGGCTTTGCCCAAGGCCTCAAGGATTCTCTTCCCACTGATAATTTGCATCCAGTACCTGTGTGTCTGCTTATGCTCATATCTGTCAGCTGTCCTTAGATGAGCAATCAGCTGCTAGGAAAATTCCTAAGAAAGCAAGCCTTTATTGCTAGAAACTTCCAAGTACAGAAGGATAATGCTGGGGGCAATACACACACCTTTGGGTGGAGGCAAGGGCTGCCTGTTACGGGCTGCAATCTCAGATCTGGGCCCGCGGCTTTCAGTGAGCAGAGATTTACGTAGGACTGATTATTCACAGCACCTGCAATTCAACATTTGCATTTAGTTTTAACAGGGCAAAGCATCTGCTGAGGAGATAAATAAAGAGATAAAGAGACACATTATTTCTCTTGGAATAAAGGACTTGCCAAAGGTCCCAAAGAAAGCCAGAGGCAGTGTGTGATGCTGAGGATGGAGCCTCTGTAGTGTCTCTGTCCCAATCACAAGCCCATCTCTCATTTCTCAGATCACACTTGAAAAGAAAAGAGGTTGAAATATTTCATTTTGCCATACGAGAGGTCTCTCAAATGATCTGGTCAGGTAGGACCTGTCCTTTAAACATTTTGCTTTCGAAGACTCCAACTCTTCTTACGTGGCAGTTCTTACCGATGTGTTACTCTGCACTTGAGGAAACATATCCAAGAAGAAGAGACTGAATGCTTTTGTTGCAGCCAACAAGAATAAAGGAACAATTCCAGTCCCCATCTCCTCTTTGCCTGTTCCTGCTGTCCTGTGATGTGCATTGCTAGTGAAACAGCACCAAAATGCAGTAAAAGTTTTTCTTTCTTTGGTAACCTCTTGGCGACAGAAAGAACTAAGTATCCCCTCCATCCAGTTCTTGTTCCCTTTTTATTATAGGATCACCTCTAAGGAATAGCTTTTAGTGACAACTCAGAGGAGGTTTCAGTAATGATTGAAACGATCCATCTTTTAATGGGTCTGAGCTCCGTTCACCGGGCAGAAAATTAAAAGGCATGTCTGCAAAATTAGCAGGAAATATATCCTTTTCTGGCATGCAAAAGTACAATTCCTTTCTACTAAATTTGGCTTAGATGGAACAAAACATATGACACGGATGGAGATTTATTTCAAAAAGAAGTTAGCCATCCTAAGCTAACCAAGATTTAATGGTTCTGGTAGGACAGATCTACTTAGGGGTGTCTCCAAGCTGAATCCTAGGACTAAGCTTGTGGCATTTTCCTTCAGTTCTAAAGTACCAGTTAGACCAGTAGAAGATGGTTCAAGGGTTCAATGGGCTGCAGGAGATCCTATTTCAGTCTCATGCTCCATTATTTTTTTATTATAAATGTAGACAAGCCACTAAAGTCCAGATCTTTAAAAATACCTGAGTACCACTTTCCTTGGTATTATAATGCCTTGTGCCTAGGCAACTTGGGAATTTAAGTCCTGAGGCCCTAAAAGCAATTCAGCAGCACTTTCAGCCCTTGGCAGCCACGTTTCAAGTTGCACATGGGAAAAGCAAACTTAAAGAGGGTAGGATGTCCTTTGGGATCTGGGAAATAAACCCCACTGAAACACTAGAGCTACCCACAAGTGACCTGATATAAAAGATGTTTGGATGATAAAGCAGATGCCCAATACATCTGTCTGTGTATCTGAGACAAGGAGGAGCAGTTCCCTCTGCCAGAATAGCTGTGAACCCTCTCCCAGCTGCCTGTGTGTACACACCATATCCTTGCCCTACCCAAACCCAACTCATGCTCATGCCCTCCTGGAGTGCCCCAGTGTGGCTCCAGCTCTTCCTTGTGGGGGTGCTCTGTCTTATTCCTTCTTGATGAAGGAGAACAGATTCAACTTTCTGGTCCCCTCCAGTGGCCATTTCCCTGAGACACCCTCTGCAGGAGCCCCATGAGTTCAGATAATGAGGATCCATCTGTACAGAATGTGTTGGGCTTTATTCTACTCTTGCTAGGAGTTACTTCAGCTCTAAAGCAAGGCTGAATTAATCTGTTTGTTGCAAAATCATCTAAAAGTTAAATTTATGTCCCTAAACTGTTTCTGAAGTCTTTTGATGAAATCTAGTCTGGAAAACACTTCACATGACTACACCAATAACGTCTCCAAACGTTCTCTCTAGTGAAAGGAATGACATGAAAAATTTAATTCCTTCCTAACTACTCACTCTGCTGTCTGCCTTGTGTGTAGGAACAGAGCAGTGATGGGATCATGTGCATCTCAGTGACACACGCAACTGAGCTCATGCGGGAAGAGGTTGTATTCAGCACGGAAATGACCCGCTGAAGTTGTAGCATCAGATCCCGCACTGCTGGGACTCGCATTCCACAACATTCTGCAGGAAATACAAGCTCAAGAGTGGAGTCAACTATGCAAGAGGCAGGGAAAAGATAACCTGCAGAAAGTCCAAACCGTCTTCTAGCTGACCAGTTTGCATTAAAATTGGCGGGTTTGAACCGATGGGTAGAATTGTCCAGATGGAAATACAACTGTGCAGCTGCCAAAGACTTGCAGAAGACCCACATAAATATGCAGTGTCCTGTGTGCATTTGCTGGAAAATTACTTGTGTTGCTGCGTTGCCTGTAGAACCTCAGGGCAGAATCCTTCTGATCACACTGAGAGGATGAACTGTCTGGTGGCATCCCCCTGACTTCTGCTGACTGTGGATTGATTGGCTTTGTGCTGTCTACAGCCCTAATTCAGGGAACCTGGCTCATCTTCCGAGTCCTCCTTTTACCTGGTTATAAACCTGTCTTAAGAGATAAACTGTGAGTGTAGCTGGGCTAGACTAGCAGCAGAGGTTGAGCCTTGTTTTTAAAGACAGGCCCTCCAAGGAAAAGCACCAAATAGCACAACTTTGGAAAAACCTAAAGCTGAATGTTGTGTTTTGTTCCCAGGGTTCCTAATGAAGACCTGGAGTAGAAGACTTAGAATTGTTTGTATCATCTCAGTAGGAAACTATGGGCAGTTTAGGATTCTGCAGCAGAAATGAATGCTAGAACACAGCTAGAGAGGTGATTTTAAGTATCGCCATCTTTAAATGCTCTGTTTGAATCACTATCCAGATGAAATCACCTCTCTAACACCTGGTGTTTCGTTGTAACTCCAACTCTAAGATCATCACTGCCGTTGCAGAAAAAGGTGTTTAAGGTAACAACGAGGACATAATTTTAAACAAGATAACAGACAATAGCACTAGGTCTGAAAAGCTTCTCAGAGAGACTCTGAGTTTACAGGTCAGCCACACTCGTAGCAGATCACAATTTCTTCAATAACATTACACACAGAGCTAGATTTTGGGGGTGGGAGAGCTTGCATCATAACAGCTCAGTAGGTTTCATTTGCAAGGCAAAACCTATCAGATTTGGGTTTTTAATCCAACACTGCAGATTTCAAGCAGTTTTGAGCCTCATAAAAAGAATTTTCCTCTTGATCTTCACCATTCAACTGAGCCAGTCTTAAACTTCCCCAGCAGGGCACACTGATGAAAACAGGATGTGATAGTAGGTTCTGCTTTCTGTACAAATCCAGGCTTGCACATTAGCTAAACCATATTTGCTGCAGGGGAAGAATTGCTGATTTTTTTATTTTTTTTTTCCCTTCCCATCCCATTTTTTCTTTTCTCTGGGGCATCCATCCTAACATCTCATCCTAACACTGAACAACATCAGTGCACGCATGACGCCACTGGTGAGGCAGGACACTTATCAGGAACATCAGCAGCAGCCAGAACATTACCTCTGAGAAACATTACTCAGTGGCCATCTGAACATTTACACTGAATGTTTTCTTTTTCAACTTCCACCAAAGGTTGTTTGTTTTTATCCACTCCTTTTATTTTCTCAGTAGCAGAGGAGATATTTTGAATAAAGCGAGGGGAATACTTCTGATTGTTTGGATTGTGTTCAAGATGGACAGATTTATGTGTTTACCCTGGAAATGACTTATTGAATCATACTTTTGAGCAGAGCCAGGGAGCCCCCTTGCCTCTACCTCCCCCAGCCAGTCCTCAGGGCTCTGCCATAATGTGGTTCTCATTATGAGCAGGAGCATTTTCTTCCTTACTACAGTATTTTTCATTATGCAAGGAGGAGAATAACTAGTAAAATCAACCTCTGTTAAGGAAAGAATTGATTAAAATTATTGGGGGGATAAAGGTCTTTTAGGCTCATATGTGTGTAATGGTGTTAAAGATGTGATGATGGAGGGTGAGGGGAGCCTTATCCTGTGTTTATAGTGCAGCAATGTGATATAATAAGGATTCATTAAGAGCAGACCTCACGGCTCAGTTTGGATCCTTGGTGTGCCCAGGTTGTTGCTGCAGTTCGGGTATATTGATTTGGTTGGGTTACTTTTGGTGGTGATCTTACCAAAGAAGCTCTTCTCCTTGCCAGCTCACCGCCTCGGGGCTGCCCCATGCAGCTGAGTGAAAATGAAAAAACTGCTGCTAGAGAGATGAAGGTGCTGAAGAAATTCCTTTTCAGTTGCAGCTTTTCCTGGGCTCTACGTTTTTCCTGCCTTCATTACATGAGGGTTAATCAAACCCAAGATATTGTTTCTGTCATTGTCCCTACAATGCACTCTGCAGGAATACCACAAGGTAGACTGTACTCTAGTGCCTGGAGGAGGACAGGACAGAGATCCCATGGGTGAAGAATTAATTGCCACTTTCTGGTGACAAAACTATTCATCCCACTAACCTGCTGAGCGGCTGAGATTTCGCAAAGCTTTTTTGCCAGCTTCATTCATGTCACATTTGCTCTGCCATGAGGGATTAGAGCCCAAATGCCTCCTCAGCAAACCATTCTTTAGTTGTAATACCTGCAGAAAAACCCGTGACACCAACAGAGAGATCAATCTCGTGCCTCTCAGCCCTGTTCACCCCAGTTCCCACTGGTGCTTGGCACAACAGTGTCCACCCACAGGACACTGCTTGCTGCAGACCCCAGGGGATGTGGGTTGCTCTGAGGATTTCAGCACAGTCTTTTGCCCTATGAAAGTGTCCTAATAAATCCCCAAAATAGTATCAGAGCTTGGAGGGATTCCTACCTCTGCAGCCCCTTGATACATATCAGTTTCAGAGGCCGATATATCTCGAATTACTAGTGTTAGCATCATGGTAGAAGAGAAATTCCACCAGATGACAGAAAGATCTCCTGTTACCCTGTTAGGAGGAGAAAAAGTGAAGGGCTGTAGGGCAGAACTGCTCTTTGACATGTCAAGTTACAGCCACAAGAGGTTATCTCAAACATCTGCTGTTGATTTGCGTGACCCTGGAAGCAGAGACATTTCACGCAGCAACTTTGCTTGTGCCTTTGGTATGCCTTCCTTTAGCCTTCTCTTTTTCTTTTTCATGTCTCACTCCATCAGGGTGAGTTAATTTTGAGGAAGCTTTACTGAGTGATTTCCTGTCTTATATGATATTTTTGCTTTAATGAGGATGAGAGAGGATGAAGCTGATCAGTGAACAAGCCTATCTGAAATTTTGAGGTTTCCATGTGAATTCCTGGTGTGGGGTTCATGCACCCCTCCCACAGCAGTCAGTGGTGAGGAAGTCTTTCATGCATGAGACATGACAGAGCCACCTTTCAGCAAACCAAGACATTTCCAAATTCGTATATTTTCTCTCCTGATATTTCCTTTTCAGCTGTGGCCTTGCATGAGATAACCCTGTTGGTTTTTAAAGAAAACACAAAAACTAGCAGATATAATGACTGAGGATATTGAGCAAGGAGCCATTTACCCAATTGTGACCACTTGAATCATTCTCCAGATGTACCCAGAGCATCCCTACCACGTTACATGAAATTTTCTGTGGCAGAGAAGAGCATCTGCAACGTCTCTGACAGAAACAGCGCTGCAGAAACTCTTCTAGAGATATTTTATTAGACATTTTCAGTCTACAAGCAAAGCTTGGAGCAGTGTGACATTTCTTACTTTGGGTGGGACGAATGATATTTCATTAATCATTGCTTGTTTTGGAGTGACATCACTGTCCATAAAATTGAAAAACAGAGTATGCTGTGTAGTTTCAATAGGCTTGACCATCAAATTACACAAGGCATCAGTAGCAGGGAAGTGGAACAGGTCGCCCTCATGGTTACAACGCCCAAGTGTGGGGTTTTTTTCCCTAGCTAATGTCTTTCTCATCTGAAAGTGGCTGTGCCTAAATCACACTGAAAATGGCACAACTGAAAAATTTGTGTCAGGGACTTCAGCTTCCCAAACAATTATGCTGAAGATGCAGGCTGTCCCAGCAAAAAGACTTCTGCTTTTCATGTGTTGAAAATCAGACCTGGAACTGCTAGAGAGGGGCCTGGTTAAAATTTGTCACCAATATTTTAAATAACTGACATTAGGGAAGTTTTTGAAACTTGCCATGTTTGTGCATGGGAAATACACAACCAAACTGCCATCACCCTTTCACAAGGTGAGGCTGGCCGTTCTCAGCTGTGACCTTTGCCCACTCTCACCTATTGCTCAAGTACAGGAAAATTAATAGCAAAAGGATGGATTAATTCCTTGCGGGATCCGAGCTCTGCACCGCTAGGTACCCAGATCCAGCCAGCTGCCCTTTGCAGCAGGGGCTCTTCATAGATGTGGGCTGTTCTGGACAGAGCATTTCTGCCTGTGCAGCAGAAGTCAGGATCCTACAGCAGATGCTGGAAGCTTCTTGCCAACCCTAAGCCTGGAGAGGCCAACAGAGCACTTGGAGTTTTGGCCCATTCCTGTTCCTGTTGAAGTTAATGGATTTTGACACCATTCTCAATGGGCAGCACGATCAATCTTCCATGGAGGGGTTTCTCCCCATATGTGATTAAGTGTGTGTAGAAGCTCCTGAGTCAGTATTTCATCGGTCGTTCCTTTAATTGAGTTTGTGCTTTTCAGACATACAAAATAAACATTGATTTCCTTTGTTAAATGGAGAGCAATAAATTGGGGTTGCATACTTTTATTATCAGGAAACAGTATAATACTCAAAAGTCAGGAGAGTGCAGTTTGGTATGCTGTACACTAACTCTGGGATGGAAACTTCCCATTATTGGTATCAGAAAAAGACTTTGCACAACAGTGTTCATTTACATTTGTACTTACGTTTGTACATGAAGCAAGATGTGGCCAACCCATAAAAATGTAGAGAATGATAAAGCAAGAGAAACAATGTATAAAAAGATAATCTTGTCCATCTACAGTATTCAACTACGTCTGTGTTGGATCAGAGTTTGGCTGCTGAGAATGAACTTTCAGAATATGTTGTTCCCATTTTTGGTTCTTTAGGGAATTGGGGAGCTTTTCCTCTAAATTTTCGTAAGCTCTTCTTTTTATATGACAAATAGTTCAGCAGTTACAGAGTTACGATGTGGTAGACGGGCAGGAGAAAATGCGAAATGGAATTTTTTTTTTTTTTGGTATTTTTGTAAATTCCATGTGCCCACAAGGACTTGGGCAGAAAGCTCCTGAGCGCATAACCATTACGTGGCTGAGAGGCAGATGCCCTCTGATTTCTAAAGTGGGAGAAGCCAAAATGTTAGAGGCCAATATGCCATGCAGAGGCCAAAAGAAAAATTAGTGTAGAGTGTCAATCCCGAAACTTCAATATCCAAATATAGTCTGAGACTCTACTGCCACACCAGGAATGGAGCTGGGAAGTCCCTGGAGTAGTTTGCAACAGAAATGGCTGTTGAGAGACAAGGGTTGAAGTAATTAAAGAAAATATAAAAGCCAAGAGTACAAATAGCTGGCTACATTTTAAGATTTTAAGACCCAAGACTCAGAATACACCATCTGTTGAATAACGATTCATAACAAATTTCTGTACAGGCCAGTTTTTATCCCACTTTGAAGATCTATCATTTACTAGATACAGCGTCAAACAGCTCATTCACTTGCGGTTGTTTTCCATTGACACGGCTTCATGGGCCAACAGCTGACCACGTCCATTGAAGCTGCTCAAAGAGGGAGCCTACAAATTAAAAATGGCCAATTTCTGTGTGTTTGAGGGCCCCCCTCATTTCCAGTCCCATATTCCCATGGTAGTTCATGTTAACCAATAACTCCTGCCTGAATCTGCAGCAGGCAACATTCGGTGGGGCCAAATGAAAATCCACGGCTTTTCAACATCAGATCCGTCTCCTTCTCCGAAACCGTAACTGCATGGTTGATTAGAATTCTGGGTTTTAGTAATTGGGGCTGTGCACTGAAGGCCATATCTAGGAGACCTCCTTCAGTATGATGCAATCAGCCAGTGATAAGCACAGGCTCACAGCAGCGCTGCTGGAGACACCACAGCTGCAGTGCCACTAATGACAGTGCCAGCGTGGAAGGGGTTTCATCAGGAACGATTCTTTTCAGATGTTTTCAGCCTAACAGTGAGGGAATTCCAGATTAACAGTGCAGCCCAGGTAATGCCGGCTGCCCTGTTCCCTTTTTTGTTTTTCTTTTTTTTCTTTCTGTTATTTTTTAATTCTTTTGTTCCTGCGGGATGTCTTGCTGGGCTGTTCCTGATTTGGAAACTGGTGCTTTGCATCATTTGCCTTTTAAACCAGGCTTGGTCTCTCTGTTCTGGTAAAGCAGTGAGACGTTATTGTTTAGGTTTGTGGATTTTCTTGGTGGTAACTACTTACACATCCCTCTTCTGTAGCAGCTGTTTTTCTGTAACTTGCATCTGTGGCATGCTTTTGAGGCCAGCAGATAACAGATTTGTTGCAGAATGCAGACATAATGTATGTTGTCAAGGCTCATAGGCAGTGAAAATCTGCATCGCTTCAGAATGCACCAGGGTTTATTTGCTTTCTCAGTTCAAACATCCCTCAGTGAGCACTTGCTGGCTGGAGTTCGGCGTAAATTCCGTGGCAGGATCAAGGGAGCTGATAGCTCAGGAATATTTGAGTCACTGAGTCAGTTTTTGGGGCATTGGAGGGGGAGAATTTTACTCCTACAACTGTGGGTTTTTTTAATGCAATAAAGTACAAGATTGTAACAGGACACTGTTTGGTTTCCAATGACACTAAGAATATGCAGCCTTAGCTGAATTGTCCTGGTCAAATGCAGCACAGGGTTTGGATGCAGTCATATGGCAAAGCCAGGGGACAACCAGCCACATTCAGACCTCACTGCAGAAGTGCCTTCCCCTACATCTCTGAAGAAGAGTGACATCCAGCCCTGACACCTGGGCAGTCCCTGCTGGCCATCAGGCACACGAGGTGGGTCATTAAAGCAGTGCACAAGAGCACACACGAGCAAACCTTGGTTTGTATCTACAGAGAAAGAGCTCTCTGGGCTTTGTGGAGCCAGGATGCTGTGCACCGAGTGACTCGGGTTCAAGAATGTCCAGAGTGACTGGCACAGGGAGCAGCAGGCAAGAGAGACAGGAAACATTCCCACGTAACTTATACCAGGTTGGCAAAACTGTGCTGAGCCCTCCAAGTCCCACAGTGAACCCAGCATGGTTACTGGGGCTTGGATCTGGATCTCTCCCATCTCTTTGGCACAAGGCAGCTCTGAGCAGTGATGGACAGATCACGTTCCTTCCACCCCCATCAGACATGGGCAGAGCCTCCTGCTACTTCTTTTACTGTTCTGAAGTAAGAGCATTCATGTTTTCCATTGCAGCATTCCTCCTTGCTCAGCTGGCACCAAACCCCCCAGCTGGGCAGTTCACCAGAGAGGGGAGGGAAAGGTGACCATGGAGTATGACAAAGGCAGGCACAGTGGATTTTAGGGGAGGGTCTCCTTCATCTAATCTACAGTTTCATTTACCTTGTCAAGGCTCACAAGTCTTGGCATGTGTCATGCATCAAAAGGAAACCTAAAAGGATAAACACAGATTTTTTTTTTGTTTTTGCTTACTCCAATCCAACAGAAAGGAGGATTTTCTTACATTTAACAACTGAAGCATTTTCATTTTGCTTCAAACCTTATTTCCTGATGTTTTATCTATCTTCTGGAGGATGCCCATATCTATCTCCTTCAAATCTCTAACTTTAATCACTACATTTCATACATGGAATAACCACTATAGCACCTGAGTGTGCCTGAGGTGTCATTCCACATTCAGATGTAGAAAAACAGGATGAACCCATATTGCAAGTTATCGAAGGTAACACTGGTTATACTAACAGAGTCTTTCTTTGATTTCTCATTTCCTAAAGAGCAGGAATGTGGCAGATCTCACTTACCAGGACTTCAATAAAGGCTTTGGCTAGGTATCACCTGGAAAATCAAAGAAACTGGAGGAAATGGCTATTAATAAGGAACTGTTGATAAAACAGTTGCCTCAGCTAAGAAAAAAACCTGATTTTGCACATAAAAGGGAAATGCCAAATCAGCAGCAGAAAAAGGAACTATTGACTGCCCACGTCACGTGGAGAGTTCCCCAAAGACAGATTTTGAGAAGTGACATCCTCAGTGAACACGAGTGAGAATGGACACTGATTGATTTCTATAAATACTTGGAAAGATAATGCCTGTGAGAGAGAAGAGCTGTTTAAGAGCAATTTTGGCAGGGGAACAGATGAGGTTAACTGACCACGGAGCAGTTTCAGGCTCAGAATCAGGCACCGTCTGAGCAGTGCGGTTCTGGAATAGCCTCCAACAGGCAAAAAATCCAACCAACTGCACCACATATGGTGGCATTACCTGGGAGGGGGCCGTGCCGAAGGGTGAATTATTTATTCCCAGATTGATGCCGCTGTAAACCCCTGCAGTTTGTGCCACAAAGGTGGCAGCCGTTCTTTAGCCCTGCAGGTGCCGCAGACTGAGACACAGAGGGCGATGCTCCAGCTCCTCTCCCAGTGCCCTGTTGTGTGCACCAGCCTCCAGGAATGCCTGCTGAATCCACGCTCTGGCTCCTGCCTCCTGCAGCACAGAGGTGTCAGGTTCCAGCCCCTGAAAACCTCAGAGAGAAGCTTCTCTCTAAAACAGAGCAAAACTGAGCTCAGCAATGCCAAGGGGGTAAAAGTCCTTATGTGCTGCTGGCGTTCTGGAGGCAGAGGAGGGTCCCCAGGACAAACTGGAAGCCCATAGGGTCCTTCTTGAGGATCTGCACAATGCAGCCCACCAGCAACTCTTTTCTACCTTCTTCCTCCCTCTACTCTCCACATTTCTGCTGCGTTTTCACCCAAGGGAACGAGGAGGCAGACAGCACAGGGATGGTGCCTGGTGCGGAGATAGACGTGGCATTCTGGAGAGGCTGTTTTCCACCTCCCTTGTGAGTGGTGTAAAAGGTGAAATCAATCTGCACATCCTTCCCAGGCAGTGTGGAGCCAGGGCCAGCACTCTCCTTGGCTGGCTTCTTGTGGGCACAGTGTGCCTGGGATGGTGGGTGCTGTTTGAAAGGACGGGAGGAGGGAGACTTCCTCGACTCCCAAAAAAGGGCCACAATTTGACCCTTAAAAGCAAAGAATGTGAAGTCAACTTGTGAGGATTAGAGACGCTGGGATTTGGTTTCTTCTGCGTTTTCTCCGCGCTTTAAAAATCCCACAAGCACGGAGCTAAAAAATGAGCCCATGCTGTCTGAAGTTCCTTTGGCTTCCAGCTCAGCTCAGGATGATTGTGGCACAATGGATTCCAGATGCTGAATTTCCGGCAGTGGCTCACACACACACACACACACACATACACACACACACACACAATTCCTTAGTTCCGCAGGCTCAGACATAATCCCAGACTACAACAGACGGCGGAGACTAGCAGCATGAGAAACAGAGACATTACAGACTCCCAAACTCATTCCCCCTGGAGCTGAGCAGCGCACAGGCTAGTCAATATTTTGGGTATTTTTAGGAGTGCATTAGTGGGATGACGTTTCCTGGTCGTGGTAACAACGGAGGAGCCACATTGCACCAGGAGCACGAGTTCACAGAGGTTGGAGACGCGTCATTTCTACCCCCCAGGGATCGCAACCAGGATCAGGATCAGGATCAGGCCTCCAGAGGTGTAGCTCAGTAACAGAAGTGGCTGGTTAACCTGTTGGTGGTTGTAGGCGGAAAATTAACGATCTGATTCCAATTATAAATATTCCAGAGAGGGCTAATGATGATTAATCTGTTGTTACTGAGTTAGTCTTTTATGACTTATTATTTATTGCTCATATGACCGTGCTCACTCGTGACACCTGTTCCTCTTGGAAACATCTATCACCTATTAAATCTTTGTAAGTAATTTAGTAGGGTAACCATCGTGTATAAATAATACTTATGTCACTTTTTCATATGATGAATAACAGTAGAGATCCATTACAAATGCAAAACCCGAATTAACAGGATCAAAACCACCAGATACATTTTACATCTTGCATTTTGTAAGGCTGCTTCCCAGCGCCACTAACAAGAAGCATTTAAATCACAGTATCTCTTTGGTGTGATGAGGGAGACGACCTCCACTCCTCCCGTGCAACAGAGATTTGCTGCAGACAATAGACTCCAGGAATACCCACAGGCACAGGCCCTTGCTGAGACTCAGCACGAGGTCAGAGGAAAGCTAATTTTATTAAGAATTTTTACTATGAAGATATAAACTTGCAATAAAATGTTAGCGACTGCTTTAGGCTGGGATTTTCCAGAAACTTAGGGGGCAATAGGTCCCCAAATCCCACCAAACTGGTGCTGTACTCTTACAGGCTTCTCTGAACAGCCCAGCCTTCACTCTGACTCATTACCCATACCACTGCCATTATTTCTTCATAAGCTTTTGTTTAAGTTATTGTGCTCTTAATTTCCTGTTTCACAATCCTTTAGTGATGCCAGCAAAATACATTAATTCAGATTTCTGGATTTGCATTTGAACATTCAAAGGATTAAAATTAATCACGGCTTCTCATTGGCTCAAGGCGATCAAAGGTTCAGGATACACATTTCAGATTAATATTTCTCCTGACCGCGATTTGTCAAAGCTCAAGTGAAAAAAAAAAAAACCAAACCCAAAAAACCAAAAAACCCAGGCAAATGGATCTTTACCAGCCATGTAAAGACTGGGGCAAACCCAAGTGTAGCACGAGCATGTGAATCTCCATTAATCACAGTGCAGATATGCTGGCTCATGTTCAGGTTGATCCTAAGCAAGGAAGTGCATGGACAGAAGTCAGGCTGAACTCACCGTGAGCAGTGCACTCCCTGACTCAGGGGCTCTCTGACTCAGGGCTGCTTCATTGGCACCCTCATTATTTCATCATAGATTAACCCTCCTTTTTTTTTTTTTTTTTTTAAGCAAGAAACCATTTCTCCCAATAGATGGATAAAAGCGGGTTAAGTGGGCGTAAAACTGGGCATGAAGGAAAGATCTGTCAGCAGAAGTATCAGGTTTGCAGGGAAGGTTTGGAGACACTCCGACACCAGGATTTTCTTCTAACCTGACTGTGCCTCCAGAGTCTCTGTTATGCAAGATTTCTCTATAGCGTGCCCAGAAGTGTGAAGGAAAAAAAAAAAAATCCAATAGCTGTGGAGCATCGAGCATCTGGACTGCCAGGAACATCTAATTGCAGAATAATTCAAGTGCCTCCAACGAGCCACATGGAACAAAGGTGACCTGCCCAGATCACCCAGCAGGCTCATGGCCAAACTGGAGTGAGGATCCCAGCCTCCTGAACCCCAAATGGCTGAGTGTGTCCCCAGCTAAAAGATTTTTGTGGACAAGATGGATTTATTTATAATTCTTCAAACAGATTTTTGTCCCCAGTATGTGCCCACTTCTCCCTTACCAGTTTAGCAATGGAGTCTGCCCCTTCTAGTTTCATTTCCACTGCAGATTAGCAAACATCTTAGTAAAGAGTCTGGTGTCAAGATGTTTGTTGGGGTTGGTGGTTTGGTCAGATAGAAATAAGGGAAGTTAATTCTCTAGAGGGATCTGTATGCAGCCCTAATTCTTTCCGCCAACCATGTGTCCGGCCAGACAAACCCACAAACATGCAAGTTGGTAACAACTGCAGCCAACTGAATTTTTCTAATTATTTTTCTGTGCACAAGATCTAGTGTTTCTGTAGCTCAGATTCTATTCCAAGTGTGTTCCAGTTGATGGAAAGACTCCTGTTGGCTGCAGCAGGCTCTGGGTCAGGGCCCTGGGACGAGAGGCAGAGCAGTGGCTCCATTTGCTTTAGAAATTCCACCCTTGAGTGCAACACTTGTTGGAGGAGTCCCATTCCCTCTACATGAAACAGCTCCCAGTGCTCTGGTCTGTTGTTCCAACCACTGCTTCAGCAAGTGACATTTTGGGTACATAAATAATTACCCTTTGGGCTCAGAAGGTATCATTTTTCCTGCCAGCCACCTCCTGCCCCTTCCCTCGTGTCCAGCACTGATCTAGAGACCTTTTGTGAGTCTCAGGTGTGAAAAACAGGCCAGTTCCAAGGTCTGAATGGAAACTGGAAAACAAACCAAGCTAAATAAAATATCCAAGCCAGACATTTTGTGCATATGCAGTAACATGTGCTGCTATCCAGAAAGTCTGAAGCCTCTCCTAAACTCTAGACAATGACCATCTTTACTGAGGATGAAAGTCATCCGGGTCATATCCCCAGAACTGAGGAATGGGGATCAAACACAAAATAACCCCTTGTTTTCCAACCTGATCAGTATTTATAATCTGTGTTTTCTTAGTTATGGTACCTGTCTTTTTCTCCATTTTAGGACATGCCCTGGAAATTGTTGACTGTTGAGTCCTGAAGAGGGAAATGAGCTATTTTTATTTTTTATTTAGTTTTATTTTAGATTTTCATTTATTTTAGCTACTGCAGTTTGATAAAGCCAGCATTTCTGAAAGCTCTGCATAAGCCCAAGAAGGATAGTTAATATCCACCAAGGTTTTACTCTGCAGCGTCCACTATAAATAGTTTAAGCCTTCAGCAAAGCAGCAGGGAGGAAAGTGGGGGGTGGTGGTGCAGGTTTGGTGAAGCTGATAAACCTGTGGATAGAAAGGAAGGGGTGGCCTGGCCAGCCTTGGGGTAGGTCCAGGTGGGAGCAGGGGGCAGATATTATTCTCATGCTTGGAGAAAGAATTGTGAGTTGAAAGTGAACAGCAGGAAAAAAGCTGACTCCAGGAAAGCTAATGGCAAAGCTTCCAGTGACTGCACTTCATTTCATAAAAGTTTCACTGCATTTCATAAAGATTTCTCTCACATGGCTTACATCCATGGTTGTTAAAAGTCAGGTGTATTGCTCATTTTGGTGGATATTTAAATTGATGAAATTTGTTGCATTTATAGTATTAATAAAGCTAAAGCCTGTAAAAAGGAGGCATTTTGGGGGGAAAAAATCCTCCTGAAAATACAGTTAACACAGGACAGATGTTTCCTCTCCTACTGACAGTCAGCAGTTCCTAATAATGGAATTTGCTCCCTTTTTAATTAAAAAGGCCAGTGTTCACTGAAAGGTGAATAAGAATAGATGTCTGGCAAAGGCTTTTAAAGTGTATTTTGAAGGAGGTCTGTTTTATTTCCAAACTCCCAGCTGCTCATAAGTCTAAATCTCTAAACTGATTCTGTTGATTTTGTAATTAAATACAATATATCCCCTTATCTTCTCACTTTAGAAAGCACTCAGCATTGAACACTCCACTGTGCAATTCATCTGCTCCCGGGTGGGTGAGGATGGGGAATAAGGGCTGCTTTGGGTTGGATTCATTTCACTTGCTGGAAGACAACTGGAAACAATTTCGTATCAGAGGAGTGTCACGCTTCGTCATTTGACATCAGGCAGAATCATGCGACTTTCCCCTCGAAATGTCACACAGCAAACGAGTCTGATGCCTCCTGGCTCCAGAGTGAGAGTCTGTTCCTGGCCCTCTTCCCTGGCAAATCTGCCTCCACAGGAAGAGAGGAGAGGAGAGGAAAGGAGAGGAGAGGACAGGACAGGGCAGCACAAGAGACTAAGGACAAGCGACAAGGGACAAGGAGAGGAGAGGAAGAGGAGAAGAAGAAGAAGGATAGGAAGCAGAGGGAGAAGAGAGGAGAGTGAGGGTCAGTGCAGGAGAGGATAAACGTCACAAGCCGGTGTTAGGAGACTTAGCCCTTAACAACCAAAAGGGAACCAGTCCCTTGACATTGAGGGCAGGGGCCAAAGGATTTGCCAAAGGGACAGGCACTTGGTTGGGGACTGAGAGCCTGAGTTACTGGTTGGATAAGGGGAAGAGATCCAGGGCTGATGGGCCTCCCATCAAGTTTTCCTGGAGAGGAAAAAGTCTTTCTAGAAATCCTGCCCTGCCCTTTCCCCGTGCTCCTGCGCCTGCCCAGAGCTCACTGGTCTCTTACCCAGGCCAGAAAGGATTTTCCTTGGCACCCAAGCTTGGATCATGTTAGTTATGGCTTGGTTTTTTCAGGCTTAGGGTTGGCTAGAAAACACCATTATGTTCAATAAAAAACAATGGAGGCTTCAATATTTATTTTCGTTGAGCTTAGAAGTGAAATTGAATCTGTCCAGGAAAATTAGCTCCCCCCAACTCACCCTCATAAATCTTCCACCCAGTTTGAGTCGAGGGGGTTTATTTGCTTGCTTGGGGGTTTTTTCCTTTTTCTTTTTCTTTTTCTTTTNNNTTTTTTTTTTTTTTTTTTTTTTTAGCATAATCAAAATTTCCCAGTCTTTTTTTCTATTATGGAAATAGAGGGGAAAAGAGACTGAATGGAAATTTTCAAACTTTTTAAACCACCTCTAAAGAATTTGGAGGTCTGGAAGTTACCACATTTCCTTGGTGAGGGTCAGCTTTCACCCCAGCCGGAACCAGCTGTGGCTGCAGTTAGAGACAACAGATTGTGTCAGAAAAGCCTGTGACAGATGGCCCACACACATATATATATATGTATATGTGCATACAAATACCAACCCATATATTCATCCACCTTTGCAAAATGTTTTGTGACCCTCAGATGAAGGCTGACTTTTTAAGAGCAAAATATTAATATTGCTTCGCTGTGGCAGAAAAGCAGCTTTCCATCTCAAGAGCTTTATTAGCTAATGGGGAACAAAAATAGTCTAACTGCTTGCCTGAAATGCAGAAATTAATTGCACTCAATGTCATCGAATCCCTAGGAAAAAATATTTAGGTATTTTAACAGCATTTAAATAAATGGACTGCCAACTGCAAACAGCTGAGCTCCAGAGAGAGGGCTTGGCTCACAGTGGGAACCAGCCCAGGGCTAACTGCTAACGTGGCTTTTATTCAGTGCTTTATTCCAGGTATGGCTGTCATCCCAGAAGATGATAAACTCCAGCACCTTATAATTATTTCAGCAAAAACAACTTGGAACAATGCATTTGAAATTAAAGGGTACCAAAAAGATGGAAAGTGTGGTGAACCTACTTTCAATACCACTTTCTATTGTTCTTCAAGGACAAAACTCTCTTCTCTACAATTTTCTATGAAGTGAGAGAAAATCTGACAACTCCCAAAACTACTGGACACCCCATGTGTCAGCAGTCACTTTGGCTGGGATGTGCAGAACAGGCTCTGAACCATTCCTCCCTCAGGCTTATCACTGGAGCAGGGCTAGCTCTCAAAAAATATTCTATTTACACTTTAATCCTGCAGCACATCAGAGGACCTCTCTGCGGTGCTCCAGCAGCTGCAGTCCATCAAATGCATTCAAGAATGCAAAAAAAAAATGACAAGGGAAGCCGTGGATGAGATGCTGGGCTGGGAGTCAGGAGGCTTTGGTGCTGTTCCAGCACAGCCAGAGACCTGCCAGGAGGGGGAAGCTCTCCCCACTGCCCCACGCTCCCCTTTGCTCCATCAATTTAGGGCACAAAGCCTTTAGGGAAGGCAGCGTGTGCGAGAGGCCGAAGGCAGCAGGGAGCACTAAGCAGCTACACTCTCGTATTGGGCTTTCAGGCATCAGTGAAATGTCAACAAGAATAAATTGGCTCAGACAGCAACACTCCCCCCTCTTCATCGCCACTGGCCGCGTAGCAAACGCAGCCCAAAACCTCCACAGCACCTTCCCAGACCCAAAATTCCCCCTGAGCCGCCCTGAGCCCCACAGGAGCTGGCTCAGGCAGAAGGGCTCTGCAGCTGCACCAGAAAGGTCAACAATTTCTGACGTTTGTTCAAATAAAGGCTCAAATCCACTTGACTGCTGTGGTCTCTTACGGCTTCCTGAAACTGTGTGTGGACTGACTGTGTGTGTGTGTGTGTGTGAGTGCCCATGGAAACATGATGGTAAAAGGTAACATGCCTGCATTGGGCAGGAGGCTGTTTAGCACAAGGATTCTTCCTCGAGGGGCTGCTGTACTGCAGCCTGTGGAGAGCAAGAGATTGAGCCTGAGGAATTTGGGAGATACCTCTCTTCATTTCTGAAAGAGGAAAGGAATTAGGGTACAAAATGAAAGCTGAAGACAGGATTAGGGCAGATGGAACTAAAGGGTAGGCATGTTGAGTCAAGTGCCTTATTCTTAAAATCTTCTCCAATATCCTCTCCAAAAATATATATTTATAGAAGAAAGTTAATGAAAATTTTTCCAGCCACAATTCTCTTCAGGTGTATATTTGCTTCTCCCATGAGCTGTAGTGTGCCCCATGGTGGACCTCGTTATTTATAAGAAATGTGAAGGCAAAGGGATACATGTGCATTAGGAGCATTAAACCTCAGACCTTTATAGGACTTTTCTTGTAGAAGAAGCTCAGAACATCTGTTTATTTTTATCACGTCCAATTGCCATGGAGATGTGAACACCCTGTGTTATTCACAGGAAGATGACATAGCTATTCTTCTGCAAAACAGAAATTGCTTTTTAAGTATTTCCAATCATAAATCAGGAAAACACCCAAAAATCCATGTTCCACCCATGGCCCAAAATACCACACCCTAGTCTGTCAATTTAAAATAAATGAGTGTGATAACCTTCAGTTCGATTTGGGCGTGTCCTGCCCTGAGAAGATCGGCAGGACGGGGGCGACTTCAGAGCTCTGCTGTGCCCCAGCCTTCCTCTGGGTGCTGAAGGGATTTTCCCGGGCAGCCTGGCTGCAGCAGCAGTGCTCATCCTGGCAGAAAACCGTTCTCTCCTGGATTTCAGATATCGACTGCTTGCAGTGAATATGCCAGAGAGACCCACCAGAGCGTGACTCTTCCAGGACAACCTGTCCGGGAGACAACTAATATGTTTCAGGGAAGAAGACCATTATGGTTGCTCTGCAAGCAGAAAGCTGCTAATGGAACAAAATACGTGTGGTGATGTGAGCCAGTGCCTGGGCTCTGCCCTGCTTCAAATCAAGCCTGTCACAGACTGATTATTTTAGCAATAATGCCATGTAATATGCCAGAGGACCTCGGATTTTAGCCCCAAAGTGCAGTCAATTAACAACTCCAATGAAGACCTGCCTGCGCACTCTTGTCTTGTGATTTCTCTTTCCTTTTCCTTCTACCTTCCATCAAGCCCTCTCTGCATTTTCCCTCTCCCCTGTTGGCCACCTTTTGTGGGCATCCCATGCCAATAAGACTGGAAATGCCACTGACAGATGTGCTCTGCCTTCTCCCCTGGACTTTCACTCAAAGGAGCAGGACAGGTGAAAGAAGGAAAATGGAGACACCACCAGGAAGCAACAGATAAACCCTCAGATCATGAACTATTGTCTTTGTCCTTTTGGCAATGCAGCTCCTTCAAAATACACGGAAAATTGGCTAGAGAGTGCAAGGTCCCCTTCAGGAACCTCATTTTTCTCTTTTCCTTTCGTATCCTGCTCTCCATTACCTCAGTGTGAGTTATGCCCTACTTGCATCACCTCAATAAGTGAATGCCACATCTTTATTTAAAAGCAACAAACCCGAGCATCACTCAGTATGCCGTTGAGGTATGAGATGATGTCGACTGAGGAACCACCAGCAGTGTCTGCACACACACCAGCATCCCAGGGAACACCAACACACTGCTTTGAAGTGGCTTCGTGAGCGTTAGTGGGGGATGTATCTCTCCTGGGTCCCCTGATCTGTTTGGATAATTAGAACTCAGCTGTATTGGGAATTTATTCAACGCCTCCGGCTCTTGCAACATTACAAGGACAATTGCCAGGCACAAGGTTTTCCTTTGTAAAAAATGGCTTTAGTCTCACAATCCCAGCCTGATATTTCACCCTCCAGCTATTTCCCACATTTTTTTAATCATTAAAGTAGCTTTCAATTAACTTGTCTTATGAATCAGATACCACCTGCAGATACAAACACGAACATAAAAAAGGAAGGTTGCTCAGAGGCTAGAGGAAAAATCCTGCACTTTGTCACTTGTTTAAATCCAGCCAGCTTGAGAGAGAGTGGGGGCTGTTGCTGGTGGCTCTGGAGGAGGTGAGGCTGAGCTTCCTGTGTGTTCACCACTCAGCACATCTTCTATAGGCACTGGCACTGCTGACTTCCATGGTACTTCGGGACACAAAAGGGATCATCCTATAGATGAGTGACTTGTTTAATGGAAGAAGGCTTCAAGCCTGTATGATTATCCGTTTTAAAAATATTTTAATAAATAACTTCAAAACTCTCAGATTATTTTTCCGCAGGATCTTTGCAAACATTGACCTGGTGCTGTGCTCCCTTCTTGTACGTATTGGGGGAGTGAGGGGGAATTCTCTCTCTTAGACCTTCACACCATTGGGAAGGCAACCATCAAAATCTCAGATGACTGGCTAATATTATCAGAATAAAAATACACATTGCAGGAACTCCAGCTGATGTGAAATTAAGGTGACTTATCTTGCTGCAGTTTCCACTGGGAGAACCACAGGGGAAGGAGCTGCCACATCAACAAGAAAGAGCCATATCACTTTTGGAGCAGAGCAGGGCAGGAGCAGGTACCGGAGGACAGGGACAGAAGAGGGAGGTGTTGGTTTGCAAAAGCCCTGGCAGATGGGTTCACACGTGCATGAATCAAAACACCTCTAAAGGTAAGAACCAGAAGAAAGACTGTATTCATCCCCAAATCATCTTACTTTCAAATGAAGAACTTATGAAATACTATTAAGTAATAAAATGATCATAACAGGGTCATAAAACCCAACCAGTTGGAGGTTGAGTGCAAAGGCAGCTGAGACAACAGAGTTGCTTTTCCTTCCCGGTTCTTAGAAGCAACTGAACAACTGTGGAAAATCCAGTGATCTGTGTGAGCTCCCTTTTGTGGCTGGCACAGCTGAGCTGGACTTTCCAAGGAGTGCAGTGTCCTCTGTGGGGGAGCTCTGCGATGCCTCACTGCCAGCAGAGCCAAACCATGGGGCACACCAGCCTTGCTCCTGCGGCTGGTGGTTCTTGGAAATGGGACTCCAGTATCTCCAGGACCCTCCATGAAATACCCCATTGGGGAACTATCCTGGGGCACTTCAACAAAGGCACAAGCAACCTGGTTTATAGAAGGCAAATGGTGAAAATCGTTTTACACCATTTCTTTTTAAACTGCTTGTTCTCTGGCTCAGCCTCTCCACTGTCTCCCAGAGACAGGTGTCCAGGATCCTCTCTTGTAGATGCCTGGAAGTGAGGAGTAGTCCCTTGGAGTTACGGTAACTCCCTCAGGGAATGGTGCCAAAGACCCAGCGCATTACAGTCCTTTTTCTAATATTGTTAAGTGCACAAGGACCATCTGTAACAGAGCCATCACCGTTTCAATCAACTGAGATGATGCCATAAGGGCAGCTATCGATTAGAGGGAAGAAACAGATCTAAATGAGCAAAGGCAAACCAGTGATGACTTTGAGCTGGCATTCAGTGCAGGTCTTTATTCAAACAAGAGCTCTGCCACTCCAGGGAGCACCCAACCCTCCTCCTGTTTTCTGGATGCAGTTACACCTACGGAAGCTCACATATCTTTATCCCACAGCTGGTAGTTGGACTAGAGCATCTGAGCAGATACAGAAGACTCCTGACGAATTCTGTGGTCTGGGTTACAACGCAGGCAAAAATGACAATTGCTTACTTACTTCCCTGTGACAATTTCAAATCTACTTTCTATGGATTACTAAGCTACGGATGAGGCAACCGATCAGTTCTGACTGGGAACGGTTGGAATTCGTGTGTTCAGCTGTTCCTTGTGATATAGGAAGGAAAACATCTGCATCAATTCAGTCATCTCCGTGAGCAACAGCGTAGATCAGACACTGCAGAGCAGGCAGAACTTGTCTTAAAACTCTGAGGATTAGGACGTATCTTATACAACATTTTTTTATGTTTTAATGAGTTTAAAAACATGAAGCCATCCTTTTAATAAATGCACTTTCAGAAAAAGCAACTAACAAACAAAAGCAAGTCTTTTACATCTGCCCATAGTGGTAACCAGTTAGGGCTAAACCCAGAAAAGCCTGGGGTTTTTTTACAACTTGGTTATATGGAATATCACTTTTCCTGTGCGTAGCAGTGCAGCAGTCGAAAAACAAATGTCTTTTACAAACAAGCTACAGGCCCTTCAAAATACTCTCCAGCAGTTCTCCTGCCAAATGAGAATGATTTTACACCATATAATATAGTGTAATACACCCAACACACCCTGTGACGCACCAAGTAGCGCTGCGTCACTAACAAAGTTACTGGAAGTGATGCTAAAAGGAGTAATTTGCTTTAAAAGTATGCTCTTTCAGCCTGAATCATCTGTTTGTTTTTTTTTTTATCTGACCTGAAGAGGTGGTCTGATAAGTCTCGTTTGAATTCAGTCAGTCCAGCACGAAGGAAAAGTTTCTTTTTTAGAAGCGCTTGAATGTTTCCATTAAATCTCTTTTTTCTTTCCTAGAGGCCTTTATAACTATGCAAAGCACTCTAATAGCTAATTTTAAATACACCACCAGTTTCAATGAGACCAATGAAATTATCCACATTCATTGCATAAGCACTGAAATGCTTTGTAGGGCCATGATGAGCCCATACAAAGTATGAACCAGGTCCTTTGATCTGAACCTACACATCCTCACATTTGGAGAGAGCAGGATTGAGGCTGCAGTCTGGTTTTCAGTGATAACCAACAGAGCTCCTGAAATCTCCCACCAAAAAAAAAAAGAAGGGTATTTTTGCAGCTTGGCTTTGTTAGTGCTGGGGTCTGGAGCAGATCTCCCCTCTGCATTCCTGCATGCTGATCACCTCCGCTCCCCCTTGAGCCTGGGCTGCTCCTCCTTCGCTTCCAACTCTCCCATGGTGATGAGCCAGAAGGTTCACTCCCGCGGTGATGAGACAATACTTCACCTGCTGCACTGTAATTTGATTTTCTTCATTCAGTTCTGTGCTGGGGAGATAGTTTGCAGCAGGGCCAGTGTGTTCCTTAGGGCTGTACAAACCTCCAGGGATGTACACTAGAAAGATGCACAAAATAAAATACCCTGAACAATCCTGACCTCCACAATCATCACCTGTGCACCACAAACACTGAAATGAAAGCCATTTAAGATGAGAAAAACACAGGTATGGTCTGAGTCTCTTCGGGGAAAGCTTCTGCTGAGAAGCTCTTTTTTCTTTCAAAACATGACTCACAGGATCTGGTCTCTGCAGAGGAACTGGCCACGGCATCCTCTCATAAAAAGGAAAACCTTTTCCCTCTGGCTGGACCATCCTAACCCCAAAACGCTAGAGTAAAACTCTAAATACATTTTCAGCACGCCTTTTCTCAGAACCACTTGGGAACACCTCAGATTTACCATTTCCTTAAGTTAAACACTTTGCATCTGAAACCTGCACACATCAAAGGTCAGTTTCTGGATTCTTATCACCTTTAATGGAGTTTTCCTTGGGAACCTCCCATCAGGGTCCTGTATCTCCACCATGTAGGGTGGACTTGCTCTGATTACTATGTTCTCCTCAGCCTCTGTCTATATCTAATAGCAGGACTGTGTGGGAGATATCACTGTTCTGGCCAGCAGCCAGAGAACTCACCCTCTGACATCCCAGCAGGGAGCTGGAGCCGATGTACAGCTCTGCTAAGCTAGAGAAGGAGACAGCCTTTAACCCGCTCACCCATCAGTAATGATATGAGCACTGTGTTCTTTGCCAAAATTAAGTGAAGCATCACTTTATCCTCGAGGCATGCACACTTTCTCACTTTGGCTAGAAAACAGCATCAAACGGCAGTCAAGGGACACATTTCAGCATTGCACCATGTGAGCCTCCACCAAGGGGGTTGAATGGCAGAGCTTCCCAAAAAAGGAAAAACATGTATGAGCTCAGCCAGACTTTCAGAAGTGCCTCGGTTCCCGAATGAAGCTCCTTGACTTGTCTCTGAGCAATTCTATTTTTTTTTTAAAGCCACGACTTAGAAACAAATTCAAAATGTTTTACACCACTAAGCAAAACCAGATTGTCCCAGTCCCACCTCCATGCTAGTGTTTATTCACAACTTGGGTTCTTTTGCTGAGAGGGACAAAAGACACCTTCCAAAGGAAGGAATTTGTCCTGGGCCCTGATCCAGCCCCCAGTGAGAAGGCGGAGGGGAGATTCAGGTTTTAGGTCCTGTTTTACCGTCCTGCACATCCATGTCCCTTCTCCAGTTAATAGCTTGTTCCCTGCAGTACTGAATCAGATAATAAAGAGCTGAGCAGCCTGTCGGGGACATCTCTAATAGCCTGAGCCATCTGCACTCCTACAACGGGTGGGTCCTCCCACGTCACTGCAGTGAAGGTTACTGGCAGGACACCCAGTCTACATTAGGACTTGTTCCCAGAGCTCTCCTATCACCCTGTCCTGAAGGGAATTTTGCTTACAAACTCTGATATTTCTGCAAGCACCACCCTTCAGAAGCAGCATGTTGCAATTACATGTCAGAATTTGGCTAAGTTCGACCAGTAACTTCATATCAGTTACTACTTCTACATTCACTTAAGAACAAATAAGTCATCACTAGCCAACCCCCTTCTCCACTTCAAATGTGTCTTTCATAGGATGGTTTACTAACAAGGGTTTTGTTTGTTTTTTTTTCTGTAAGCTTTACAAAAAATAACTTAGAAACATAAAATCTCATTAGGGAACCATTTTTGCTATTACAGTTATCATGTGATTTACCAGATGACTGGGACACAAAATTAATATCAACTTTTCTGGAAAATCTGAGGTTAGGCTCAACTAGAGCTCTGGAAAAAAGGAGGACTGTAGTGATAATTCATCTTCTAGATTATACAAATGAGAACGAATGAAGTTTAATTGGTAAAAGTTTAATGACAAAGGAAAGGTTATATTGCCACATATTGTAATAAACACCTGCCAGAGACAGGTTTGCACTGAAAAACAGATGACACAGTAACTACAGTGTATTGAGAACTAATTTAAACACAGAAGTTCCGGAAGATTTGGAAGCCTGGCCAGTTCCATGGAGAATTGTTACTTTTTCTAAATTTAAGTTGGGAACAGGATCCCAGCCTGCTGCTGCAGAAGAAAAGTTCTGGCTCATCAGAATCAAAAGCTCAAACGCAATTTAATTACAGTAGGCTTATAGTTCAATCCTGCAAAAACCTAAGAAGTTCAGTATAAGCAGAGCCAAGTTCAATCACTTATTCCTGTGACAGCATCCATTTCCCATAGCATAAAATTCTGGCATTTCTGCTCTCCCAGCTACAAAAAACCAGATACATAAAAATATAAGAGATCAGATGTATAGGATTTCTTACACAACCAGCTACACCTGGAAATCCAGGCCGTGTAGGAGGGTTAAGCCTCCCGGCACTTGTCAGCTGTGCTCTGGCCCAGATCTGATGAGGAAAGAACTCAGTTGTTATCCCAGTGGCCAAACTGCAGATGTTGTTGTCCACATGTGGGCGTTTTTAAGGGCAGTCTCTGAAAGCAATTACAAACCCAGTCAAACAAGAAACCTGGGGTTAGGTTGCTTTGATTTCATTTAAGACATCTGATTGGAGCTCAGCTTTTTCAGGCCACAGTAGACTGTCATAACATGTCAGTTAATTACGGAAGTCCAGTTATTAAAAAAAAACAAACAAGTTTGCACTTTTATTGGAGCTGAAATATTTCCAAAGCCTGCAGTAAACAAAGTGTCTGTATTAAATAAATCACGGGCTGAATGTATTGTTGACATACGGATTAGCGGGGCTGGATGCTCTTCAAAATCACGTCTGCGCCTTTGCCCAGTCCCGCACAGACGTTCTCACCAGGCCAACACAAAGCACTGTCCTATCACAAAACTTGCAGGAACATTTGTCCGAAAAAGCTTCCATTGCTCCTGTTGGTGCCAAGCTTGCAGGACAGAGGGATCTGTATGGTTTATCTGCCAGCTGGAGGGTGGACTCAACCAAGTGGCCAGACCCTGTCTGTTTGACACGCTGCCCTGGCTAGCTTCACACCCCTCGGGAGGATTTTAGGCTGGAAGAGAGTGTTTCCTTTCAGTAGCCCTGCTAGCTGATGCAACCAGTTTAATTCGGCTTTAATTCAGGTCCACGGAGCCTGCCGGAGCTCACTGCTGTTCCCAGCCCCAGTGCTCTGCTTGCTCAGCACTACCTGTGCGCTTCCGCAGGGAAGTTATCCCACATGGATTGCAGAGTCAAGCCAAGACAAGCTCTTTCGGTTACACGGCCAAGGAGCTCATGGAAGAAAAGTGTCTCTAGAAATGTCAGAGTGGGAGGGGCTTGAGCTTTCGTGGAAAACCAGAAAAACTTGGAAGCAAGCCAGGTGCAAAAAAGGAAAAACTTGGAAGCAAGCCAGGTGCTCATCCTCTTCGGAAGCAGCCTTCCCACCCTCACCCCGTTTTAGAAAATCAGAGGAAGCTTTGCAAAGCCTAATTCCCAAAAAAAAAAAAAAAAAAAAAGTGATGAAATGAACATGTGCTACCACCTGCTGTCCATTATTTGGAAGAGCAGGGGCCCCAGCAGGGCCTGGCACCCACGGTCTCTCCGCAGCCCCATCTCCGGCCCCAGGACATCGGGAGCAGCTTCAGTCCATGCAGGGCCAGTCTTGGGGAGCTCAGGGGCAACAGTCAGCCAAGAGAGAAAAATCCGACATTTTGTTGAATTCTGATCAATTAAAAGCAGCACTAAGGAGAGAGTTAAGAGATGAGGTTAAAGGGAAGGTCAGAGGTGTCCAGGCTGGAGCAGTTTCCTGTGATGTCAGATCCATACACGGACACAGAGGTACCCAGATGGAGAAAGCAGCAATGGCAGCTCCAGACGTCCTGGCTGCTCTCCTGGGGTCCATGAGCACCCGCTGACACATCCCTGATGGGCAGCTGCTGTCACAAACAGCCACGAAAGCAAAAGATTCACTGAATAAATACGGTTTTAAATAGACCAATTTCTGCACAGGTCACTTCACTTCCACACGTCCCCACCAGGGACTGGCAATTCAGATCTGGAGCAATAAATCACCTCGGGCTGGCAAGAATAACGGCCCAGAGCTCACGAACACAAAGAATGCATTTAATCCTTTTCTGTTGCTGTGGTGAGCAAACAGAGCGTGCCCAGCACATCAGGCAGCTTCTTGTGTTAATGTATTACCTATAATTATTTGTAGAACAAAATGGAGACCAGTGGAGTCAGTCCAGGTATTCGCCATTCCTTGCAGCCAAAGGGCTCTCAGGAATTATCATCTTTCCAAAGTCTTAACAAAGAGAGAATTAAAGGAGAAAAGGGGTCTGTTTCCGATTGTTTTAACCAGAACCACCTATGCCCTAAACCCATGGTTACACATAAGATCTTACAGGAGAAAAAGAATGAAAAACTTCTGCACAGATCAAAAATCCACCTTTATCCTTCTTGGCCTGTGCAGAGGCTTCTGTGTTTGCAAGGGCTCTGAACATCAACATTACCCATCTCAAAGTCTTTTCATATGCTTCTTTTGCAACATGTCACTGGTCCGTGGTGCCTCCCATAAAACACCCTCAAAACACCTCTACAACTAATGAATCAAGCACACTGTTTTACAAGGATTAAATGAAGTAATTCCTGATATACAATGTTACAGAGGTGAGCAGCAGTCTCCCAACGCCAGCTCAGTGCAGGACACCTTACAGACAAGTCCCAAACAGCCGATGTGCTCAGCTCTGCTGGCAGAGACCACACATTGAACATTTATGAATAAGAAATTGGGAAGAAGTTGCCTTTTCCAAGAATATGTATGAAAA
The DNA here is from genome assembly GCA_013396775.1 of Cephalopterus ornatus. Classification (NCBI taxonomy): domain Eukaryota; kingdom Metazoa; phylum Chordata; class Aves; order Passeriformes; family Cotingidae; genus Cephalopterus; species Cephalopterus ornatus. Next base: position 7,477 of record VZRE01003851.1, on the reverse strand, counting down.
TAAAGCATGGCTACATTTAATTAATAAATTACTCAGCTATAACAGAAGCAACAACAGAAGGTTGGATTTCAGCAGAGATGTTTGGTAACTTCCCTGGATTTCCCCAGTCTGTTGCAGTTTGCTCTGAAAGGAAACCCCACCAGGTTGGTTTGGAAGGGACCATTTCTAAAAGCAAGTGTCCCCTGAAACTGCTTCTGTGCAGCCAGTGTGCTGGAGCAATAACTACCAAGGATCTACAGCATCAGTGTAAGTAGAAAGACAAAAGGTATTCAGAGAAAAAGTAAAAAGGGGAATAAGTTAATGTCAATGCAGGCTTTACAAACATGTGTCAAGGGTTTTTCTCTTACTTTCCATCTGCCACAAACGGAAGAAAGAAACATTCTAGGGTGGAATAAAAATGAGCAGAGGAAGAAAATAACATGTGTGCTAAACCCATTTCTCCGAAGCCTCGGTGGCATTTCTCTGCCGCAGCACTCCACATCTCTGCAGGCCCGAGCCAGCGAGAGGATGCTGGGTTACTTCACTCTCATAGCATGAACTCGTACTCCTTGCTATTCTCAATCTGTCACATTCAACAATCACATGTGAAAATGACTCAGGCTGCCAGTTGTCTCCGTGTTGTGCTCGTTGAGCATTTGCCAGTTCCTCAGGAGTAGGCTTGATATTGAAAGCCACACTTCGGGAAATGTGATTTAGCCTGAGCCTGCTGCATTAGGCTCAAACATTACGATTTTTTTTTTTAATCCCACAACTTTTTGTCCTTTTTGTTTTGATCTTGCAGACCAACAATTCTGGACACAGAGGGAAAAAAAAACCAGCAGGTCAGATCAGTGGCTTGTTCAGCTTGGCATTTTGCCCCTCCTGGAGGCATTTATTCCAAGTGCCTAATATTTCGGAAGGAGTGCAAAAGCCTTAATGTACCACACCAATCACCAGCTGTAAACAGGCAAATTTTCTTCCTGTCACCTGCAGTGATCACCTGGGAAGCAGGCCCTGATTTTCACCTTTTTTTTCTGAGCAAGAGCTGTTCCGTGGTGCAGCCTTTTAGCTGCAGACACTGAGTCACCCCCTCCCCTTTGCAGCAGCGAATACCCCGCGTTCCTTCAGCCCGCCGAGGTCTCCCCATGCTTGGAAACAAACCTCTTCCAGTTTCATGATCTCAGCTCCAATGTCTGCCTTCAAAGCCTTCAAAAAGAAATTACAGCCCCAAGGATCTGCACTGTGGCCTCCTCTGGCTGCAGGGGCATCCTGCGGTGAGCAGCTCACAGACACAGACGTGCCCACACTTATTTAGGTTGTTCCCCCTCTCTGCAAACCCTAATGTCCTAAGGAAAGTATTTTGTCAATTCAGATAATGTAGAAATAGCCACACTTAATGACCAGCTGAATTTATTCAGTCATTTTGTAATTTTTTTCTTGTAACCACCAGTGAAAAACAAAAAAAGAATAGTAGGCCTACAACAGCCTCAGGATTAAAGTGTACTTTATAAATTCTCTGGAGGGTTTTTTTTTTCCCACTAGAGACTATCCTCAGCCAAAATTCTTCAGATAAATAATGATCTATACAAAACATTCAGCAATGAGGACATTCAACATCTTGGAAATGTGAAGCACGTAGCAAAATGAAGACTATGTGTAACTGTAATTGGAAATTGTGTGAAGTTACTTACTGTCATATAAGCAAAATTTAGGCCCAAGATTTGATGCAATAAATAATAAAATTAAAGAGATCAATTCCAAAATCTTTGTGCAACCATTTCATCACTATTCAAAGTAATTAATCTGAGTTACAAATTTACAAAAGGTAAACAATAAATCGCTCATTCTGTCCCAGAAATGCCACAGGTAAGGTCACGGGAACGATAAACAAAGTTTTCTACGTCTTCTAATAATGTAGCAAATGGATTTTTATTCAGGAAGCCTCTAAAACTTCCCCCAATGACACAGATAGCTGTCTGAAAGCATACGGTTTGTGTAAAGACTGCGTGTACCATATGCACGTATCACTTCACTTGCCACCGAAACAGTTGTGTCATGGGTGGAATGTGGCAACTCTACCCACACACAGTAATGTGATACAACAGATGAAGATAGTGGAAAGCCGTGAAACTGCATGGAGAAATTTAAGTAGATTGAGTCCATCTCTACTTCAATGGGAATTAGATCAGGCCCCAAATGAGAATTTATGCATGACAGCTGGATTAACATATATATTTCCTGAAAGACAGTACCTTTATAAACTGAAGAGTTCCATAGTGTCACACTGGAGCATTAGTTCATTTTTTATTAAGAGAGAAACCATAATTTTGTAATTCACGGTAATTTCCTCCAGGACATAGGTCTCCTTAGTTATCTCTTTTGAGTCCTGATCCTACTTAATTTGCAAGGGATGAGACTGCAGCAGGGACAGCTTAGTGTATATTTGAGTTATAGTCCTCATATATTCTGGTTCATGAGCAGGAAGCAGTGCAAGCATGAGAGACCCAATTAAATTAAAAGTTCAGCAGTCCTCCATTTCAGGGAACGGTCAGGCGACAAATGATTACGGTATTATTGCATTTTCTTACACAAGAAAAACTGCACACCCTCTTTTCCTTTTTCTTTTTTTTTTAAAAAAAAACCATGCCCAGTCGGCAGCGCCCTGCCCTCCTGATCCACGGTGTGAAATCCTGGCACTCTGGAAGGCTTGGAGCTTCCTACCCATGGCAGGAAGCTCCATCAGACACGCAGTGCCACGGCGGGGGGAAGCTTTACAGCGCGGGAGCACAGATGGGATCAGCTTGCAAGTAAATATGTTTCTGCTGCTAGAGAGAAGCATAGAAAGCAACAATGAATAAAGATGAAAAATAAGATGCTGACAGAAGGGGGGGGGGGGGGGGGGAGCCGCCAAAATGGGTACAAAGAGAAGAGGGCATGGTAGAAAAGACCAAAAATCTGGATGGGTTTGTTTGAGCACTTGCTTTCCACTAATGAGAATTCTTCCATCTTACATCAATAACACCATTATTTGGCATTTAACCTCTCAGTTGTGACTCCATAACTGGGCATTCAGGTATTTCATAGCAATTTTCTCTGTTCACTCACATACATAAAAGCTCTTGCTGTGAAAGGCAAAGCCTTTTGCTCCTTTTGCAGAGCTCTGAATGCAACCAGGAGCTCTGCCCACATAATGAATGCACACAGGTCATACTTTTAACTTTTTCTTTCATGTAATTAGCTTAGTTTTAATATAAAAAGATGGATACCTTCTTGGAGGCAGGTGACCAAGAATTGGAGAGGTGATTCTAGAGACAAAAATCTGTGAGAATCAGCCTGCAACTAAAAAACGGCAACGAGGTAAACAACATCAAGGTTCATAAATCCAGCTTCTTAACAGCATTCAGATTTTAATATTTGATTAGGACAAGTAAGAATTACGACATTCTCAGATCTGTTACTTCACTGCTGCAGTATAGCACAGATGCACACACTAGAATATATTAATGACTAAATGCTCCTCAGAACTGCAAGCTTGAGGTAGAGAACAAGATTCATTTTAAACTGCAACAATCCTGATAACAGGTCAAATTTCTAAATAATTATAAGAGTCATCTAAATATGGTGTACAAGCATCTCGGGTGGTGGCAAAGTCAAATAGTAGCATCCATAACTGGCAAAAAGGAGTCAGAAACTCTTCTCTCTCTGTGGAAGTCTCCCTACTAAAATCCAGTTATTGCTAGAAAGTAAGCTTTGATCATATTCAGTTTAAGTACTTAGTCTGCTTTTGTCTAACAATGGATATTAAAGTAATTCTAAGGCTGCAAAGCCCTTACCTACAAATTTTGCCATTCCAGGATTAAAATTCCTGAATTCATTTCCATTATACATTCATCCCCATGTATAAGGGGAGTTTTCAATTACCTTTTTACACACAAGTCTTCTGGAAACCACCGAACTCCATTCCATGCAGAGGAAAGCAGGAATATTAATTGCCTCAATGCTTTTTGTATGGAGCTTTCACTGTAGTTTTAATGCTCAATAAACATCAAAGATTTATCTTTACTATCCAGCTGTGACAGAAGATGCTCTTACATTCACTCGGTAGATGGAGAACAGGCCATAAAACTTAAGGCTGAAATCATTAAAAATGCAATGATTTCAGAAGCACAATATGAGTGCTCCAAGTCCTCATTTTTCAGAGTACCTGTCATTTTAGGCATATCCCACGTTCAGAGCAGTTATGCCACTGATCTCAACGGCCATGGAAGCTATCCTGCAGTTTCCTGTCTCTCTACCTACACAGACTAAAAATGTAGACCATAATTAAACTCTGCCCTCCTATTTGGGATCCCTCTCCTTCTCCCAGTTACTCCCTTCTTTCCTCCTCATTATCTCCCCTACTTTACCATAACTTTGCTCTCCTCCCCGATTCATTTCCTGCCTCCAGTTACATTGTATTTTGTCACGTTTCCTGGGCACAGAAAGCGGGGGGAGCAGAGAGGACTGAGCCTTTCCTTGGCCACCTCTTCTCTAACCCTAGACACATGAGCTTCCACATGACACCTCTGTGCCTGTTTTCTGGGGTGATGATGCATGAGCCACACAGGATGAAGAATATGCCTTTTACTACAAAGAACTTAGAAGTCAAACAAGCCTCTACTGTGCAACTGTACATAGATATTTTAAGAGTATAACTTCACCAAATTTGGCAATTTAAACCAAGCAGAAAGTACCATAGCTCAGCCACAAAGATAACTCTCTACCACAAGTTTCACATCCCTCTGTCAGCGCATAGATGCACCAGGACCTCGAACCAGCTGTAAGTGTTGGTGAGATGGACCAAGTGGCCCTCCCTGAGGCCTCCCAGACACAGCTCCAGCCTTGGACGTGTGCAACAGAGGAGATGGTGGGGATGCTAAAAGTCTTTAAACTACTCACAGCAAATACTTCCATCACCAGCTGTAAGGTCAGAAATGTTGCAGGACATTCACCTTCATCACGTAGGACATGTGATTGTGTGCCACAAGGGAGATTTGGCCCAACAGAAGGCTTATTCCACAGCACAAAAAGGCTTTTTTTTTTTTTAGGGTTAATGAATGAAAACTTACACTCAGAGTACGGTAAATTTAACATCATGTTTTAAAAAATGACTGATTTCTGCTGTAACCTGGTCGTCTTTCACACCAGTACTGTCCCAAACTGGGGACAACGGCGCTCCGTGAGACATGGCAGCTCCTGAGACGTATGGAAACTGTCATGGGCAGGTAAAAGATTAATGGGAAGGGCTCTCTTTTGATTGATGAATCTGTGACCTTGAGCAACAAGAGCACTTGCACCGAGTATATCTGCCATGCGAGACAGACAAAATGAAAGAGGCTCACGTTACACTCTCAGATCTCATTAAACGCCCAGACCAGAAACACCGATACTGGCACTGGCCATCTGCTCTGCTGTTTGCCTGGTTACAGGGCTGATAACACTTTCAGGGAGCAAAAGTTAATCATATATACAGATGAGCAGCAGCACTTCTGCACAGGAAATTCAGTAGAACATAACAGTTTCTAAAAAAAACCACCCACATACCTGTTTTTACTTCATTCTGTTGTTTCAAACCACATAAGCTGGCAGTTCAAAGAAGAATTGTTGACATAAAAGGCCATAACTTTAGGCTCTTCAAATATTGCTGGTTTTTTATAAATAACTTGCAGCGTTATCACAAAGTTCATTAACTTGAAATCTGCCAAATTGCTGTGACCTCCTGTTACTCTGTGTAACAGGCATTAATACAGAATTATTTTTAATTGCTTTAAAATGATTTCCCCTAATGCTCTTTTTTGCTTATCTCAGTTATTTGAGAATCACAGTATTTTCTGCCATTTGTTCTCCATTTGCAGCGATGAGGGCCCTTGCCAGTAGACCTTTCCATGTCTAATGTAATATTACCCCAGCACCCATCCCTGTGGAATGAAGTTTCCCTGCAAGCATTATTTTGAGAGACTTATGATCAACTAAATTTTCTTTGCTGAGCAGCAATTCCTGGAAAATCCTGCAACGTATTCAAAGACTTTCCTACTGCTTTTGGAGAATTAGCTCTGGGCAAAATGATATAGTCTATTGAGGCCATATCTGACCCAGAAAGTATTAACTGAAGAATGTGCAGGACAGCTGCTTATCGGGAAGTAAAGACATGCAGCGCAGGAGAATGACATGTAGAGCTACTCAAGTTAGTTCTGAATGACTGTCAGCTCTCCAGAGCCAGCCAAGCCCAGGGAAGCAGATAGGACATTCTGCCAGAGCCTGTGCACATCCGTAATGGAGCAGGCTCGGGTATCTCCAGCACAGGACTGCACCATGCGGAGAGGAGATAGTTTATCATCCGAGAGCATTTCAGATACATGATCTGATAAGGCTGAACAGAAATCTGAAGTATAGCAGGATTATTTCCAACAAAGTGTCAAAGGACTCAACCTTCTTGTGGAGGACTTTCTGTGAGCGAGTTTGGTCTGCAGCAGGCCAGGGTCATGTTTTTCAAAGCACTGCCCTCGCTGGTTTGTGGTGGTGCTCCTCAGAAACTAGACCAGGTACCATTCTTCCTTCAATTATGTTAGAATGCCTTGTTTGCACAACAGTGTAAGTGTCACTTATTTCCAGCTACGTATTCAGTTTTACCTAAGCAGAGGAGCCTTCAATTCTTATTCAGCTTTCCCAGATCAGAAACAGGGTTCTATATGTGGGACAAAGCTTTTTTCTTTACTACTCCTTTGGATGAGGTGATGTGTACCAAGTGCTCATTTGCTGCTGCATCACCAGTGCTTGAACATTTAAACTTTCTGAAAAACTGAGGAAATCTTTGATTTGGAAGTCTTTATTTACGACTTTTGCTAGCACTACACCATGGATGGCACTTCCCCACCACCATTTCCCTTAGCATCTCTCATGATACTGTAAAGTCTTGTTGCACAGGGAGGTTAATAACAAAAATGATGTGAACATGCTTTACTTTTCTAAATATCTTTGTTTGCATCCATCCATCTGCTCAAGGCAGAACATTACACAAGGCGCAACCTGAGTTTCAGAAAGGTGCTGCTGGGCAATTCTGGGGGACATTTCACACTAAACATTGCTCCTGGAAACGTCACAGCGGAGGATCCGAGGCCCTGGCTTGCCAGCAAAGACACAAACGTAGAAAATACATTCCCTTTCCTAAAAAGCATCCAGGCCCACCACCCCGCACCGTGCCTGAGCTCATCCACCGCAAGGCTTGAGCTCCCGGTTTGGGCTTTTGCAGGAGAATTTAAAAGTTCTTTTCCAAACAAGCGTCTATTTCCATCCGCTCCTGCTCGCAACCCTTTCCCTGCCACACACCGCTCGCACCGGCTCCGTGACGTTACTTTCACCCGCCTCCCTCCCCCGTCCCCGCTTCCCGAGGCCGTACCCCAAAATCCCCCCGAACTCCTCCCTCCTCATCCCCTCCCCGGCGCTGCTGCGCCCCCTCCCC